>BSBM01000088.1:1952500-2242500 GCA_027924585.1 Larix kaempferi
TCTCTCTCCATCGCCACCACTCCCTACATGTCTCCCACCAACACTTTTTGTCCCTCCATTCCTATCTCTTTATTTCATTCTATCCCCATCTATCTCTCACTCCCTCTAAATCCATTCCTCCCCATTGTCCCTCTCCCTCCCTCCCTTTATGTCTCCCCCCCCCCTTGTATTCTTTCTTTCTCTCTCACATCCCCCTTGTCACTCAAGTCTCACTTTCAACTTCTAATCCTATACCTATTCAGAACCTCTTCTACTCCTAATAGTGCTCTCAAGCTCCACTGCCCTTCACCCCTATAGCCCATCATGTTCCCATTCCCTTCATCTCTCCCCACTCAAGCTTTCAACATCCTTCTAAGCCCTTGACCCTTTCCCACCCCTATCAAATATTAACCATAGATTCCCTTGACCCTTCCAAACCCCTTCTCAAGTATTAACCAAAAATGACCTTGAGTCTTCCCCACCCCCTCTCAAGTATTAAACATAGATTTTATGATTTAAATAATGCTAGCGCGTTTTTGCACTACATAATGTGCACGCGTTATGTAGTTATATAGTGCGCTCGTGTTATGAAATTCTAAAAGCATGGGAATATTTTTTTAATTTAAACATAACGCGGTCGTGTTTTTTAGAGCCTAAACCAAACCAAATAAATTGCTCACATATCAACCATAATCCTATGTGTATGCTTTGTTGTTTGCTTCGGTAATACCAAACCTGTGCTATGGTAATGATAAACCAGAGCTAATTGGATATTTCTTCCAGTTTCTGGAGAAGCTTGTGCTTAGCCACTCGTTACAATATGCTACACACAGTAATTTTTTACGAAATCTTAAACACAAATAACATTTTTTCTGCAGATTCCAAATATGTAACTTTTATTTAAAAATATTAATTTTTCCTATTTTTTTTCAATTTCTTTTGTGTCCTAGCTCCTTAACTTGTGAAACACACTGTTAGTGTTTCTTCCATAACTTTTTCAATTCTTGATCATTTAAAAAATAAATAAATTATGGTGCACAAGTAGACACTAAACTCCACGTTCTATCAAAACCCCATTTCATGATTTTTGCATTAAGACCTTCAAAGGCTACTCCCACAAAAGACGTACTATTTTTTAGGTTTGATCACTTAGACAATTATAAAAAAATTATAAAATTACTAATTTAATTTTCCAAAAATAGTGACGCACTAGTGCTATATGTTATCTACATGTACGCCCATTTTTGTAGCTTGATTCCATCATTTAGGCCCTCAAAGGCTGCACCCACAAAAACATATACCTTATCATTTGCCTAAAAAATAAAAAGTGTCTGTTAGGAAAAATGAAACTTGACATAGCTATGCAAATTTTCAACACATGCAAGTTATATATTCGGAAACATGATCCAATTTCGTACATTTCATCTTTTTTACTCAATGCAAGATATTTTGCGTAAGTATCTCAAAAAATCCAAGTAAGTTGAGGGATGCCTGATTTTTCAGTTTTATATTGCATCTAACGCGCCAAAAGTGACCCTCATTAGCTTGCACTTACCCACCTGTTTTAACTACCATAGAACTGACAGTCTAGGGTGGCGAGGTTTTCCTTGGAAACTTCATCGAGAGTGCATGTTCTTGATCTCATTTTTAGGGTTGTTGACAGGTTAAATTTACATTGTCAAAGACTAATTACACTAAATATATGATGAACCCATTGCTTTGATTTGAAAGGTGATACATAGGGAATGGTCCATAATCTAGTTGGACATTGAGATTCATTCAAGTGAATCTATAAGCGATTTAGAATTGTATGCACAAGATTTAGTCGACCGATGAAGCTTCCTCAATTTTTAAATCATTTCCTTTCTCGATAGTTGCATGCAATCCCAAAAAGTTATTGAGATGAGGGTTTCCACGATGATGAATGATGTATTGTTAAGGTACTTCTTGTGTTAGATTACCGGTTCGAAACTCTATAGGTACTAGCTTACAAAAAAAAAGATAAACTCCCTGTAAAATTAGTCATAGCAGATCTATTGAACAAGGATATCAATCACAAAGATGTAAAACAATTTGGAGTAAAAACTGTGCAAGAGAGATGCATCAGTGCTCTATAATTCAGAATGGTAGAATTATAATACAATTCTATCACAATGAGTGAGAAATTTGAATTAACCAAGGAGGTCATTCGAATTAACTACATGGCATAGCTTGGCTCCAACTAGGAGTCCTCATCATCAATCAGTGGTGGTCATCAATGCACAAGTAACTGTCAAACAGGTTTCAAACTGAGTCTAACTAAGTGTAATAAGTGTAACTGATGGTAAGTGGCACTAATCTAGGGATGGAGGCTCAGTGGAGGGCACGTGAAGGGTTAACTACACTCAGAATAGGTATTCAAGGCTCATCGGAGGTCAATCGGAGTGGTAACAACAGTTAGGAGTCAGTCTAGCCTCAAATCAAGGAAAGACAACTAACTAACTAAAGTGAAACTGACTAGTAGGTGAGAAAAGGCTCCCTTCTGCAGTGGAAGGTGAAAATTGGGTGCCTCCCTAGCTAGGAGGGCTAAATATGGGTGGAAAGTAGCTCCTAAGTTCTGGAAGACTAGGGACTAGGTGATGGAGGCATCAAACTGGTGACTGGGTAACATGCGGGTGCATGCAATGCATGCATGCAAAGTACATACTGAATGATGAGATATCCTAACACCCCCCCTCAAGCTATACTATGATGTAAAAAATAAAATGTAGGGCCCTGGTTATTGAGACCAAAGGTCACCCCAATACAATAATCCAAAAATGCTGAAAATAAGCTAAGTGAGGAAAGAGGGAAAACCCAGTGGGAAGAAAGCCCCCACTCAAAGCTAAACATAAAATGGATCTAATCTATCTCCACCATGATGGAAATCACCCCCAACAGTGAACGGAGGTAAGATAACTTCTTCTCAGTGAAGCTCTTGGTGAAGATGTCTACAATTTGCTCATCAGTAGGGCAATATTGCAAAATGATGGTGCGATCATGCACCAACTCTCGGATGTAGTGCATATGAATCTCAATGTGCTTGGTCCTCTGCCGCTGAACTGGATTGGTGGAGATCTTAATAGCACTTTGATTGTCACAAAATAGGACAGTCAAAGTAGTGCTACCAAAAATCAAACTCGGAAAGAATACCCTGCAACCAAACTGCCTGAATGCAGGCATTGACTGCCCCTCGATACTCTACCCCTGCTGAAGAAAGTAAAATCGATGCCTTCTTTATGCTTGACTAGCAAATAGGGCCATGGTCAATCATGAAAACATATCCGGAAGTGGACTTTCGATCTATGCTATCACTCGCCCAATCTGAATCAATAAAACCAATGAAATCTAGCTCAGAATCTGCAGCATAATGTATTTCTCGTACCTTGCACATACTGCAAGATCTGCTTGGCTGCCCTCCAATGAAGCTCATGGGGCTGATTTATATACCTTTATACATCACTCACGGCATATGAAATATCAGACCTTGAGTGTATCAAGTAAAGTAGTGAACCAATCAACTGTCGATATATAGTGTAATCTACAAGCGGTGTGGAATTTCCTTCCTCATGACTGATTCCTGAGAGGAATGGAAATGGAGAAGCCTTACATTCTACCATATTAAACTTTAATAGTAGTTCTTTAGCATACTTTTGCTGAGATAATGTGATCCCATCAAAATTTTGAGCTATCTCCAAGCCCAAATCGCTCATATCAAAAGCTAGATTTACAGCAGTTTTTAGCTTGTTAATTGTAAGGAGAGTGCTACCAGTAATGAGAATATAATCAACATATAAAACAACACTCAGAAAATTACCTTTAACTTGTTGTAGGTACACATTTGGATCATATTTTCATCTTTTGAAATTCTGAGAAAGAAGGAAGGAGTCTATCTTTGCGTACCAAGCTCTTGGGGCCTGTTTCAATCCATACAAAGATTTCTTCAACCTGCAAACTAATGATGGATCTGATATGTATCCTTCGGGTTGCTTCATATATACTTCTTCATCAAGGTCTCCATGTAAAAAATCACTCTTCACATCCATATGGTGCACTTCTCAATTCTTGGATGCAGAAATGGCCAAAACTAGGCGGATGGAATCCATCTTTGCAACCAGTGCAAAAGTCTTAGTGTAGTCCACTCCTTGGACTTGGAAGAAACCTTTTTCCACCAACCTAGCTTTGTATTTGCTGATAGAGCCATCAACAACAACTTTTGTGTGGTAGATCCACTTACATGGGACCAATTTTCTTTCAAGTGGAAGCAAAACTAGCTCCCATGTATTGTTCTTTTGAAGAGAACTATACTCTTCATCCATGGCAGTTTGCCAATGTGGATCTCGGTAGGCATGATAGTATGATTTAGGATCTAAACCAATCATCAAATAGAATTTCTCAGATAATAATGGATCAGAAAAAGAAAGAGCCATACCTTCTCTTTGATAGTCTACTCTTGTTCTCCTTGGATCAGCAGAATTTCCAATGTTTGGAGCAGCAGATTGTAGAGTGTTTTGGGCCCACTTTGGTAACTGAGGAGGATCATTGTGGTCGGATTCTAAACCTGATATGTCATGGCCATCAAATTCTGATAAAATATCAGAAATATCACTCCCAATGATTTCTTCATATTCTCTTGAATCTTCTTCTTGTGGAGGTTGCGGATCGGCAGTGTTTTTCTCAACTAGTTTCAAATCTGGCAGCGGTTCTTCAAACTTCACACTTCGCTCTATGAATATATTTTTGGATATGATATTCATGATTTTATATGCTTTTGATTCTTCCCCATATCCTATCAGGATACATTCAATACTTTGTGGATCCAAATCCTTTCTCTTATCAAAAGGAATTCTAGCCCATGCAGTGGAGCCAAAAACCCTCAAATTGGACACATCCAATTTGCGACCAGTGAATGCTTCGAAAGGATTTTTACCTTTCACAGATGAATGTGGAACTTGGTTCTGAATATATGCAGCAACATTAATGGCTTCAGCCCAAATATTTGCATCCAAACCTTTTGACTCAAGCATGCAGGTAGCCATCTCTTTCAATGACTGATTCTTCCTTTCCGCTACACTGTTGAGCTGGGGTGTGTAGGGAACTGTATGTTGGATCTAAATTCCGCTTTCGGAAAAAAGTTGCAGAAAATTAGTCTTGATGTATTCTCCGCCATTATCAGATCTAAGAGATTTGATCTTACTCTCGGTGGCGGTCTCAACAAAAGCCTTAAAATCCTTGAATTTTCCAAGCACTTCTGACTTGTTTTTGAGAAAAAATACCCAAGTAAAGCGGGAGATGTCATCGATGAATGTCAAAACATACCTTGAACCATTCATGGACATATTTTGTAGTGGAACACTGATATCAGAATGTATGAGGCCCAAAATAGTAGAAGCTCTGCTAGCATTTTCGTGGTCAAACTTGTGCTCAGGGTGCTTCCCATCAATGAAATCGGGGCAAATTCCCTTCGAGGAATGGAGTTACGGAAGACCATCAACCATGGATTTCTATTGTAATAGCAACAAATACTAGTAGTTAAGGTGTCCAAACCTTTCATGCCAAATCCTACTAACCTCGTTTCCATGAGTGAGGAGAGCAGTGGGATTTTCAAGCGGCACAAAGTGAGAAAACTCATAGTATTTTGCAGTGTGGTTTGCCTTTCCGACTGCAATAAGTATTTCACTTTTGATTTCAGAAATTTCAACTTTGTTAGGGATGAATATAACTTGCTTCGGTTCACTAGTGTGTGTCATTTGATACACAGAAAGTAGATTTGAATCCAAGGAAAGCACATAGAGAACATTCTGAAAACTTCCATGCTCTAAATGGATGGTACCTTTACCTTTTGAAGAAATTTTTGAGTCATCTCCCAAATGGATGGGGATGGATCTATTTGGATCGAATGAAGAGAAGGAGTCAATATTTTCAGCCATATGATTCGAGGCACCGGAACCTATCAGTAGAGTGGTGGGTTTCAAAACAGTTTCCATGAGTGCTTGACCTCTTTCATGATCATCATTTCTATCCTTCTTCCGTGCACCGTCGGGAAGACATATGTTTTTATTTTCTAAAAGGAGGGCCATTTGATCTATTGTTTTCTTCATGCATGAACTTTCAAGATGAAATCCACGGTTGCAATATAAACACTTAGATTTTTCTTTACCCTCTTTACTCTTTTGCTTGTTCCTTGAACCGGATGGTGCATCCGATTGCTTGCCTTTCTCTCTTTGCTTGTTTGGTTCGAATTTGGGCTTCTCTTTCTTTTGATTTCCTTTTCCATTTGAATTCTTGGATCCTTGAACAAATAGGGCTGAATATTTGGAGCTTATAGATCCCATTTGAATCAACTTGTCATGCTCTTTGGTAACGGATTCAATGATGGCATTCAAGGTAGGCATCTTCCAATTCGCGGTAGTTAGCCGACCGGAATTGAAAGTAGAGACAAATACCAAGAAATATTTACCAAGCTTTGAAAGAATGGAGAGGATCAATTGCTTATCCTCTTTCACAACACCACTGTTCTTTAACTGCAATGCCAAGTGCTTGAATTTTGTGAAAAACTCATTGAAGGTCTCGAAATTCTCAGGACTAAGAGCAATCAATTCATTCTCTAATTGAAAAGCTCTAAGCTCATCCTGCTTGCCAAAAATTTTTCCAAGTTGCTCCCAAACTTCTTTTGGAGTCTTCAATCCACTGAGATGGAAGTGAAGAGCTTTGGAGATGGAGAGGCAAAGAAGACCATAAGCTTCATCAAGCTTATTGAAGTGTTTTGTTTTCTCAAGCAATGTGTTTGGCTCCAATTCTAGACCCACAGTGACTCTATAGTACCCTCTTGAGCGCAATATAATCTCCATGTCATCTTTCCAATCAAAATAATTGAAAGGAGTTAGCATAGGCTTTGAAGAAGAGGAATCCATCACTGATGGCGAGTGCAATTGATTGTGAAGAACCTGCAAATCACAAGATAGTGAATGCACTTGATGGAGATGATAAACCTACGAATCACAATCAAAACAAGAACAGTAAGGTCGAACAATCCACCCTTTTAGAGTTGCATCACACTTGGGATTGGAGATCAAGCAAGCTTGAATGGATCCAATGTATCAAATTCAGGAATTATGTGGAAAACGAAAGCTTCTGGAGTGGATTGGAGTGTATTTTCTGCTTTGCATGCACATGAGATTTTGCATGCCAAAACTTCAATAATTTTGAGCAAATTCACTCAATTCTTCATGTAGAACACATGTAGGAGAGAGAGCTTGTCCCTGCAATGGCTCTGATACCATGTAAAATTACTCACAGTAGATCTATTGAACAAGGATATCAATCACAAAGATGTAAAACAATTTGGAGTAAAAACTATGCAAGAGAGATGCCTTAGTGCTCTATAATCCAGAATGGTAGAATTACAATACAATTCTATCACAATGAGTGAGCAATTTGAATTAACCAAGGAGGTCATTCAAAGTAACTGCATGGCATAGCTTGGATCCAACTACGAGTCCTCATCATCAATCCGTGGTGGTCATCAATGCACAAGTAACTGTCAGACAGGTGTCAAACTGAGTCTAACTGAGTGTAATAAGTGTAATTGATGGTAAGTGGCACTAATATAGGGATGGAGGCTCAGTGGAGGGTGCATGAGGGGTTAACTGCACTCAGAATAGGTATTCAAGGCTCATTGGAGGTCAATCGGAGTGGTAACAACAGTTAGGAGTCAGTCTAGCCTCAAATCAAGGAAAGACAACTAACTAACTGAAGTGAAACTGACTGGTAGGTGAGAAAAGGTGTCCTTTTGCAGTGGAAGGTGAGAAGTGGGTGCCTCCCTTGCTAGGAGGGATAAATCTGGGTGGAAAGTAGCTGGTGACTGGGCAGCATGCGGGTGCATGCAATGCATGCAAAGTACATACTGAATGATGAGATATCCTAACACTCCAAATCTTCACATATTGTTGATGCATTTAATCTAATTCCCTCTTGATTAAATATTTTTTTTATATAAAGGCAACATCTATGTGAAGTCCCCATATGGCACAACAGTCCGCGTGATCTCACATCAACTTCCTCTGTCAAGCATTGTGCTATAGATTTATATATAAATATCATATATTCCTTCATGAATAAATAATTTGGGTGAGAGGAGAAGTGCATGGGAAATGGGATATATATGCACAATTTACATTGTAGGTCTCTATTTCTAGACTTCATATATCAACTCGGGAAATGTTACTAGCTATTTCAAAATAAATTTAAGTAAGAAAAACCTGATATCTAAGGTAAACAAGTTCACTTGTATCGTGACCAGTGAGAACATGATCCATTGATTAAACATTAGCACTCACGAAAAGACACAAATAACTTGCCCCTATTAAACATCAAGAATGGAAAGCATGTATTGTGCATCTAATTTTCTTTGCCTATATTTTATGTGATCTAAATAGGAGAAAAAGTGGACTCTTTTTAAAACGCTAAATTCGACAAAAACAAGGTAAATGCAAAACTAACCAGGCACTACTGAGATCCTATATCTACTCTCTCAATGTATTACTTTCAACTAGTCTCGATTCAAGATGGAAGGAGTCTGAAATTTTATTGGAGTTCTAAGATTATGATTTCTAAGTGCAGCAATGTGAGATCTAATACACTATATAAATATTCAAGAATACAATTTTGGTTTTTTCCTCAATACATATACATATACATTCACATTGAAGAACAAAATCGACCACATTCAACTAACGTTTCTTATCCTTATATAAACATATAAATTTACATAACGAATTAAAATACAGCCACTTCATATATCTACTTGGATTCTTATATGAACACATAATTTTACATAAAGGGAAAAAAATTACCAAATTCAAATACATGTACCATTGCAAGTTGTCAAGTTTTCCTTGACTTAGAGCGACGCTTGTCGAAGCCTTTGTCTAAGCTTCACGCTCCTCGTTTTACCAAGGTAACTCATCGATTGACCTCCCTACCATTCCCATGGTTACTCTTCTTCCACAAGGACCCTTGAGCTACGATGGGGATGTACAAAGAGGATTGACCCCTAGCTGAGCAAAATAATGGTAGCGTCCATCTTGCAAGGCCTTGCAACCGTCAACAAGACTACTGATGACACATCCAAACTCTTGGAACTTTCACTCAATTTGCATTTTACTAGTACGACATGCATCTAACAATAGGGTGTGTGATGATGCCCTTATTTACCCCATATCCTTTCTTTTTTAGTGTTTAGGTGCTCATCCACTTGTCCTCACATGCAAAATTACATTTTTATTAATTTCTCTAATCACTATTATCCACCATTGCATGTAACATCATTCACATACATAATTCCCCCAATTTAATTTAATAATGTATTTCCCCTCATACATAATATTTGCTCCTATTATTCCTCCATGTTGTCTCTTTGATTACTTAATCAAAGGTTACACATGTTAAGCTTAAATTTTCAAATTAAAATTAAATTTTACTTCACCCTCGTGACTCAAGTAACTTTCCTTGATTTACTCTTAGATGTTTCTTCTAGGTATTCCTTTATTTGTGGATTATCTCAAGTAAGATATTCCATTTAGATATTTTAATTAATTAATTAATTTCATGGAAAAACTACCTTCAAGTGTTCTCTCATGAAATAAATTAATTGAATGAATAATTATCATTATTTTCATGCTACAATAACTAATTCTTTATTTTTCATTATTTTACTTAATTAACATTACCGTTTTTATTAAATCGTTTTATATCAAAACCAAGGGAGCTATATCATATGCCCTTCAAGAATCATTTTGAATGGGGAATGGTATGTAATACCTATTGTCCAAAAGACTAATGGGTAAATTAGGAATAAGGCATTTACCCTATTGCTCTCACCTCATAACCACAGAGTGATCGTTTTGCGATCCAACCCCCATGACATCATGAAACAATAGAGTAAAAAGAGCCCTTCTTTTTCAATTCCTTCATGGATAGGACTACTAGATGGCACTACACTTAGGTTTGCATTGAAATTTATGTATGTATAATTCAATAAAAAAATTTATGATTACCATTACATTTATTTCACTTATTTTTTATATCTATTTTTTTGTTTTTTTTCTCTAAATATGTTATCTTAGAGTTGTATTTTCATATTGTTTATTTATCTTTTAATTTTTTTAATAGTTTTTTTCATCAATTATTAACCATAATCAAACCAAAATATAGAACGTTCCTTCTCCCACGTAGACCAAATTTGAATTTGAACTTTTCTTTTAACGTGAAATCCTATAATTATAGTTGATAGTAAGCATTCACTAGTTATAGTTGATCATTGAAGCTAGGTAGGGATCATGTAGTTTCAAGTATCTATCATCATTTAGCTTCATATAAATAAAACAAAATTACTGTTACAATTTTACATATAAATCTCCATACATTTTATATATGTGTGTATATGATGCTAAAACTTGATAATGTATGCATTTTAATTACTTTATTAATTGTAAAAAAAATATAATTTAATAAAAAGAAAACAAAAAATTCAAAAGTCTGTAAAATGTCCTGTAATTTTTCATTTTAAATACTAAAATTTTACATTACCATACATTATAAGTTTCCTTAAGTTAAGATACTTTTTAAAAATAGAATAATATAATATAACAACTAATCAAATTTTATTATTTCATTTTCTTGAATCGGCATGGAGAGAACCATGAGATACCTACCCTGCATTGGTGTTAACTGCACCTAGTCTCCCTAACCTTCAAATGAAACATCGAGTGAAGTAGTAGTACCTTCCTTTGAACCTACATTGTAAAACGAAGCTACCTCAGCATAAAATCAGTTTTAGCTATAAAATCTCAAAGCATAAAATCAGTTTTAGCTATAAAAAATAGCAATTTCAAAAACTAAAAAATAAAAGCAAACAAACAAAACAAACAAACAAAAATAATCTAAAATGGATATTTAAAATTAGATTTTGATTTTGTCTTTAAAAATCGTCTTAAATATCATAAATCTTTTAAAAGCTATTCAAATTAAATATTTGAAACAATATATAAATTTTGTCTTAAAAATTTGTCTCAAACATCCCCAACTTGTAATAGTGTATAATGATAAAATTATCATATTAAATATATGTGTCTTTTCCATAGAGTAATGACAAAGATAAATTACTTTCATAATAACGATCTCAAAAACTAAATCAAATATAATAATAAAAATTCTCAAAATATATCCTTGTCTTATCTATAAGCAATTAACAAAGGTTAAGAATTACAATGACTTTCACACTAAGAACTCAACAACTGAGTACATCGAAAACATAATAAACAAGTAAAATTAGCATTAAAGGTGCTTATACCTGCTTTTTAGAAATGTTGTAATGTATTAGTCATTTATAATCCAAAGTTAAAAATTGAAGCCATATATATCAATTATTATTAATAGTTGTTGTAATGTAAGCTACTAACTTGTAGTGATTCTTAATACAGTAGAGGTGAATGACTAACGACTTTGATAATCAATAGGTTGATAGAAACATTTCGACACTTTGTGATTAACATAAATCTCACAAACAAAGCCACTAAAATGACAACTAATGAGCTGGGCATTATACTTCAAATTAGAAAACATGCTTAATACATCTTGAACTCTTAAGTGGTAGAACATATCAATTCTTAAAAATCATGGATCATGGATGTAGAGAGTATAAGTAAAATTTGGGCTACTTGAACTATATACATTAAAGATCATTCAAGTTATATGCCACTAACTTATAGTGATTGGTATAAGTAAAATTTGGGCTACTTGAACTATATACATTAAAGATAATTCAAGTTATATGTCACTAACTTATAGTGATTGGTAATACAACCGAGGTGAATGACTAATGACATTGATAACCAATGGGTTGATAGAAACATTCCAACATTTTGTCACTAACATAAGTCTCACTAACAAAGTCATTAGAATGACAATTAATGAGTTGGGCACTATGCTATTATAAGTAGAATAGAGTACGGGTATAGGGGTACATAAATCTCATATTCATATGTGTATAAATGTTCTTACGTCTATGGAAAAAAAAGAGTACATTTTACATATATGAATATGTCAAATGAAAATATTAGTCCCTAGGCAAAGAGAAGAAACATTAAGATATTAAGTAAGGACCATGATAAAAGTATTGATGATTTTTTTTTTAAATATAAAATAACATTTGAAAATTAGACATTATTATTTTAGTTAGAAATAGAAATGTTAAAGATATGAAAAATATATTATTAAATTTTATATTAAAAAAATTGTTTTGATAGATATATAATCAAACAAACAAGCACCTAAACAAAAAAATAACTTTGCCACATATGAAATAATAATAACAAGAATAACTTATACCAACTTAAATATTAATGATGAATGCATCATATCAAAATATAACATTGAATATATAAACTTTTGAATTATCAAATTTTACAATTTTTACATAAATTAAAAATATATAATTATGAATTGTCTTTAATAAAAAGAATAAGAAATAAGATAATTTTTTTTTGTCTATATTAAAATCTATGTAAAATATATAATTATGAATTATGTCTTTAATAATAATAATAAGAGATAAGATAATATTTTTTTCTATATTAAAATCACATCACTTTTCAAGTTATAGTTTTAACTAACTTTAAAAATACTTTATTTGTTGTTATTATTTAATTTAGAATCTATTTTAATCATTATGATCATAATTATTATCATAGTTTTATAAATTTATCAATTTTTGAAAATTTTAAAATATTTTTGGTTATCTAAATTAAAATCTATTAAATCATCATTGTAAAATTTGAAACAATCAAAACTCCTCACATTTCAAAAAAATACCATTTAAAAATATTATTCAAGTTTAAAATGATTTAAAATTCAATTAACATGCTTCGAGGGTAATATAGATATGGATGGAATTGATTGCCCACATCGTACACTTTGGAAATATCATATATTACATAAAAGATTCCCACCTTTGTACATTTTAGAAATATCATATATTATTTATAAAAGATTCTTACCTTATTTCGTATTCAATGCAGGATTCAAATTTGAAGCCTTCAGGGCCCTTCAGAGGCCATTTTACATGTCATAGAAGGCCACTTCAAATTTTACCGTGCAAAAAAAAATTAATTTCATGGTAAGCCCTTCAATAATTAAATTAACCACTAGTGTTTAAAATTGCAACAAAAGGGTAGCTTCAAATTTCACCCATCAACAGTTTTCAGTGGGAAATTGGGAATGCGGATACTAGCTAGGTGACTTGGGAGTGGGACTCGGTTACTCTCCAATATCCATGTGTTCGATCATCCATGGATCATGGACCATTGGGCCTCTAATAATATCATTGACCAACTTACGTGGACAGGCTTACACTAAGCAGCCCATGGCTTGAACGCTTTCAAGTTCTCGTGTTTGCAGCGAGCGCTTACGTTTTTAACACATTTAATGGCAGCAACAAATTTATTAAACCTAGTTGGTGGCTCATACGTGTTGTTGGCAGCGAGCTTACCAAGTTATCAGTTATCACATACCAATTCGTGAATTCTGACTCCGTGAGTTAATTGAGTATTCAATGTATAATATATTATGTTAATGTGCCCCGAATTTGGCATTTCAGACAAAATCCACAATCCATAAACTTCTTGTAATGTTGTAGGTTGTTGCTCCCGCCTGTGGCCCCCACCCATAGCCCTGTCTTTTCTTTGTTGTATCTAGTTAATACTACCATCTACGGCTCCCAGCCTCACACCATGTGTTTTATTTGTTGTATCAAGTCAATCTTGCGGCTCCGAGTCCCACCTTGTGTTTTCTTTGTTGTATCAAGTTAATGCCCGAATTCCATGCTTCCATGGCTCCGACCATCAATATATAATATTACAGGAATACAAACAAGCTTTTTCTTATACCCCTACTCCACTGTGGTCGAGCTACTTCCAAGTTCCACCTACCCTATCTCCTCCAGTCCTCCACGAGAGTTTGCGGAGCAAAGCTACCAATGCCAACCTACCATAAACATATATAATGGAATTCGTTTTCTTTGAGGAGCTCAACTTCAAGGCTCACTAGATTGCTGACATCCTATAAATTTACAGGTATGTACATCATTTTATCCATTCATGATCCCATCAATTATTTAAATTTTTTTTATTTGATTAAAATTCTATAACTTCAAAGTTCAAACACAATATTATTATTTCACTGAAATTTTGTTACTTCAAATGGGCCTTGAAGGCTTCAAATTTGAATCCTGGACCCGAGAGCGGGTTTGTCACAAATCTCCATCAGAGGCTGTTTAGAACGGCATTTATCAATTCCCAACTGTAGCAACAACAATAATTTCTTATTTCTTCATATGTCCTGTGTATGCGCATATGATTCCATGTGCTCCTTGCCTTGCCCTATTTTCCATTGTCGCCCGATCGAAGCTCTTGAAAATTTAGCTTCCCTTTAACTTTCGTGAAATGGAGGGGACAAGGAAGACCATTGTTTTCACTCTGAAACCAAGTGCTTCCCCATTCAACTTCCACTGGCCACGGTTGCATCCCTACTGGAAACAGGTGTGCGCAATGTGCCCCCCAGCTTTACCAAAAAGCCTGGGGGTTTGGGGAAGTTCCCACTCTGCCAACCTCCATGCATCTACTTAATGAGTCAGATCAAGAATCCATACTTTGTATCTAAAACTGTATTACATGAGCTATTTTCCCCAATTGCTCAGTCGTCGAATCGACACCTTCCTCTAGTACACGGTTTAAGATTCTTGGTATTTATTAATATGAAGACCACATATGCTAATACACTTACAATCCGCATTCGACTGTACGAACTGGGACAAAAATGTTTTTGTAATCTTGAATTTTAGAATGGTAGTGCTACTTTACCTTTTGATTTTGTTGCCCTTATCGACTGGTCTGGAATAAAACAGGAACTTTGAAACCATATAACAAGAACTTCAACCATCTATGCATCTGCTCTCTACTTGGTCTACCTACGTTTTACTTATGCTTCACAACCCATCCTCTACTCCATCATACCACAGATTTAGTATGTATAACGAGATCTAGGGGAGGCTATAGAGAAGAAGCATCCAGGGTACTTAATTAGCTATTGAGAACAAAAGTTGCCTGGAGTCAGATAGTTCTCTTTGCTCAAACCATAACATAGCATGTAACATGTAAGGAGTGTTTAAAATTATTCTATCCCAAGTACGTGTGGCATTCATAGTGTTGAATGAAAAATTAAAACATATATTGTTGTCATTGTCATTCAATTTTGTTGTAGGGTACACAATTAGAGTGACAAAGAAACTTGCTATTAATTTTCAATCCAATCCAACTTCTTTGTTGAACTGTTCTCTCTAATATACTTGTGTGAAGGAGGATTATAAATGGAAACATAGTTGTTTGAGAGAGATGCATGAAAGTGAATTATGGTCCTCAATTCAACAAAGTAAAAAAAAGTTACCATTAAGATTCTTTCCCTTCACCTTTTTTACTGCCTTTCTACATACATCTCTATTGTTCACTAATTTATCAACAGATACAGACCAAACTCAACGTCCAATGTTTTTGGCTACTGAAACAATTTCTTCCTTTTTTTGCTTACATTATCATTTTTTCCATTGTTAAGTAGGCTAGATTTTATGTAGGCTAGAATTTATATTAGTTTGAAGAACGCTAGTGATTTACAAAGATTGAACTTTTCCAAGAATAAGAATCACATTGCTTTTAGAAGAGTTGAAGAACCCAATTATTCATCGAGCTTGTATTGTTCGAAGCATCCTAGGAACCCATTTTAAGAGGTATTAAATATTATTATACTGGTTAAAAGTTGGATTGGAATCGGGCTAGCAAGCTAACTGTAGCTGATGCAGAAAAAAAGATCTATAAAATTAGTTATGGCGATTCACACTCAACATCTGGAAAGTGGATTTTCTATGTGTCTCCTAAGTTATGGTTCACTAATAAATTCCTCATGTTCAAGCAGATCATGAAAGAGTAAAATAGTATTAATTTTGGCTGTAAGGATGAAAGTTGGATTGGAATGGGGTTAACAAGATAGCTGTATTATTATACTGGTTAAAATTTTAAGAGGAAAGATCAATTTGGGAAACTCCTAATATGGCAAAGGTGGCTGTAAGGATGAAAGTTGGATTGGAATGGGGTTAACAAGATAACTGTATTATTATACTCGTTAAAAGTTTAAGAGGCAAGATCAATTTGGGAAACTGCTAAGATGGGCATAGTGGCCTAGAGACCGAGCCGCTAGATCGGAGCGAAATATGGTTGTGTTATATGACATATATAATGTTCAGTGCTGCTATATCCACTGCAAAATAAAGCCTCTCGACTTTACTATGTCACTAAACATTGAAATTTTGATGTACTAGTACATTTTCAAATGAAAAGAATGACTTATTTCTACATGGAAGCATTGAAGGGTTCAATATCCCATAGCCCTTCAATGTGAAATGGGACCCCACCCTTCAAATTTGATCCCTGATTCAATGCATAAGTGATAGCGGCCATGGTGGCCACCTAAGAGTGTTGTGATGGAACATGAGTGTACGAGATGGAATTTGCTTTCCCTAGATTTTAGGGATTGATTTTTAATTGTCTCGAGATACATGTGAACGATCCTCACACGATACGACCGGACTAAGGACAAGATAGATGTCAAATAATTGTTTTTTTGTTTTTTAAATTTTTTTTTTTTTTTTTTTTTTTTTGTCTGACAATTTCACATCCCACTAGGGATAAATTGTCAATTCATTAGTTTTAGCGAATAATAAAATAAGAATTTTGATTTCAAATATTAAAAAAAAAAAAATTAATTTTAAAATATTAAATTTAATATAAAATTATTTCCAAACATTTGAAAATAGTATAGTTCTTTTTGCAAAAAGTAAAAATAATTGAAAATAAAAAATCCTAACCGATTGCTATATACCTGCCTTGGCAGGTATAATAAATGCCTATATTAAGTATCCATGCATATGTGTGTGAGCGCACACTTTTTGAGGTTTTCTAATTATGGAAACCATAGCCACCCTACAACAATTCACTAAGGTGATTGCTTTATCGGGTGACTAGAGTGAAAACTATGGTTTATGAGCTTTTCCATTAAAAAGTATTATCGTCACCGTTGAGTATACAAGGAATTGAAGTGAGCCTCCTTCATAATGTTGGTACTTGGGCTTCAATCAGGTCAATCATAAAGTCCCACCATTGGATCCTAGCCTTAGACCCATCATTTGAAATTAATTATCCTTCAATAGCATAATGTAATGAGTGATACATGAAGACCCATCATTTGAGATTGTTTATCCTTCAATAGCATAGTGTAATGAGTGATACATTATATAATAATTGAAGTTATAATAGTAAAGATATTTATTACCATTCATGCAACTGGGTGAAAATAAAAATAATGCAGTTAACTTAACACTCGAATCAACTACACATGCAGTCTTTGAATTCTCATTCAATATTTTATAACAAACAAAAATACTACTTTCTCGCACAACAAAAATACTACATTCTCGCACAACACTAAGTGTTGAACGTACTTCAATTATAGACACAACTAATTGATTGGTACATGTACATCCTTATTACTGAAACAGATTAGAGAACCACCGCTATTTATTGGAATTCCTGCCAATTCATAAGGTATACGCCTGTTTTAACTACCATAGAACTAACAGTCTAGGGTGGCAAGGTCTGCCTCTAAAACTTCATTGAGAGTGAATGTTCCTGCTCTCATTTTTAGGGTTGTTGGTGGGTTGAATTTACATTGTCAAATACTAATTACACTAAATATCAGATGAACCCATTGCTTTGATTTGAAAGGTGATACCTAGGGAATGGTCCATAATCTAGTTGGATGTTGAGATTCATTCAAGTGAATCGATAAGCGATTTAGAATTGTATGCACAAGATTTAGTCAACCGACGAAGCTTCCTCAATTTTTAAATCATTTCCTTTCTCGATAGTTTCACGCAATCCCAAAAACTTATTGAGATGAGGGTTTCCATGACGATGAATGGTGTATTGTTAAGGTACTTCTTTTGTTATATTACCAGTTCGAAACTCTATAAGTACTAGCTTAAAAAAAAAAAAGATAAACTCCCAATCTTCACATGTTGTTGATGCATTTAATCCAATTCCCTCTTGATTAAATATTTTTCTTATATAAAGGCAACATCTATGTGAAGTCCCCATATGGCACAACAGTCCGTGTGATCTCACATCAACTTCCTCTATCAAGCATTGCGCTATAGATTTATATATAAATATCATATATTCTTTCATGAATAAATAATTTGGGTGAGAGGAGAAGTACATAGGAAATGAGATATATATGCACAATTTACATCGTAGGTCTTTGTTTCTAGACTTCATATATCAACTGGGGAAATGTTACTAGCTATTTCAAAATAAATTTAAGTAAGAAAAACATGATATCTTAGGTAAACAAGTTTAGTTGTATCGTGACCAATGAGAACATGATCCATTGATTAAACATTAGCACTCACGAAAAGACACAAATAACTTGCCCCTATTAAACATCAAGAATGGAAAGCATGTATTGTGCGTCTAATTTTCTTTGCCTATATTTTATGTGATCTGAATGGAAGAAAAAGTGGACTCTTTTTAAAATGCTAAATTCGACAGAAACAAGGTAAATGCAAAACTAACTAGGCACTACTAAGATCCTATATCTACTTTCTCAATGTATTACTTTCAACTAGTCTCGATTCAAGATGGAAGAAGTCTAAAATTTTATTGGAGTTCTAAGATTATGATTTCTAAGTGCAACAATGTGAGATATAATACATTATATAAATATTCAAGAATACAATTTTGGTTTTTTCCTCAGTAAATATACATATACATTCACACTGAAGAACAAAATTGACCACATTCAACTACATTTTCTTATCCTTATATAAACATCTAAATTTACATAATGAATTAAAATACAGCCACTTCATATAGCTACTTGGATTCTTATATGAACACATAATTTTACATAAAGGGATAAAATTTACCAAATTCAAATACATGTACCATTGCAACTTGTCAAGTTTTCCTTGACTTAGAGCGACTCTTGCCGAAGCCTTTGTCTAAGCTCCCTGCTCCTCGTTTTACCAACTCATCAATTGACCTCCATACCATTCTTGTGGTTACTCTTCTTCCACAAGGACCCTTGAGCTACGATGGGGATGTACGAAGAGGAATGACCCCTAGCTGAGAAAAATAATGGTAGCGTCCATCTTGCAAGGCCTTGCAACCGTCAACAAGACTACTGATGACAATCCAAACTCTTGGAACTTTCACTCAATTTGCATTTTACTATTACGACATGCATCTAACAATAGGGTGTGTGATGATGCCCTTATCTACCCCATATCCTTTCTTTTATAGTGTTTAGGTGCTCATCCACTTGTCCTCACATGAAAAATTACATTTTTATTAATTTCTCTAATCACTATTATCCACCATTTTTATTAAATTCTCTAATCACTATTATCCACAATTGCATGTAACATCATTCACATGCATAATTCCTCCTTTTTATTTAAAAATGTATTTCCCATAATATTTGCTCATATTATTCCTCCATGTTGTCTCTTTGAGTGCTCTTTGATTACTTAATCAAAGGTTACACATGTTAAGCTTTAGTTTTCAAATTAAAATTAAACTTTACTTCACCCTCATGACTCAAGTAACTTCCCTTGATTTACTCTTAGATGTTTCTTCTAGGTATTCCTTAATTTGTGGATTATCTCAAGTAAGATATTTCATTTAGATATTTTAATTAATTAATTTCACGGACAAATTATCTTCAAGTATTCTCTCATGAAATAAATTAATTGAATGAATATTTATCATTATTTTCATGCTACAATAACTAATTCTTAATTTTTTATTTTGCATTATTTAACTTAATTAATATTACGATTTTTATTAAATCATTTTATATCAAAACCAAGGAAGCTATATCCTATGCCCTTCAAGTATCATTTTGAATGAGGAATGGTATGTAATACCTATTGTCCAAAAGACTAATCCATAAATTAGGAATAAGGCATTTACCTTATTGCTCTCACCTCATAACCACAGAGTGATCCAACCCCCATGACATCATGAAACAGTAGAGTAAAAAGAACCCTTGTTTTTCAATTCCTTCATGGATAGGAGTGCTAGATGGCACTACACTTAGGTTTATATTGAAATTTATGTATGTATAATTCAATAAAAAAAATTATGATTACCATTACATTTATTTCACTTATCTTTTGTATTTATGTCTTTGTTTTTTTCCTCTAAATATAATGTTATCATAGAGTTGTGCATTTTCATATTGCTTTATCTTTTAATTTTTTGTAATGGTTTTTTCATCAATTATTAACAATAATTATTCCTAGACTAAATTTGAATTTGAACTTTTCTTTTAACATGAAATCCTATAGTTATAGTTGATAGCAAGCAATCACTAGTTATAATTGATCATTGAAGCTAGATAGAGATCATGTAGTTTCAAGTATCTATCATCATTTAGCTTCATACAATTCATGTAGTTTTAAGTATCTATTATCATTTAGCTTCATACAAAAAAAAACAAAAACACTGTTACAATTTTACATATAAATCTCTATGCATTTTATATATGTGTGTATATAACACTAAAATATTCCAATAACACCAATAATTAACTTGATAATGTATGGATTTTATTAACTTTATTAATTGGAGAAAAATATAATTTAATAAAAAGAAAACTATAAATTTATAAGTCTATAAACAGTCTTGTAATTTTTCATTTTAAATACTAAAATTTTACATTATAATACATTATAAGTTTTCTTAAATTAAGATACTTTTTAAATATAAAATAATATAATATAACAACGAATCAAATTTTATTATTTCATTTTCTTAAATCACACCATACAATGGAGAGAACCATGAGATACCTACCCGTGCATTGGTGTTAACTGCACCTAGTCTCCCTGACCTTCAAATGAAACATCCAATGAAGTAGTAATACCTTCCTCAAAACCTACACCCACTGGAACTTAAATTATTCATACAAAAACCATAGGCGTTCATAGACTATCTAACACGCTGATCTTACTAAGATTGTCAAAACGTAATATAAAAAGAAGAGATAGTGAATGCTATATTATGCACCCATCCGTTGCAGTCTTGGGATATACAATTTTGGTTTTTTCCTCAATACATATACATATATATTCACACTAAAGAACAAAATCGACCATATTCAACTACCTTTTCTTATCCTTATATAAACATATAAATTTACATAACAAATTAAAATACAACCACTTCATATATTTACTTGGATTCTTATATGAACACATGATCTTACATAAAGGAATAAAATTTACGAAATTCAAATACATGTACTTGCAACTCGTCGAGTTTTCCTTGGCATTCAAGAATCAAAGTATAAAAAAACCTGATACATAAATTACACTTCATTTAACAAATTCATAGAAACAAAAGCGTTAAAATGTTATATCCCTGAGTATTGGTGCTTTGTTTTGAAATTTGGCATGTAAGAGGTCATTCCACAGAGAGACAAAGAGCTTTAAATCTCAGATAGCTCGAAGTCTTCTTGATTTCTTCATCAAAATCTTACATTTGCATGAAATTTTCTAGCTAATGGAATTAGGATTAAAATTGCAATGTCAATGGAAACATTCTTCGAGTTAAGGAATACCTAAATGGAAATTTTTAGACAATCGAGTGAATGGAGGGGTAGGGTATCTAGGCCCGTGGAGAAGATACACAACTTGCAGTAGAGTTACTAAGAAACATGCTCAATTCTAGTCATTATATGCATGTGCATTTTGAGAGAGCTTAAGAAAACTTGATATGATATAGAGGAGGCATCAAATCTTGTTTAGTTATATGTTGCTAAAAGAAAAGTGTAGACATATGTTGCTTATAAAATAGATGTGTTATTAAAAATAAGAAATGTGTAGTTACAGTTGCTCAAAAAAAAAAAAAAAAAGTGTTATTATTCCCTGGCAAGAGAAGTAGGGACTATAGAAATCGCTCATTATAATTTTACTAACCTCGGCACCATTTTCGAAACAATTTAGCGTAATTTTTTGACTTGTATTTGCATCTTGGACAATCATCATAAGTTAGGAGGTTTCTTCTATCCACTAGCCTAAGTAAAAGTAACTATGTTACTTTGTGGTGTTTTTTGTGATCACTGCACTTGCAGTCAATAAGGTGGCCTTTTCCCTCTAGAAGGATGTCTCGAAAATGCAATCACTAGTCCCCAGGTTGCACTACTGCATCCAAAAATGGTTTCATCCCTAAATACGTACCTTGTCTATGTGTTGTTGATTCCAATTGTCTAGATGATATCACCCGATCACCTCCTACAAGTTCATATTCGGCTATAATATCCATATGTGCCACCTCATGCAAGGTTTGCAGCATCAATATTTGAACCTTGGATCTTATGTTAAAATTGAGGCCATAAACGAACTTGTTTGCTTTCAATTTATTTAAATGTCGTGCATGCCTGAGAAACTCCACAAATCGAGCTTCATATTCTGCCATAGACCACCTTCCCTATTGTAGTGAGTTAAACTAATTAAATTGTCTCTTAATAAGTTCCCCCGAGAGGTGGCGCGCTCGAAAGTGCTCCTCAAGCATCTCCTAAAAAACATCGACTTTGTCTATGTTGAGCTATAGCAACAATGTTTTCCACCATAACATGGCACTTCTCCTTAACTGAAAAATCCCCACCATAACCTTCTAGTTAAATGTATAATCCGTTATCCTGAAACACATGGCCATATTCTCTAACCATGCTTCGATGACTTCTCCTTTAGTAGAACCCTGAAATTCCATAAAATTTACCTTCTCTAACTCCCTAAATGAACTAGAGTTTAAAGGTGGTTGATATCCTTCATCATGACTAAAGCCTCTCACTTATTTTTTGTCCAATCAATGAGCCAAGCGATCCAACATGCACTAAAATGAGTGCATAATCGTCATAACCTCACTCGCTAGTACCTGTTGTTGCTCCTCTCCCCCTTGTTGGGGAATGCAGGGGTGTAATATGAGGTGGCAATGGGGAATGAATAGCACATCCCCTAGTCTTTCTGCCTTTCCATCCTCTATGATCCAAGATAATCAACTTCTTGACATTAAATCACAATTTTTCCAATACACAAAAATATACATTTCATATGTGAACCTAGGTCCTAGCATTTCAACACAACTCTAATGCCATATGTAAAGACTAACCTTCTTGATACAACTTTTACCAACATGTCTTCTAATAATTATTACCAAAATTTTAAAAATCTATTTGAAATTGAACAAAATTATATATATATAGATAGATAGATAGATAGATATAGATATATACGTACTTTGTTTTTGCATAAACAAAATTATATATATATATATAAACAAAGTTACCTGTATATTTTTTTATATAATGTAATGACAAGGTTACCAATGATCTTCATAATACTAAACTCAATACTATCTATATTAAAATATATATAATAATAAAGTTCTCATATTAAATATATGTGTCTTGTACATAAAGTATGACGAAGATAAATTACTAAATTACTTTCATAATAACGATCTCAAAAGCTAAATCAAATATAATAATAAAAATTCTCAAAATATATCCATGTCTCATCCATGCATATGTGTGTGAGCGCACACTGTTTGAGGTTTTCTAATTATGGAAACCATAGCCACCCTCCAACCAATTCACTAAGGTGATTGCTTTATCGGGTGACTAAGTGAAAACTATGGTTCGATCCTAGCCTTAATATTGGTTTATGAGTTTTTTCATTAAAAAGTATTATTGTCACCGTTGAGTACACGAGGAATTGAAGTGAGCCTCCTTCATAATGTTGGTACTTGGGTTTCTATCAAGTCAATCATAAAGTCATAAAGTCTCACCATTGGATCCTAGCCTTAGACTCATCATTTGAGGTTAATTATCCTTCACTAGCATAGTGTAATGAGTAATATATTATATAATAGTTGAAATTATAAAACTGATAATAGTAAAGATATTTTTTACCATAGCATAGTGTATGAGTGATATATTATATAATAGTTTGTTATAATAATAAAGATATTTATTACCATCCATACAAGTGGGTTAAACTCATAATGATGCACCTGATTTTACACTCAAATCCACTACACATGTATTCTTTAAATTCTTATTCAATATTTATAACAAACACAAATATTACTTTCTCTCACAACACTAAGTGTTGAACGTACTTCAATTATAGACACAACCAATTTCTTGGTGTGTATATCCTTATTACTGAAACAGATTAGCGAACCACCACTATTTATTGGAATTCTTGCCAATTCATAAGGTATACGCTTGTTTTAACTGACAGTGTAGCGTGGCGAGGTCTGCCTCGAAAACTTCATTGAGAGTGCATGTTCTTGATCTCGTTTTGAGGGTTGTTGGCGGGTTGAATTTAAATAGTCAAAGACTAATTACACTGAATATGAGATGAACCCATTGCTTTGATTTGAAAGGTGATACTTAAGGAATGGTCCATAATCTAGTTGGAGGTTGAGATTCATTTTCATTCAAGTGAATCAATAAGCGATTTAGAATTGTATGCACAATATTTAGTCGACCAGAAGAAGCTTCCTCAATTTTTAAATCATTATATTTCTTGACAGCTGCACACAATCCCAAAAATTTATTGAGATGAGGGTTTCTACGATAATGAATGGTGTATTGTTAAGGTACTTTTTGTGTTAGATTATCAGTTCGAAACTTTATAAGTACATCTTACAAAAAAAAAAAGATAACCTCTCAATCTTCACATGTTGTTGATGCGTTTAATCCAAATCCGTCTTGATTAAATATATTATTTTTATATAAAGACAATGTTTATGTGAAGTCCCCATATGGCACAACAGTCTGCATGATCTATCACATCAAATTCCTTTGTCAAGCATTGTGCTATAGATTTATATATAAATATCATATATTCTTTCATGAATAAATAATTTGGGTGAGAGGAGAAGTGCATGGAAAATGAGATATATATATATATATATATATATATGCACAACTGATATTGTAGTTCTTTGTTTCTAGACTTCATATATCAACTCGGGAAATGTTACTAGCTATTTCAAAATAAATTTAAGTAAGAAAAACCTGATATCTTAGGTAAACAAGTTCAGTTGTATCGTGACCAGTGAGAACATGATCCATTGATTAAACATTAGCACTCACGAAAAGACACAAACAACTTGCCCCTATTAAACATCAAGCATGGAAAGCATGTATAGTGCATCTAATTTTCTTTGCCTATATTTTATGCAATCTGAATGGGAACAAAAGTATACTCTTTTTAAAACAGTAAATTTGATAGAAACAAGGTAAATGCAAAAATAAACAGGCACTACTGAGATCCTCTATCTACTTTTTCGATGTATTACTTTCAACTAGTCTCTATTCAAGATGGAAGGAGTCTGAAATTTTATTGGAGTTCTAAGATTATGATGTCTAAGTGTAGCAATGTGAAATCTAATACGTGATAGATATATTCAAGAATACAATTTTGGTTTTTTTCTCAATACATATACATATATATTCACACTGAAGAACAAAATCGACCATATTCAACTACCTTTTCTTATCCTTATATAAACATATAAATTTACAGCCACTTCATATATTTACTTGGATTCTTATATGGACACATGATTTTACATAAAGGGATAAAATTTACGAAATTCAAATACATGTACTTGCAACTCGTCGAGTTTTCCTTGGCATTCAAGAATCAAAGTATAAAAAAACCTGAAGCCATGATTGGAGCAGACATGAATCAACCTGCAACCATGGGAATAACCATTGAAGCTAAAACTAAAACGTTGCCCGGCAGAGAGGGCAGGAGCGATGTTCAGAAAGCCATGGTAGAAGGCAATCCAAATGGAATATGTGCGCACATTCTGCAGGCCACTGTGCGATTGCTGCGCCACCGTCTTTAAACGGGTCGTGACAAAACGGGTCGTGACAAATAGAACATAGGTCGCCCTCCTGCCCAAGGAAGAATGAAACATCCACTGCGACTGCCGTTTGATCCAATATCTTCCTGGATCTCTCTGATAAGCTCTCATATATCATTTTTCTCTGAATTCTTTGTGTGTACTCCCTCAGTTGCGCTTCAATCTCAGTTGCATGTGAGAGAAAATCTCGCTCCCGCTGGATGGCCAACCTCTCAATCCGTCGCTCTTCTCCAAACTCAATCACTCGCGCTTCACACTCACTTGCAAGCGCTTCACACTCACTTGCAAGTGAGTGAAATCTAGATCTCGGCGTGGAATCTCGCCTGTGCCGGGGATGCCGCATTCTCTGTGTGACGTACTCCCTCAGTTCCGCTTCAATCTCAATTGCAATTGAGCGAACATTTCGCTCCCGCTGGGGGGCCAAGTTCTCAATCCGTCGCTGTTTTGCAATCTCAATCACTCGCGCTTTAAACTCAATTGCAAATGAGTTAAATTTAGATCTCTGCGTGGACTCTCGCCTGTGGAGATCCCGCATTCTCTGTGCGATGTGCTCCCTCAGTCGCCCTTCAAACTCAATTGCAAGTGCCGAAAATCGAATCTCGCACTTGCATTCTCTAGTAGATCTGGGCGTCGAATCTCGCTCCTTCTCGCTGGCCAAGTTCTCAATCCGTTGCTCTTCTGCAAACTCAATCAGTCGCGCTTTAAAGTCAATTGCAAGTGACAGAAATGTAGATCTCTGCGTGGAATCTCGCCCTCGCTCCATGGCCAAGTTCTCAATTCGTCGCGCTTCAAGCTCCTCTGCAAATGAGCCAAAACTAGAAGATATCGGCGTGGAATACCGCTCCGCTTCCTGTAGTATTTATAGACGTGGATATGAATAACTTGTAGATAACTGGTAGTACATACTGGTAGATAATTGGTAGTATATGGATGACTTTAATTGGTAGTATATGGATAACTTTAAGTGGTAGTGCATTATTTATAGACGTGGATATGAATAACTGGTAGATAACTGGTAATACATACTGGTTGGTCGATAACTGGATGACTTTAAGTGGTAGTGTATGGATAACTTTTAGCTAGCTTTCTAACAAACAACAATAAGTAATAAATAAGTAATAATAACTTATTATTTATTAGTAACACTTAACTTGTGACCTATTAGTGCATGGATAACTCTTAGCTAATGCATGGATAAAGGCTTCCTAGCAAATAACAAGTAACAAATAACTTATTACTTATTTGTGACACATTTGTATTCGTAGCTAGTGACACATCTGTATTAGGTAGCTAGTGCATGGATAACTCTTAGTTAATGCATGGATAAAGATTTCCTAGCAAACAACAAGTAACAAATAACTTATTACTTATTTGTGACACATATGTGTCCATCAACCACAAATTAAGTAGTTGTGCTAGTTATAATGATACTCATATTGTATACACATATATAAGAGAAATCAAACTCATTTAATGGTTAAATTATCACATTATTTAAAAAGTTTTTATTTTGTTTATATATATTAAATGAAATATATATTTCAATTATCTAATTATAATATCTCTATTTTTATAGAAGAAATGATTATTATTGTGCATCATTAAAAGTAACTAAGTGGCCCATAAGTATGGATGTGAATATTTTTATGGTTTGATTTTATGTTATTTAATATGTTTTTTTAAATATTTTACTAAAACTAATGAAGTGGTTCTTCTCTTATTGTTTTACATCAAATTTATGGATGTGAAATTTTGGATAATCTGATTTTATCTTGTTTAATAATGTTTCTTTTTTAATATTTGATTAAAAAGTAAGTGGTTCTTCTCTTATTATTTATGTGAAATTTTGGATAGTTTGATTTTATCTTATTTAATATTTTTTTTTTTTAATATTTGATTAAAAAGTAAGTGGTTCTTCTCTTATTGTTTTACCTGAATGGATGTGAAATTTTTTAATTTGATTTTATGTTATTTAATAAGTTTTTTTTTAATTTGATTTTATGTGAGAAATCCAATTGTGAATGATTGAGCAGAGGTTGGGTTTGCTTGATAAACCTAGTGAAGGCTAGAATATCAAGAATTAGCATCTGGACCTTTCTATATCCATCATGAAGAGCACTGGAAGGAAGGGACTCCTGAGAAACTGTGCAGCAGAGAGGGGCACCTTCCTTGTGTTGGATGTGGTAGGTAATGTGGGTACTTTGACTGTTGAATTCATTTGAGATGCATGTAGCTCTTTAGTTGAGCTCACTGGCTTAGCATTTCCCTCCTTTGTCTTTCATATGCTTGACAAACCCAACTGTGTGTTGGCTTAGCATAGTTGTTGAGTGAAACCATGGTTGTGAGTGAGCCCAGCTAGTTCCTCCTAATGGATACACAACCCAGCTCGGGGGTGATCTCTTAGCTAAAAGAATACAAGCTGGACAGAGATCTATGGTTGGGTGGAACGTTGCTCTCGCATAGCCAGTTGTATGGACAAATTCATCTTCCAGATAAGTGTTCTCTGTTATTTACATTATATGCATTATGTGTTTTGCAATGTGTTAATTCTGAATGTTAATTGCCCATGTTAATGAAATGAAATGATTGTCTTAATGAAATCGACATGAAGTATGTGCATAGCATGAGATTGGGTTGGATTCCTTGTCTGTTGATGCATCATTTGCTTGAGATAAATATGTTGATGTATGTCTGTTGTGTGTGTGCAATTATGTATTTTATTTTCGCTGTGTAATTTAATTGTGCATTTTATTTAAATGGCAAAAATTTACCATTATGGCTTTGGGGAAGAATTAGACACCCCATGTTACACTCATGTTCCCTCCCTTGCATTGGATTGATGGAAGTGGACGTGACAGAAACCTTTAGGAATCTGAGAAGACATATAGAAGTATATCAAGTAAATATTTCAGAATCAGATTTGCAAAATTGGATACTTGGCATGTTGTACAAGTATGTCCTTGTGAAGAGGCCAAAACTGCAAGATTTAAGAAAGTTACCATTTGGAAATTTAAATTTTGGTCATACCTAATGAAGGAAGTAGTAGAAAGCATACTCAATAATGTGAATGTAATCAGTTTTTGTAATAAAGAACAAATAGAAACTTGAATATTGGTGCCACTCAAACGTATTTTACACTTGGGTTCGATGTTTGGTATTTTGGAGTAATTGCTTATATTTGAAGAATGTGTTCTTCATTTCTATTTTGTTGGGCACATCATATGGAAGATAATGATGACATCTCAAGTAGCACGTGATTGTTGTAACAAGTGAAAATTAAGGTCCAATAAATAAATGATCACACTTGGTGAGGCACTCGGAGGCGCAATGATGTCTGCGGTTGTTGACGCCTCCATTTGAAAACATCTTAGGGTTTCTCTGGCCTCCTCCAGGCCCTCGCCCTGCTACACACCCTGCAACTCCCCTATCCCATCCAGCACCCTCGCTCTGAACCGTCTAAGTGGGTAGGAGCATATGTCCCATCCCAAACAGCTCCCCCTCGTATGCCTAGTACACCTGGTTCATCCCTGAACCACACGACGACCGCTACTCTACAAATCGGATCTGAGGAAATCCCCCTCCCTAACAGTGATATGCCTTTAAATGCTTCAAACTCGCCTCAGAAGACCCCGTTGGTTCGTAGCACTCTGGAAACCCGCACCTGCATATCCAAAACAGTCGCCAGACCTAGCATGTCCCTTCTAGCAGAGAGAATAAATGCTCATTCACAGTACCTAAGAGATCATGACCTCATAGGCAAATTCATTGGCATTTGGCCCACCGAGCAAGCCCTTAGAGGTTGGATATCAACAAAATGGAAACCTAAAGCCCACTTTGATCTTCAGCTTGGATCTAAGGGCTGCTTTACCATTATTTTCCATCATCTGGAAGAAAAAACCAGAGTGGAAGATGGGGGTTTTGATTTCTTTAACTCAGCAGGTCTGTATTTGAATAATTGGACCAAACCCTTTAGCCCAGAAAAAGAAGACTTCACTTGGGCCCCCTTCTGGATCAGAACATGTATTCCCTCCCTCAAGAATACTGGGATGAGGAAACGCTGAAAGATATTGACAACACCTAGGGAATCTATCTGCGCTTGGCAGATCAAACAAAGCTCAACCAATACACCTCCTATGCGTGGATTTGTGTATACATGCACATTGCGAAAGCCCTTCTAGATGCTATTAATCTCACCCATGATGACTCCGACTGGATCCAGCTTCTGGATTACGAACATATTCCCTTTAGATGCCGCCAATGCCACGAGCATGGTCACCGGTATCGGGACTGCCCCAAGAAAAATCCAATCAAGGATCTGAAGGAAGAAGGAAGAAACGCAGAAGGATTTCAGAGGCCAGGTAAAAAGCGGCAACAAGTCCGTAAGCCTGTTGGGGACAAACTTAAAGTGGACATCCCCACCACCAGTAACAACTTTGATATCTTGGAAGGCCAACTTGAATACTTGGCAGAATATCCTAATCCTCACATACTGATACAAGAACAACAACCATCTAAGTTTCAAACCCAGATGCAACAAAATGATCTAGGTATCTCCAACTCTCATACTCAAACACATCTGGTCGATTCCGTTGAATTACAAGATAATCTCTCTCATCCAAATGAAAACCCCCATTTTCACTCTTTAGACTCAGTCCCTGAAATGATGATGGATGAAGAAATGCTTGAGCTCGAAATTGGAGATATCGATCTCCTAGGGTTGGAAGATGCATGCACTAGAAAAGAGTTCAGCTCCATTCCTGCGCGCCAAATTCAGCTTCTCAAAGAGGCCCTAGATAAAGCCAAAGCTCAAAACAAACTCAGAATCCTCAATCTTCCACATAAAGACAAGCAAAAACTCATTTGTGACATCAAAAATGAGGGAGAAAATATGACCTGCAAAGAATAAATTTGTTGGGCAGTCGTCTGGTGGAATCAGGGAAATATGCCCAGCTAATGGAATTCTTCCCCACCCTCTCCCTCGGTTCTCAATGAAGATCATATCCTGGAATGTAAGAGGCCTTAATGGTCCTACCAAACGCAAAATGCTGAAAAGGAAAATTCAGCAAGATATGCTAGCTGTTCTTTTTTTTTTCAGGAAACCAAGTGCTCTTCTGAAACCCTCCACCAGCTTATGACAAAAATATGGAAAGGATTCCAAACCATGGCTATAGACACAAATTGAGCAGCAGGGGGCATTTCCATTTCCTAGAACCCATATTCCATTATGCTCAGTGATTATGCAGCTAGTTCCCACGCTATTTCAGCCTCAAATAAACTAATTTTTTTATTATGTATTTTCATAATATTAATTCCACAAATAAACTAAATTTTAATTTAAACTTTTCTTTGAGATGAGATCTTATAATTATAATTGAAGATATGCATTCACTAACATCAACTAGATGACCTCCAAACATAAAATTGCATATTTTAACATTCTCGACACAATATTGTAGCAAGCATTCAATGTGCTTAAATAAGTATCCTTCACTTTCAACAATGTTCCTACACTAGTTAATGCATGAGAAAATCATTTATTCCACTAATAAGTTTATTAATAACACAACCAATTTTGACATCATTGTTATAAAAATATTTTTTATTAAACATAATTATTATCTTAATTACTTATAAACTATTAAAAAAAATTCCACATCGTGTTTAGAACATATCATCCTAGAAAACATCTTTGATGATATTTAACATCTTTCAAAACCAGTTCTATGAAGAGAAATAAACAGTCCACCAGATCCTAAAAGCCAACAAACTGAATTTCAAAACCAGTTCAATGAAGAGAAAAAAACTATCATAACAGATCTGTTGGGCCTAGCCCCAGTAAGGCATTTTTTGTACAAGACAGTTTTTGAGCTGCTAAGTTACAACGCATCTCAGATGAAGGCAAATTTGGCAAGACAGTTTTGAGGAGCTGTGAAGTTGAGTGCAACGCAGTATTGACAGGGTAGGAACCACGCAATTGAGCGCAACGCAGTATCAACAGGGTCGGAACCGCGTAGTTGAGCGCCAGTTCCGTGAAGTGCCAGCAGGGCACCTATTTTGGGTAAAGAATGTAAGGGAAGTTCGAGCTGTGAAAGTGAATTGTTTTGCCGAAATACTACATGATTCCCAGTAGGCGGTTAATGAGTGGTGCAAAAGGAAAGTGAACAGTCACACAAGCAGAGGCAACACGACGTGAACCGGCCACACAAATCCGTTAAAGAAGGAATGGGGGGTGAAAGCAACCCGTCGGCATGCGCTTGACACAGAGGGTTGAAAGCGATGTGACCACGCGCAAAAGGATGGCCATGATGGAGAAGTCGCTATCAGAGCCTAGCAGTCCTGGTTAGCGGAGTAACCATGACGGTTTTGGGTAAGCTTGGGGTTTTGGCCCACTTGATTGTAAAGACGTCACCTAAGGGCACGATCTATAAATAGGCACATTTTGTAAGGGAAAGGGTTGAATAATCTGTATTCGTTAATCTTCATTGTAAAACCTTCTAAGTGTTAAGAAGTGAATTCCATTGTAAAGGCTCTGCAAGCTGCGTGCGCAGAGACTTACTGAGAGAGAAGAGAGTCTACAGCTGAGTGCGCAGACTGGAACTGTTGTACCCTTACCAAAGATAACATAACGATAGTTCCTGTGGACGTAGCTCCCATCCTGGGGGTGAACCATGTTAAATTCTGTGTTATGTGATTGATTGTATTCATTTAGATCTATGTATTTGCTTATGTGAATGGTTAAGACTCTGTTTATGAGTTCATGTGTTTTTCTTTTATATGTATTCGCCATAAGGATAATGATGGGAATAATATGTTAAGTAATCACATGTATGAATGAATGTCGAATGCACCAGTATTTCACAGTTAGATGAATGCATGAACTAGTCGGATAACACTTAGCGCAACACCGGAAGTGCGCAATGATATTGTTGTTGTTGTTGGAGTGTATAAGGTTGCAAGGTTCAGTCTATCATGCATGTTGAATGCGTCTTATTACACTAAGTAAGATCCATTAAAGTGGTTAAGTACAAAAGAGGAAGCATAGTCTTTGTGGCATTGTCCTATTGGCGAACAACCGTCTGGCATCACGTAGCCCTTGGATGCGCGATAGCCTAAGCGTTCGTTATGAAGAAGTGAAACTTCGCGCAATCTGAAGTTATCAGTGCAAGTCATGTAGCGCGCTTCCTGCCAATCTGTTCAAATACTCATCACCTGGTTGTGGAAACTTGATTCCACAGCCCCCCCATTACTTCGCCTCAGGTGAGACCTAAGTCTGTTCGCAGATTGTTGCCGAAAGGGCTAGTGAAAAGGGGTTTTGTTTGTTCCTCGAACCGCATAGAACCTGGTTCTTTATAGAAAACCTCAAGAACAGTATAGATAGCCAACAAATGGTTTTGTTGCCGTGCTTGAACTGGTGATGAGTACCGACACTGAAAATTGGTATCCATACAAGAAAGAGATTTGGAGCTGGTGTGACAAGAAAGAAAGAGATTTTGCCAGAAAGGAGAATAGGCATCTGCATCTTTCTGACGTAGATTGGTTAAATAAATACCTGTGGAAGGATATTCACGAAATTTTCTACACATCCTTTGGAAATGAGTTACACGAGTGGATATCGAGACTCGTAGAGAGAAAGAACTGTTACCCGAAGGAGTACCAACTGAGTGGACTCCAGAGCTCATTCAGAGGCTTAAAGAAATAGATAGTCCACTCTCGTGGGCTGTCAACTTTTGGGTTGACGACATACTAGAAGGCTTTGTGACATAGTTCACTGTGGACATGTTGAAGTCCTACAACGCAGCAAAAGTAGAGTTTTTCAAAGGGTTCAGAGGTAAGTACCTGAACAATCTAAGTTTATATAGTAAAATGCTTTTAGCTGAGAAAGACGTTTTAAGAATGCAGTAAAATTTGTAGAATTTTTTGAATCTGTAATGGTCAATAGAATATATAGTGATTCTGACGAAGATACACACAATTTGAGAAGTAGAAAAATATATAAGTATACTACTAAGAAGACTTCCACTGAACATGGACTCTGCATAGATATTGACTTAGAAGTTGAGAGTGATAGCCGGAAAACGCCTCCATCAGCCACCTATCAGCCTCCAACTCCGTAGAAGCCACCGGTTGTGAACACCGTGCCTCCTATTACACAAAACCCACCAGTTCAGAACCCTCCAGTTGTTAATATTCATAATCCGCAGAGCGTCAATACCAGTAACACCACGGGAGTGAGTACTCAGACCATCCCGACTTAGACCATTCCAACTCAGAATATTCTGATTCAGAACATTCCGCGCAGTAACATCCCTAACACCACTCAGACCACTGCACAGAACATTGTACCACCTAGAAGGAGAATGACCAATGATATTAAGATGCCAATATTTAAAGGGAGGAGTCTAGAGGACCCTGAACAACATTAGTTTCTATGTGAAGTTGTATGGAGTGTCAAGGAAGTTCAAGATGATGTTGTGAAGCAAGTGCAGCTTGTCAATACATTCAGAGATAGAGCCTTGAACTGGTTCAGAGATAGAGCTTGTTAATATTTGATTAAAAAGTAAGTGGCTCTTCTCTTATTATTTATGTGAAATTTTGGATAGTTTGATTTTATCTTATTTAATAATGTTTTTTTTTTAATATTTGATTAAAAAGTAAGTGTTTCTTCTCTTATTGTTTTACCTAAATGGATGTGAAATTTTTTAATTTGATTTTATGTTATTTAATAAAAAAAAATTTAATATTTCGATGGTTTTATTAAGATAGAGAATGGAAGCAAATATATTTCATAAAAATTATGAAAATAATGACCATTTGCTAATTAAATAGTTATAATAATCCATAGTGCAAGAAGTAGAAAAAAATAAACATAAGTAAACATGTTGTGGGCATTTTGTCTTCTTTAAAAAACCCCTATCAGTTATGAGTTTTATACAAGGGGGGTCATCTCCTGATTGATTTATATATAGGTTTACACGTATATTAAAAAAATGGTGCATATGAAAAAGTAAAATGTGAAATGGTGGTTTCAAACGGATGGATTTGGAAACCCACGCTATTTCAAAAGGGTTAGAAGCTTATGGTATTTTCCCATGGTACTTGGAAAAGTGAAAAAAAATGGGCAATGCTTATGATATTTGGAGAGGGTTGAAAGCCCATAGTACTTGAAAAAGTGAAATACAAAAAGGAAATAATTATTTAATTAATGAGTGTTGTGTGTTTCTGAATAGACGTGTCCCTTCATGAAGGGCTTTGAAAAAGTATAAAAAAGACAAAGTATTTAGAAAAACTGTGTGGGATCAAAAAAAAAGTAGGAGCATTTGAAAAAGTGGATAAGCTTGCAAAATCAGTTTCAAGTCATCTTGGAATTTTCACTATAATTGTTTTTTGGTGTTTCAAATTATGAAAATGTTACGAGACAAAGGCAAGATATCGAAGTACATGTGGTACAAGTTTTAGACCTTGGTTTGCTATACTTCAGAGATATGCCCTATGAAAGTTAAGGTTTATGGTTGGTCCTCTAACATCTCAATTTGACATATTCGCTATAATTTTTTCTCTATGAACTTAGAGACTTTGAACCTTGCAGAGAGCTTAGAAGACATACAAAAGTACCTCAAGTACAAGTTTCATACTTTGGTTCACTATACTTTCCAATATATGTGCTATCAAAGTTAAACTTTTTGAATGGTCCTGGAATCAGTTTTGAACAAGTTATCTTGGCAATTTCTCTCTAACTTCTTCTTTGGGAACTTTCAAACTATGAAACCTTTAGGAATCTAAGAAGACATATAAAAGTATCTCAAGTAAATATTTCAAAATCATATTCGCAAAATTGGATACTTGGCATGTTGTACAAATATGTCCTTGTGAAGAGGCCAAAACTGCAAGATTTAAGAAAGTTACCATTTGGAAATTTAAATTTTGGTCATCCCTAATGAAGGAAGTAGTAGAAAGCATACTCAATAATGTGAATGTAATCAGTTTTTGTAATAAAGAACAAATAGAAACTTGAAGATTGGTGCCACTCAAACGTATTTTACACTTGGGTTTGATGTTTGGTATTTTGGAGTAATTGCTTATATTTGAAGAATGTGTTCTTCATTTCTATTTTGTTGGGCACATCATATGGAAGATAATGATGACATCTCAAGTAGCACGTGATTGCTACAACAAGTGAAAATTAATTTCCAATAAATAAATGATCACACCTGGTGAGGCACTCGGAGGCACAATGACGTCTGCAGCTGTTGAGGCCTCCATTTGAAAACATCTTAGGGTTTCTCTGGCCTCCTACAGGACCTCGACCTGCTACACACCCTGCAACTCCCCTATCCCATCTAGCACCCTCGCTCTAAACCGTCTAAGCAGGGAGGGGCATATGTCCCCTCCCAAACAGCTCCCCCTCATAAGCCTAGTATGCCTGGTTCATCCATGAACCACACGATGACCACTACTCTACAAATCGGCTCTGAGGAAATCCCCCTCCCTGACAATGATACACCTTTAAATGATTCTGACTCGCCTCAGAAGACCTCGTTGGTTAGTATCGCTCTAGAAACCCGCACCTGCATATCCAGAACTGCCACCATACCTATCATGTCCCTTCCAGCAGAGAGAATAAACGCTCGTTCACAGTACCTAAGAGATCATGACCTCATATGAAAATTCATTGGCATTTGGCCCACTGAGCAAGCCCTTAGAGGTTGGATATCAACAAAATGGAAACCTAAAGCCCACTTTGATCTTCAGCTTGGATCTAAGGGCTGCTTTACCATTATTTTCCATCATCTGGAAGAAAAAACTAGAGTAGAAGATGGGGGGCTTGATTTCTTTAACTCAGCAAGTCTGTCTTTGAAAAATTGGACCAAACACTTTAGCCCAGAAATAGAAGACTTCACTTGAGCCCCCATCTAGATGAGAATGTATTCCCTCCCTTAGGAATACTGGGATGAGGAAATGCTGAAAGATATTGACAACACCTAGGGAATCTATCTGCGCTTGGTGGATCAAACAAAGCTCAACCAATACACCTCCTATGCGTAGATCTGTGTATACATGCACATTGTGAAAGCCCTTCAGATGTTATTAATATCACCCATGATGACTTCGACTGGATCCAGCCTCTTGATTGCAAACATGTTCCCTTTAGATGCCGCAAATGCCACGAGCATGGTCACCGGTATCGGGACTACCCCAAGAACAATCCAATCAAGGATCTGAAGGAAGAAGGCAGAAACGCAGAAGGATTTCAGAGGCCAGGTAAAAAGAGGCAACAAGGTCGTAATCCTGCTGGCGAAAAACTTAAAGTGGACATCCCCACCACTAGTAACAACTTCGATATCTTGGAAGGCCAACTTGAAGACTTGGCATAATATCCTAATCCTCACATACCGATACAAGAACAACAACCATCTAAGTTTCAAACCCATATGCAACAAAATGATCCAGGTATCTCCAACTCTCATACGCAGACACATCTGGTCGATTCCATTGAATTATAAGGTAATCTCTCTCATCCAAATCAAAACCCCCATTTCCACTCCATAAATTCAGTCCCTGAAATGATGATGGATGAATAAATGTTTCAGCTCGAAATTGGAGATATCGATCTCCTAGGGTTGGAAGATGCATGCACTAGAAAAGAGTTCAGCTCCATTCCTGCGTGCCAAATTCAGCTTCTCAAAGAGGCCCTAGCTAAAGCCAAAGCTCAAAACAAACTCAGAATCCTCAATCTTCCACATAAAGACAAGCAAAAACTCATTTGTGACATCAAAAATGAGGGAGAAAATTCGACCTACAAAGAATAAATCTGTTGGGAACCCATCTGGTGGAGTCAGGGCAATATGCCCAGCTAATGGAATTCCAACAGATCCTAAATGCGGTAACGCTAATTCAGAAGAGTAATATCTACGATATATTTTGTGTAACCATGATTGGAGCAGACATGAATCAACCTGCAACCATGGGAATAACCCATGGCGCATTGAAGCTAAAACTAAAACGTTGCCCGGTAGAGAGGGCACGAGCGATGTTCAGAAAGCCATGGTAGAAGGCAATCGAAATGGAATATGTGCGCACATTCTGCAAGCCATTGTGCAATTGTTGCACCACCGTCTTTAAACTGCTCGCGACAACTTATAACCTTAAAATTCAAAACAATACACCCCATCCTATTATCCTCATAGAAGTGGGTTTGTCCCCCATTGAGAGCATGGCTATGACTAGATACTTGATGTACAAGCACAAGATAAATAACATGGGTGACGAGAGACTTCCTAAAATTTCTTTAAAATGAAGTCAAAACCAACTACACCTCAAGCGGAGATGGTGTAAAGATAACATGGCTTGGTTAAACCATTGGGGCACTGACGAAAATGACACTTTGCAGAATATCAATAATGTCAAAAATATTGTTACATCTAAGTTTAAACAGAAGTTGTGGTGCGAGAAAAATTTAGAGGTTAAAAGAAACTTAAGATACTATAAGGAGATCATTAACCATAATGTAGAAGATCAGAAGTATCTCTCAGTATTAACTAGTTCAAAGACAAAAATTAATATAGCTAAGATAAAAACGAACTCTCGTGAGCTCCATAGCAAAATGGGATGTTGAACTATTCATGAAACTCCATGGGTGGAAAGGGTCTGCCATCTTTGTGAGTCTATGAGCGTCGAGGATGAAAATCATTTTCTCTTAGAGTGCCATGCTTACACCCACATTAGATCTGAGTTTCATAGTATTTTTTACAATACAAACCTTTCCAACCTCTTAACTTGCCAAAATTATAGTAAACTAGGAGAGCATCTCATTGGGGATTTTTTTCATAAACAACAGTATAATGTTCCCTTAGGCAATTATGTTTATGAAATAAGGTGTATTATTGGCAACACATTGTTTCACATTATTATTATTTTCACCAATAAGAGTGCTTAGTTTATTCTGGTCTTGAATTAAAGTAAATTGCATCTATTATTCAAACAACTCGCTAAATTGCATCTATTATGATGCAATTTAACGACAGTTGTTTCAACAATGTAAAGTTTAAACATGTATTAGGACGAATACTAGAATAATAATAATAATAATAAATTAAAGTAAAATAAAATTATCTGACATCAACAATATGCTCTGTAAGAAAGACTTGGGTGTCTTCCCATAAATAACCACTACCAAACAACGTGGATTGCACCATTTCTCATCTCCTTCCTTGGAATTTAAGCTACTTCTACGCTACTAAGCGTGAACTCCAAAGTATTTGAGATTCTGAAAGCAACATTCACAGAACATACTCCATAAAATGCTTTTTCTTGTGTTGGTTGATCGCTATTTTATTTAGTTTACAAAGTTGGGATTCAATATAATGGTTTATACCATAGTAGCAAAATACGGCCGTACTGGTAGTTGATGTACGGAAATTCAAACCAGGATACAAATACGGCAACATTCGAGATGATAGGGGTTCGGTGCAATCAACCATTTATTTACCAAATTTTGACTGAAATGAATTCGTATTGGTATAGTAAAATACCAAACTCCAAAGCATGACTGACAAATCAAAAAATTTATTTAACAAAAAACTTTGTAAAACTTTGTAAAATTCTTATATATTGACCATCCCTCAAACAAAAAATAATCGTGAACCAAAGAAAATCAAACTTGTTTATGAATTTTGATTTGCAACAAAGAAAAACAAATCATCTGCTCAACAATTTGGGGTCATGATGCAGGGGCATCTTGTCAAAACAGCCTTGTGAGCGTTTCGCCACACGTTACAGCTCGAGGTGGAATCCAGGGGACCTGAAACCCAAGAAGAAGCTTACTCGAATACCTTATTCAACGAGGAACTATGTGATAATAGTATATTTCCAACTATAGTATAGTAGTAAGAAATAAGTGGCTAAATTAGATCCCTGCGAGGAGACTAAGCCACCTAGATAGATTGTTACCATATTTTTAGGAACAGTTACCTAAGATTAGAAAGAAACCGTTCAACAGGGCTGGCGAATGGTAGTTCTAGGTATTGATTTTGTAACTTCCAGTTAGAGAGGAATCGGAAGAGTTTTTTCTGTCATAATAAAAGAAAGGGAGAAATATGTGAAACCTGCTAATGAAAAAAGAAGAAAGTCAAGATTTTGGGAAGTGATTTTTTGTATGAATGACTCGAGTTTGAATGGATGGTTTCTCTGTTGTCTTCTTCATTTCCTGAGCTCACTGTAGCCATATTTTTTGCAGGTCTAAAGGCGTTTTAGTCATTCACCACCAGAACCCCACGAAATTCCATCACATTGGTCTATTTCAGTAGAACTGGGCGTAGGAACCTACCATTTATCCATAAAATGCTTGAGACGGCCCAATGAGACAGAGTTGAGTCGAAATCCACTATAGAACGCCTCTATCGTCAGAATATGGAAAGAACTAATGTTTTTCTCAGTCGCAGGTGCAGGGGCGACTCTCATATGAACCCAAAATCGATTTAGGGCTTTAAACACAAAAGGAGTTTCACGATATGAGTGGGATGAGTCTCTTGTGATAGACATTGAAGAACTCAGAGATTTCATTTAACTTGGCAATCGAGCTTGAAGGATACCCACCGAAATTTGAAAGGGAATGCGCTGTTATTCACCATAGAGTATATTACATTCACATTCTGAAATTTGACTTAGTGTATCAACTAATCAGGAGTTCCACAACTGGGTAGGAGTCCCTAGAACGTGGCTCCTTATTGAATGTCGCCAACACCAGGAGAATAGAACCTGTACAGTGAAGCCTGATCCACCATTGCGATTTGGGCATATGGGCAGGGTTATTCGAAGAGTAGCATAGATCTGATTTGGGGTAACTGAATCTTAATAAGGGGGATTCAGATACAGAAACCTGAGGCGGTAGATAGGGTGTCCACCTTCAATAGAGCTGAGAAGACTCACATAGCTCGAGTAGTAATAAGCTCCAGTAGGTTCATACCATTTCCTGGCACCAATTTTGGTATCATAGCCAGGTTATTTGCTCAGTAAAATAAGGAAACTTGACATAGATGTCTGTGTCAGTAGAGCTCGGGGTCGTGGCAGAGGAAGATCAATAGCAAATACAGAGGTCATGGAAGAGTTGCGAGAGCTAAGAGCACGTATGGCAGCTATGGAGCTGGGCGGACAGAGAGATCCAGTGGCAGGAGATGTGAGTGAACCTGAAGAAGAAGAATGTGAAGAGGAGGCAGCTCCTGTAGCAGAGACGCCTAAAATGAGATGCCTTCGATCTATTTTGGGAACCACATCTAGACCAAAGCGTGAGCTACCCATCTATGAAGGAAGCCTTACTGCTGAACACCTCATTGACTGGATCAATGAGTTGGACAAATATTTTGAGTATGATGAGATTAAGGAGAACAGGAAAGTCAGATTGGCAGTGACATGGTTGAAGGGGCATGCATCCCTCTGGTGGGATAGTGTGTAGGCAGAGAGGAGAAGGAAGAATAAGCCACTAATCAAGAGCTGGGATAGGATGGTGGCCAAGATGAAGGCCAAATTCTTGCCTAAGGATTACTAGCTAACCCTGTATAGGCAAATGCAGAATCTGAGACAAAAAGCACTGACTGTGAGAGAGTACACCAAGGAATTTTACAAAGTAAATTTGAGAGCTGGTTATGTGGAGGAATCAGCTGAGAAGGCCGCTAGATATGTAAATGGCTTGAGGATGGAGATCTAGGATGAAATCAGCATGATATCATCGAGGACAATGGAAGAAGCCTACCAGTGTGCCTTGCGAGCAGAAGAGAAGTTGTTGAGGAAACAAAACTTCAATAGAGGAAGGGGCTCAGCCAAAGGGAGAGGACAACCAGCTGGAAGGGAGAAGTTTGCATCCCAAAAGGGAGAGTCCAGCAATTCGAATCAGCAAGAGCAGCAAGTCAGACACAGTGACCCTAGAGGGAGAAGACCCTACCCGGGAGGTAGAGGTAGAGGGAGAGGCAGAGAATCTGTCTATCGGTGCTACAAGTGTAATAAACTAGGTAACAGGTCTTTCGAGTGCCCAGAGAAGGAAAATGCAGGACAGAGAGGAGCCTATGTAGCTCAGAAAGAGGAATTGCTAGTGGCCGAAAACCTACCTAAGACTGGAGAGGCTTTGATGATAAACAAAGTCTTGTTGAAACCTGAGAAGGAAAGGGCAGAATCTACTCAGAGGAAAGCCTTGTTCAGGACTATGTGCAAGGTCAAAGGGAAGTGCCGCAAGATGGTGATTGACAGTGGGAGTACTGACAATCTGGTTTCCACAGAGATGGTGGAGAAACTAAACTTGAAAAAGATCAAACATCCAGTCCCCTACAAGGTATCCTGGTTACACAAAGAACATCAAATTCTGGTAAGTGAGCAATGTGAATTTGATTTACAAGTAGGTACATATAAAAATAAAGTAATATGTGATGTAATGCCCATGGATGTCTGTCATGTTCTTTTGGGAAGACCTTGGCAGTTTGACAGGAAAGTAGTGCACAATGGTAGGAGGAACTGCTACAGTTTTGATAAGGATGGCGTGAGACATGTCTTACTCCCTTTGCAAGAAGGTAGTACCATAGAGCAACCAGCAGCAAAAGTCCTGATGTTGACCGACAAAAAGTATTTGCAGCAGCTGGAGAGGGAAGAAGTGAACTACGCAGTGATGTGCAAGCCCAAAGTAGTGATGATGAAGACTACTATTTCAGATCTGCCTGAAGAGATTCAGAGAATGTTGGCTAAATTTAGTTACATAGTAGTGGATGATTTACCCAATGAGTTGCCGCTAAAGAGAGATATCAGCCATCACATTGACTTCATTCCGAGAGCTAGCTTACCCAACAAGGCAGCCTATAGGCTGACACCTCTGGAGAATGAAGAGATCAGAAAGCAAGTGCAAGGACTGTTGGATAAGGGACTGATTAAGAAAAGTCTGAGCCCATGTGTCGTGCCAGCAGTGTTGATCCCAAAGAAGGGTGGTGAGTGGAGGTTGTGCACGGACTCACGGGCCATCAATAAAATAACCATCAGATATAGGTTTACATTGCCTAGGATGGATGACATAATGGACTGTCTGAGTGGGGCAGCATACTTTACTAAGATAGATCTGAAAAGTGGGTATCATCAGATCAGAATTAGAGAGGGGGACGAGTGGAAGACAGCCTTCAAAACAAATGAGGGTCTATATGAGTGGCTGGTTATGCCATTCGGATTATCAAATGCCCCAAGCACTTTTATGAGATTGATAAATGAAGTCTTGAGAGACTTCATAGGCAAATTTGTGATTGTCTACTTGGATGATATACTAATTTTCGGTCAGTAAAAGGAGGAGCATCCGAGGCATCTGAGATGTGTCTTGGAAAAGTTACAATCAGAGAAGTTGTTGGTGAATATCAAGAAGTGTTCATTCATGAAATCCGAGCTGGTATATTTGGGCTTTGTGGTTTCGAATGATGCTTTGAAGATGGATCTAGAAAAAGTACAAGCGATTTTGGATTGGACTTCCCCCCGAAGCATATTTTAGGTAAGGAGCTTCCATGGCTTAGCAAGTTTTTACAAAAAATTCATAAGGAACTTTAGTCGAATTTGTTCACCCATTGTTCAAACTATTAGAAAAGACAAGTAGCCATTCAATTGGACAGCAGGAGCTGAAAATAACTTTCAGCTATTAAAGAAAAAGATTACTAAGCAACCCGTGTTGGGGCTGCCAGATTTTAGAAGACCATTCCAGGTTACGTGTGATGCTAGTGGGATAGCCATTAGGGCTGTGCTCAGTTAGGAAGGTAAACCAGTGGCCTATTTTAGTGAAAAGTTAAATGATACAAAACAGAAATATTCTTCATATGACAAAGAGTTCTATGCTATAGTTCAAGCCCTGAAACATTGGAGGCATTATTTGATGCCTCAGGAATTTGTACTGTATTTTGACAACCATGCTTTGCAATACATAATGCAGTAGCCTAAGTTGAACCAGAAACATGCCAAATGGGTAGAGTTTATGCAAAGTTTCACTTTTGTGTTGAAGCATATTAGTGGACAGTCAAATCGTGTAGCTGATGCATTGAGTAGGAGAGCCTTAATCATATAGGAATCTCAGGTACAAGTTTTAGAATTTGAATATCTTAGAGATTTATATGAAAATGACAATGATTTTCAATGTGCATATAGAGCATGCAAGAACCCCGTGGAGGTAAGAATTGTGGGCTGAATATATGTTGCAGGATGGCTTACTTTTCAAGAATAGTAAGTTGTGTATCCCACGCTGCTCAATGAGGGAAAATTTGATTCAAGAAAAGCATAATGGTGGGATGGCTGGTCACTTTGGGAGTGATAAGACTTATGGACAGCTAAGTCATTTTTACTTCTGGCCCAAGATGAGGTCTGAGATTGAGAAGTTTGTGAGCAAATGCATAACCTGTCAGCATGCGAAAGGAAGAAGCCAAAACACTGGCTTATACACACCCTTGCCTGTCCTACCAGGCCTTGGGATTTTGTAAGTATGGATTTTATTTTAGGACTGCCAAAGACTCAGAAAGGGAATGACTCCATCTTTGTAGTAGTGGACAGATTTACAAAAATGGCACATTTCGTTCCGTGTTTTAAGACAAGTGATGCCACCCACATAGCAAACTTGTTCTTTAATGAAGTAGTGAAGCTGCATGGTTTGCCCAGAAGTATTGTCTCCGATAGAGATACGAGGTTCACCGGTCACTTCTGGAGGACCTTGTGGAAGAAGCTGGGTACTAAGCTGAATTTTAGTTCAGCTTATCATCCACAGTCGGATGGTCAGACTGAGGTAGTTAACAGGGTCTGGGTAATATGCTGAGGAGCTTGGTTGGAGAAAATCCAAAACAGTGGGATAGGGTGTTAGCGCAAGCTGAGTTTGCCTATAATGACTCGCCAAATAGAAGCATAGGTATGAGCCCGTTTCAAATCTTGTATGGCATGCATCGTAGAGGAGTATATGAATTGCGAGATTTGGGGTAGATGGAAAGGAGGAGTCCAGATGGCGAAGACTTTGCAGCTAGTATCAAAGAGTTACAGGAAGAAGTCAAAGAGAGGCTACAGAGAAGTAATGCAAATTATAAAGCTAGAGCTGATTCTAAACGAAGACAAAAGAATTATGAGGTGGGAGACCTAGTGTTAGCCCATCTGAGGAAGGAAAGGTTTCCTAAGAGAGAGTATAACAAACTGAAAATGAAGACGATTGGGCCTTGTAAAATCCTCAGAAAATTCTCTACAAATGCGTATGAGCTGGAATTGACATATCTCCTATTTTTAATGTTGTTGATATATATCCTTTTACAGCAGACAATGCAAGTCGGGTTACAGGAGACAAAGATGTTGATGATGATTTGCAGTGGTTGAAGCAGATGCCTGTAGCACAGGAATTGGAAGTAGAGGAGATCTTGGACACTAAAATTGCAAAAAGTACTAGGCAGAAGGACTATCTGGAGTATTTGGTAAAGTGGAAAGCACACCCTGTGGAAGATGCTACTTGGATGAGTACAGCAGAATTAGCAGCCAAGGGTTTTGCTGTTGCTGACCTTCTGAACATGGGTTCAAATTCTTTCCACCCTGAGAGTCTGATGCAGGGGCATCTTGTTGAAACAGCCTTGTGAGCGTTTCGCCACACGTTACAGCTCGAGGTGGAATCCAGGGGACCTGAAACCCAAGAACAAGCTTACTCGAATACCTTATTCAATGAGGAACTATGTGATAATAGTATATTTCCAGTTATAGTATAGTAGTAAGAAATAAGTGGCTAAATTAGCTCCTTGCGAGGAGACTAAGCCACCTAGATAGATTGTTACCATATTTTTAGGAACAGTTACCTAAGATTAGAAAGAAACCGTTCAGCTGGGCAAGTAGGGCTGGCGAATGGCAGTTCTAGGTATTGATTTTGTAACTTCCAGTTAGAGAGGAATTGGAAGAGTTTTTTCCGTCATAATAAAAGAAAGGGAGAAATATGTGAAAGCTGCTAATGAAAAAAGAAGAAAGTCGAGATTTTGGGAAGTGATTTTTTTATGAATGACTCGAGTTTGAATGGATGGTTTCTCTGCTGTCTTCTTCATTTCCTGAGCTCGCTGTAGCCATGTTGTTTGCAGGTCTGAAGGCGTTTTAGTCATTCACTACCAGAACCCCATGAAATTCCATCACACTGGTCTATTTCAGTAGAACTGGGCGTAGGAACCTACCATTTATCCATACAATGCCTGAGACGGCCCAATGAGACAAAGTTGAGTCGAAATCCACTATAGAACGCCTCTATCGTCAGAATATGGAAAGAACTAATGTTTTTCTCAGTCGCAGGTGCAGGGGTGACTCTCTCATATGAACCCAAAACCGATTTAGGGCTTTAAACACAGAAGGAGTTTCAAGATATGAGTGGGATGAGTCTCTTGTGACAGACATTGAAGAACCCAGCGATTTCATTTAACCTGGCAATCGAGCTTGAAGGATAACCACCGAAATTTGAAAGGGAATGCGCTGCTATTCACCATAGAGCGTATTACATTCACTTTCTGAAATTTGAAAGGGAATGCGCTGCTATTCACCATAGAGCGTATCAACTAATCAGGAGTTCCACAACTGGGTAGGAGTCCCTAGAACGTGGCTCCTTATTGAATGTCGCCAACACCAGGAGAATAGAACCTGTACAGTGAAGCCTGATCCACCATTGCGATTTGGGCATATGGGCAGGGTTATTCGAAGAGTAGCATAGATCCGATTTGGGGTAACTGAATTTTAATAAGGGGGATTCAGATACAGAAACCTGAGGCCATAGATAGGGTGTTCACCTTCAATAGAGCTGAGAAGACTCACATAGCTCGAGTAGTAATAAGCTCCTGTAGGTTCATACCATTTCCTGGCACCAGGTCAACTGCTCAACAGTGACCTACATCCGTGAGAGTTCGAAGAGAAAATCGAAATCATGTTTTGAATTTTTGGACTAAGTTCAAGTTTCAAGTTTTCAACAATGACATGCGAACTGCGACCTGTATGTGCCAGAGTTCAAAGCTTAAAGTTTTAAACTCCGACGACAGGTATGTGCATAAGTTGTATCATATATTACATTTTTATGATGCATACTTTTTAATAGTTGGGTAATATTGAAGTTGACATGTTAATTGTAATTTATAAATAGTATGATTAATAGTTTTTAATTTTATAATTTGATTAGGTGACACTGTGAATGTATGATTAATTTTGGAGTACATTGGCATGTGAATGTGTGATTAATTTTGAATTTGGCATTTAATTTTGGATAGACACAAATTAAAAATGTATGTTTTTTTATATTTACTAGATGTTTTTTTTATAAAATAATTTTGAATCTTCTCCATGCTCTCAGTCATGCATAACAGGGTCACAAATAATCCAAATTTTTGTTGATGCATCTAGGTTTCATAAAGGTTCTGTAAATTGAGAGCTTTTTCAAATTTTGCAGAGACTAAGGGCTCAAGATTCTGTCAACAAGATGACATTCACAGTTGCGTGTCTGGCATTGTTCATGATCCTGTCCATTTCACAGGTGTCCACTGCTTGTATAGATTTTTGTTGATTATTGATTATGAATCTAAGAGAACCCCTCCTCTCCGAGATTATCTTCAGTTCGTTTGTGCTCTGACTACTCAGAATTACCGCCAATGGAAAATGCGAAACCATGGAAACCAGCTGTGATTTAATCGATCTCTCAATCTCTCTGCTATTTAATCAAATTCCCTCGTAGTCTGTTTCTTCAGGATATCTATCCATGGACACGATTGATTCTTCTTCCTTGCATGGATGGAATTTGATAGTTAAATGCTTAAAAAAGAAGTTATGATCCCGTTAATAATCAAATACGGTAAAAATTCCTGCTACCCAGTTAGTTCATTTAAAATGTTTGAAAAAATTGTCGAAATAACTGAATTTGCTTCCAAATTCCAACCTTGTTCCTATGGACTTTGAAAGGAAGGAAAGAACCTTTCCTTAAAATCTTCAGCCTTCAACTTCTCTCCTTCTGTCTTCTTTATGATGCTTTCTTCTTTATGTTTCTCTCTCCGTGCTGCGCCCCTCCTTGCTTGCTGATATTTCCATACTTTCATAACAATCATCCAGTGGCTGTAGTTTAGTGGTGAGAATTCCACGTTGTGGCCGTGGAGACCTGGGCTCGAATCCCAGCAGCCACATATTTTGAAAACACTGTTGACTTAATTTTTGGAAATTTAGGCACCCACATTGCCCGAGTTTATTCTGAAAGCATTTTAGGTTCATATCGATTTTCCAAAAACATGATGGGATCAAATTTCTATTCAAGCTCTCCTATCTGAATATCAAATTTATTTCTATTCAAACTCTACTATCTGAATTCTGACTGAAATTGAGGTATGATCATTTTGCAGGCTGTCTAAATGAAATTTGATGTTTCAGAAGCTCAATCTCCACCTCACACTGATATTTATAAACTCTCTGACTGTGGTTTGGCTCAAAATACTTACATCCATCAGACCTTCACACGGTTCTTTAGTCTTATTACCCAAGAACAAATAAATTTCAGTTACGCCAACTTTTAGATTTTGTAAAGATGCAAGAGCATGGAATGCAGCACATGTAGAGAGATTACTTCAGAGTTTCATTGGATTGACATTTCGATTTGGTCCAAAAATACATCTACGGGATAGTTTACAGCAAACCTGGGTTACTAGACCATAAGGTGTAATAAGGTGAGGTATGGTATGTGATCAAATATGTTATATCTAAATATCTCGAGACATAGCAAGAAGTTTTTGTGGGAGTTGGAAGATGAACATGGTAATGTAATAAGGTGTAATAAGGTGAGGTATAGTATGCGATCAAATTTGTTATATGTAAATATTTCGAGACATAGCAAGAAGTTCTTGTAGGAGTTGGAAGATGAACATGGTAATGTAATAAGGTGAGTTATAGTATGCAATTAAATTTGTTATATGTAAATATCTCGAGACATAGCAAGAAGTTTTAAGTATCATTAATTTTTTTTAGCTTTAATTAATTGAAATTTGGTTTTGAATATGAGGTGAGGGCAGATATTGTAAAAACATATTTACTTAATATTTTATTATTTTAATAAAATGTCAAGTTTCTTATGATTGTAGAAAACCCCTCTCAACACAATTAGATCTTAAATGTTTGACAAAATACAGATAGATATATATAGGTTCGCTCAAGGAAGACATTAAAGCTTTTATGAAACAACACATTAAAGCTTATGAATCTACGTTGTTGTAAATGATTTCATCTCTGTCAAAGAACTCGCACTCTTTTTTATATTATACCTAGAAACGTGCATGGTGTATGTGGATATGGATTATTTTATATATATCAAACACATTTTCCATGGATTCTACACTTTCTAAGCTTTTGAAAAACTTTGCAGACAAGACTTGTGCCTGAGAAATACTTTGAACATTGCCCTACCCATGCATAGGTCACACACTTTCTTTTCATGAAAGTGTCACATACATGAACTTCTTCGGTATGTAGGGATTCTCACTCCTCCAATTGGACGGAGAGTACCTAAATATTTACCTTTCCTAGTTGGACTTAAGCTTTATGTATTTTTCAAGGCAGACAAATGATCATACTAATCATGATGCGACTTGGTCTACAATGCCTACTAAGTTACTTTTTAGCATTCCCAAGTTTGAGGGAATACTTGTAGAAGATCCTTTGAATAATTTTAGGACCTTTCATATTTTCACTCTTCAAATAGTATCATGGATGATAGCATTAGACTTAGCTTTTACAATGAGCATAGTGGTCATATGGTACATGGACTTTAAAGGTAGTTCTTGGCACTCTAACTGTGTTGCTTTAGATTTAGACTTTTTGATCCATTTCTAATTACCCATTAGGAAATACTATATGATTGAGATACTCACTAATTTCAAGGAATCAACTTCTGCTCACATCATGGCAAAGAATGGTGATGTAGGAAGAGATTGTGAAAGATATATTTTTATGTTGAGATTTTGTTAGATTGGTTTTTAAATCCTTTCTCTCTTTGATCTCTAAAGATGTTGTTGTACAATGATTTATACTAAGGAAGAATATATTCTTAGAGCTAAAGGACCAATCTAGTGTATTCTCAATGTGGTTACCTATCCATTGACATTCTAAATACCCTACATATTACTGGGTTTTTCCCATGTGTTCTAGGTCAATCACACATGTTTGATGGTATTTTCGGCTCTATGAAGTATGCATCTAACAATTGTGGTCATGTTCCTTTTCTAGGAGGTTCTAGTGCTTATGGAGGATCAGTCATTTCCTATGGTCCATTGCCTCAAGTGTATACTCAAAATATTCCCTATGCCACAAGCTCCAAATACATCCATTCCTTCTAACCAGGGATACTTTCAAGGACCCATACTTATTTAAAAGTGTATAAATCTTGGCAAATCTTACCAATTCTTAAAATGTCAACTATAAAATATTTGGCGATATTTTTCTAAAATTACTTCAATTTCTAAGGATTTTATATGGTTTATATAATACTTTGGTGATTTTTAGAGTGAAAAAAGTTTACCCCATCAAAATTGGGCGAAATGGGGCTTCAAAAAATGCAAATTGGCGAATCATTTTTTGGAAAAAAACATGGAAAAATAGCCCATGGGCTAAATTTCGCCCCTAAAATTATCCTTGCTTCTCACGTGACACATGTCAATTCCTTTCCTTTGTCCAGCATTAACTTGGTTCAATTTTTGTATGCCCAACCTGGTTAGATAATGGCTCAAGAAACAAGTAACAAGGCACCTAACCAAAGGAAGAAGAAAATAATAGGAAAAATAACAAGAACTAAGGGAAAGGGGAAATTGAGACAACTTGGATGGGAGAAACAATAATGATAATCAAGGTCAAAAGAACAAAGGCATAAACTTAAACATATTTGTTGTTTGTGGGGATGTTCACTATTTTTGCAAGTGTTATCATCTTAATGAAATCAAATGATTAAGGGCTCATCCACCTAATTGGACTAGCCCACAATAGCCTTCAATCCCACCTAATCAAACTAACCCACAATAGCCTTCATTGTTGTAGTAACCTTTCCCTCAACATAATCTTGTGGCTAAGTAAGGAAAATCATCTAACAATTTACCCTCTTCAGGCACCTTCCAACAAGGTGATCCTTCCCATCATAACATTTTGATGGTTGTTGATAAATGAATCTCCAAACACATAATGATAATTATGAGATACCTAACCTTAAATATTCTATGAGTACGGAAACTACATCTCCTCCCTCTAATAGTCCTTCGTAAATCAAATTGACGTCAATGAAATGTCCGTTGCTTTTCCTCAAATCTTCTTAAATAGCATGCACATAGTGGGCACATAATCCTCACAGTAGGGTTTCTTAGCACTATGATTTTGTTACAAATTAGGTACAATCCCCTTGTGTTAGGTTTACATTAGAGGTGCTACAAACATGTCCTTCACAGCATAAGGTCTTATTGAAGTCTATTGGAGGAATTGATTCTTTGAATTATATGTTCATGACTTTTGATTTAGATGATGTTGAGTAACGTCTCCCTCATACAATCGATTTTAAGTCATAGTTATTGTTTGGAATTTTGGCATGCATTAGTGCATACTGGACGAGGGAGATTTGTCATATGTCACGGAATCAACGGTCTCAATGAAAATAGGCTCTCATAGTCTTGTCCCATTTTAACGTATTTTAAGATAGTTTAATGGGAGTCATTCCCAATTGAATGATTCTTAGCTAAATAATTTATTTCATTTTAAAGCAATAAAGCTCTCTCGATTTATTTAGTATTTGTGGATACACCTTTGGACTACAACATGATATTTGTATGTCATGAAGATGGTTGTGTCATCTATCTTCCATACCATGCAATTCCCCCCTGAAGAAATTAAAGTGGTCATCATCAACCAACATATGTATAGTCCTACACCTAAGCACAACTCCAATAATGATTTTCCCTCAATAGTTTATGATAGTATAATTCCTGTGATTTCGGATGTTAGACATGATCTTTATAAGGGATCATAATTGTTGGGCACGGTTTTTGGAGCTCCCCCAAAAGCATCTTATGTGGCTTTACCTCAAATGAGTTCAATGACTTATGTGAGAAACATGGAATCAAAAGAGAACTTTCAGTTGCAAGAAGTCCACAACAAAATGGATTTTTGGAAAGAAAGAATAGATCGGTGCAAGAAATGGCAAGAACAATGCTGCTTGAAGCCAAAATAAGGAACAATTTTTGGAGAGAAGCAATTGGGGCAGCAGTATACATCTTAAATAAAGCTCAAATCAGAGTAAATAGTGATAAGACATCATATGAATTGTGGAAATGCAAGCTAACATCAGTTAAGTATTTCAAAGTTTTTGGAAGCAAGTGTTACATGAAGATCATTGATGACAACTTGGGAAAAATTGATTCTAGAACAGATGAAGGAAGTTTCCTTGGATATTCAACCAAAAGCAAAGCCTACAAATGTTATAACAAAAGACCGTGTAAAGTGTTGGCAAATTATTATCATTGATGTCATAAGTATTTTTTGAAGAAGGTTACGAAATACAGACAAACAAGATGACAAAGGGTCTTGAAGAACACATGGCTAAGAACATGGTAAAGGTTGATTTGATGGACAAGGTGACAGGCATTGGAGCCATTGGCCACCCAATGAGCCAAATGACCCATATTGTGGTCATTTGGAGTTGGGCCCAATACCCTAGACAAGGTTAGCTTGGAGAGGACAAATCACCGAAGTCTTTGACAACATATCAGCAAATACACAGTCTGAATTTGATGAAGGTGACAACAAGAATGAAGAAGACATGCCCAGCAAGTGTGAGCTTGCGGGCATGCTTCATGAAGCACATGCAAGCAACTAAAAAGAATATTATGTGGGTGTGGCCACCAGTGCGGGCATCTTTCCAAGCCATTACAGGCATAAGAATGGAAGCTGCAGGCACATATTTGAAGAATAAAAAAATCCCTTGCGGGCAAGGGTTAATGACATCCTACGGGCATGCCCCTGAAAGGTTAATTTGGTCCTTACGGGTATGAAGAAACCACCTTACTGCGGATGTAAAATACCATATAAAAAACTTGTTTGATGCCAACGTGAAAGTAAATAACACTTAATTAAATGAAGATTGGTCGACCTCCAAGTAAATTAAAAAAATGAAATGGATTAAAATATCATTTGAACAAGTCGGCTTCCAAAAAATAAAGTGAAAATCATTTTCAATATTATTTGTTTTGGAGTGTACAAGTCGGCCTCTATATATTATTAAAAAGATTGATGTATAAAAACAAGAGGAGTTCGTTGTTTTTAGTGTGAAGAAAAATTGGAAGAGTATTCAATGGAGCTCTGAGAAAATTTCGGGAGGCATAAGAGGGGAGGACAGTGGCTGGAGCAGCAAGTATTTTTTATTTTTGGAGCTTCAAATTGATAAGGTCAATGACAGGTTTATGAAGACAATGTGAGATAGTGTTGTGAAGGCGGCTGTTGAGGATCCAGATTGACAAGACAGACTTGGAGAGGCTGTGTATAAAACAAACCTGCAATTTTTGTAATCTGATGTTTTTACAAGGAGGTAGGGTGGAGCTGGGGAAAGACATTTTGTCTTTATGGCAAGTTGAAGCTTGCCTAGATGTTGTAGCACCCCCTTTGTAATATTTTGGAGGTTGGAGCCTCCTGAGGTGTTGTAGCACCTCATACTTGTAAATCAAACCATATATACATATACTAAATTGAATACCCTTCTGAGTTGCAATATTGTATTCTTGTGTATGCTTATTGTTTGGTGCAATTTAATTTGTAGCTTTAAGAGTGCTTTAGCAAAAATCTAAAGAGAAAAATAAATTAAGTGTCAATATTGATTCAACCCCCCCCCCCCTCTCAGTATTGGGTGTGTTTTCTTCAATTGGTATCGAAGCCGGTTTCTTCAAAAGGCTTGACAGCTGAAGAAGGTCCTTCAGAACACACAATGGGAGGAGCAAAGTTCAGAGATGTTCCTAGGTTCGATGGAAGCAATTATGTATATTGGAGCAAGAGGATGACTACTTATCTAGTTTCTCTGGGGTATAATATTTGGAAAATTGTAAAGGATGGATACAAGGAGCCAACAAATGGTCCAACTTTAGATGATGAAATAGAAGACTGAAAATAATGGTAGAGCTGTAAACGCAATTCTAGCAGGTCTAAGTGAGTCGGAATTCTATAAGGTTATGAATTACACCTCAGCTAAGGAGATGTGGGATAAGCTAGCCACCATCTATCAAGGAGACTCTAAAGTTAAACAAGCAAAGCTTCAAACACATAGAAGTCAATTTGAGGGGCTCAAAATGACAGAAGAAGAAAATATAGCAGCTTACTTTCAAAGGGTTGAGGAAGTCGTAACACGATGAGGGGTCTTGGAGAAACAATGGACCCAATACTGGTGGTGCAAAAAATCCTTAGAACCTTGACTCCCAAATACAATCCCAAGGTTTCAGCTATTGAAGACAGGGAGAATTTGGATGATCTGAAAATAGAGGAACTAAAAGGAATCCTAACAGCATATAAAATGAGGATTCAAGAACCAGGACCAAGTGAATAGTTTTCAAAGCAACAAAAAACAAACATCAGCATCAAGAATCCTGTTCGCTGGATTGTGAAATCTCTGATGAAGAAATAGCTAACTTCATCAATAAGCTTCCAAGAGGAACTGGAAGGTATAAAGGGAAGCTTCCACTAAAATGTTTCAGCTGTGGAAAAATAGGACACTTCGCTGCCAAATGTCTCCTCAAGAAACATCAAGGAGGAACATTTCCACAAAGAAACTTCAGGGATTGAAGAACAACAAATAAGCAAATATTGTTTTCTAAAACTGAAGAGGAAAGTGTCTCAGACTTTGAAGAAGAAGAGGAAGAAATTTTTAATGATAGAAATGAAATTCTATTTCTGGCACATGACAACACCGAAGATCAGTCTGATTTAGAAGAAGGGATTGTGGACCTTGAGGGAGAACTAACTGCAGCATTAGAGGAGATTGAAAATCTGAAAATCTTGAATGAAAAACAAGAACTCCAGCATCAACTTGCAAAGAACTTATTGGGGAAAAAATTCAAAGAAGCAATTTAGAAGACAAAAATGGAAATCAGTTCTCTCAAGAAAGATCTCCAAAAGGCACGTGAGTTAAAAGGATCCACCGAATCAGGCAACCTGCATCAGAAAAGAAATGAAACTTCAGGAGTTTCGGGCCATATCTCAAATGAGAGCAAAGGAGAATGCTTCTTGAATCAAAACGCTCAAACCATCAACAAAATTATAAATCAATTGAAGGAGAATCTAGCTAAGATTCATGACCCCTTGAGTGAAGCACAAAGACAGTTAGTCCTCAGGGAAAAAGAGGTTAAAAAACTCCAACAAGAAATGATAAGTTTGAAAAAGCCAAACATTTTGCAGACAGACAAAAGGATTGAAGATGAAAGCAGAAAGGTCACAAATAACTTCCAGCCTATAAGAAGACATGGATATCCCAGGTATCAAAGTTTGTTTCCTGGTCACTGTTATAATTTCTACAAGTTCGGTCACAAAGCAATTGACTGTAGAGGACCTAAAAGAAATACAAATTTCCTTAAAAAACAGTACAGTGAGGCAAACATTGGTCAAAACTAGAATTTCTTCTCCATTCTCTCTAAAGAAATGGAATGCCCAAAATGTAATAACTTTGGACACATGTCTGAAGAGTGCAGGTTAAAGATTAGTCATGACAATGACATCACTAAAGATATTTGTGGCTTGGCTTTCTATGCTCATTAGGATAAAGCGAAGTGGTATATTGACAGTGGGTGTACCAAGCATATGACAGGAAACAAGGCCCATAAGTTCCTCACTCTAAAAAGGAACAATGGAGGTGAAGTATCTTTTGGAGACAATGGAACAACCAAAATACTTGGAAGAGGAACTGTGCCTTTGAAAGGAAATGCTAAAGCTCAGAACGTCCTCTATGTTGAAGGTTTAAAGCATGACCTACTGAGCGTTGGACAACTATGTGATGCCGGTCATAATGTCACTTTCTTTACACATCATTGTGAAATTAGAAGAAATGGATCCAAACAAGTTACAGGGAGAGGAGTCAAATCTCCTGGAGGAGTTTATGTTTTGGAAAAAATAGAAGGTGAAAAATGCTTTTTCAGCCAAAATGAAAACAGCTGGTTCTGGCACAAATGACTGGCCCACTTAAACTTTGATAACATAGTGAAGATTAGTCAAACTGAGGCAGTTCGAGGGATGCCAAAGATATAAAAACCTGTAAATAAGCTTTGTGGCCCATGTCAACACGGTAAACAAGGGCGGGCAAGCTTCAAGGAAAAAGTTTATCAATCTACCTTACATCCCCTTCAAATTATTCATACAAATTTATGCGGGCCTGCTAGAACTCGAACTCTTCAAGGTGAGCTCTATTTCATGTTGTTTATTAATGACTTTTCTAGAATGACCTGGGTCACTTTCTTGAAAAACAAATCGGAAGCTTTTGAAAAATTCAAAATTTTTAAAGCTAAGGTCGAAAATGAGAGTGGACTTAAGATTAAGTGTCTTAGATCAGACAATGGAGGAGAATTCACATCAGGAGAATTTAAAATATTTTGTGATGAAGAAGGTATCAACCGGAAATACTGCACAGCTTGCACTCCTCAACAAAATGGCATAGCTGAGAGAAAGAATAGAACTGTTCAAGAGGTTGCAAGAACTATGCTGCTTGAAGCTAATTTAACTAAGACCTTCTGGAGAGAGGCAGTGGGAGCAGTTGTCTGCATCATAAACCAAGCACAACTGAGAGTCAACAACAATAAGACTCCCTATGAATTGTGGATAGGGAAAAAGGCCACCGTAGACTATTTCAAAATTTTCGGAAGCAAATGCTACATAAAAGTCATTGATGATAATTTGGGCAAATTTCACTCCAGAACTGATGAAGGGATATTCTTGGGTTATTCAACTGAAAAAAGAGCATACAAATGCTACAAAAAACAATTAAGACGAATTGTTGAAAGTATAGATGTTATTGTAGATGAAGATTTGATGCAAAAATTATCAGAATCAGACCCCATGGAGACTGATGATGAAGACAATACCGATGAAGAAGAAACAACAAATAAACCATCAAGGGATCATATAGAACAACCTAAACAGGCCGAAGACAGAGAACAGATTTCCACAACAACTTCAAAAGGTAACAAACTCTCCATAAAATTGGTTATGCGAGATCATCCTGAGGATCTTATTATTGGAGATTTGGATGAAGGCATGAAGCTCCGATCAGCACCATCGAAGAGGAATCTAGCCCTTCTTTCAACAATTGAACCTAAAAACTTCAATGAATTTGTTAATGATGAATTATGGAGAAGAGAATTGGATCAGATCAAAAAGAGCGGAACCTCGGAATTAGTTCCTAGACCTAATGATAAAAACATCATTGACACCAAATGGGTATACAAAAACAAGCTAGATGCAGATGGTAAAGTTATTAGAAATAAGGCAAGACTGGTATGTAAAGGTTACACTCAAATGGAAGGAATAGACTTTGACGAAACTTTTGCTCCAGTGGCTAGGATGGAGCTAATCTGAATATTTTTGGCATTTTCTTGTTTCAAAATTTTCAAAGTTTACTAGATGGATGTTAAATCAACTTTCTTAAATGGGTCATTAAAGGAAGAAGTTTACACTGAGCAACCTGTAGGTTTCAAAAACCGAGGAAGGGAAGACTGTGTCTGGAAATTAAAGAAAGCTCTCTATGGACTCAAACAGGCACCAAGAGCTTGGTATGAGCGCTTGGATAATTACCTAATCCAGCAACGGTTCCAAAGAATTCGTACAAACAATAATCTTTATCTTAAACTCAGTAATGATAAATTATTGGTCACAGTTGTGTATGTTGATGATCTAATCTTTGGGAGCAATGAAGATAGTCTCAATCAAAATTTTGCCAAGGAAATGTCAATGATAGGTGAATTAACATTTTTTCTTGGTCTACAGATTTCACAAGACTCTGCAGGTATCTTTATATCTCAATCCAAATATTTGAGAGATATGCTTCAAAGGTTTGGTATGAAAGACAACTACCTTGTCTATACTCCTATGACAACTGGATTTAATCTCAACAAAGAAAACGAATCTCCTGTTGTAGATCAAACAATGTATAGGTCCATGATCGGAAGTTTACTATATCTTACTGCATCTTGTCATAATGTCATCCAAGCAATTGGGTTAGTAGCAAGATTTCAGGAAAATCCGAAGGAATTCCATTTGATCGATGTCAAAAGAATTCCCAGATATCTTAAAGGAACGATTGACTATGGGTTGTGGTACCCAAAGGATGAAAATATTGAACTCATAGGATTTTCTGATGCAGATTGGGCAGGTAGTCTTGATGATAGAAAGAGCACCAACGGAAATGCTTTCCTCCTTGGAACTCGGCTAGTGGCTTGGTCAAGAAAAAAACAATCATCCATCTCCCTATCAACCATTGAAGCTGAGTACATATCAGCAGTTGGATGTTGCACCCAACTCATATGGATGAATCAAATCCTAGAAGATATTGGGATACAATTTAATCAGCCACTTGTAATTTACTGTGATAACACCAGTGCTATTAGTATTTCAAAAAATCTAGTTATGCATTCAAAAACCAATCACATCCCTATTAAGTATCATCTCCTGAGAGAACAAGCACATGATCAAAAGATCAAGTTGGAATATGTGACCTCTAAAGAGCAGATAGCTGACATTTTTACCAAACCACTTCCAAGAGAGGCTTTTGAAAACCTTAGAGACAAATTGGGGGTCAGGCTCTCTCCTCAACAAAAGCAACATTAAAATTATTACAAACATGTACAGGAAGTGTCGGACAACAGAGATAGGGGGAGCAGGATGAAGAGTGTTGGGCAGCAGAGTTAGGGGGAGCAGATCAAAGGGGGGGAACAATAAGAAGCTATTAAAATTCTCTTCTTCAAAAAAAAAAAAAAAACTTATTTTGATCAGCTGAGTTGACATCAATGCCAAAGGGGGAGACTGTTGGAAAATTATTTTCATTGATGTCATAAGTATTTTTTGAAGAAGGTATACCAAATACAGACAACCAAGATGACAAAGGGGCTTGAAGAACACATGGCTAAGAACATGGCAAAGGTTGATTTGATGGACAAGGTGACAGGCATTGGAGCCATTGGCCACCCAATGAGCCAAATGACCCATGCTGTGTTCATTTGGAGTTGGGCCCAATACCCTAGACAAGGTTAGCTTGGAGAGGACAAATCACCGAAGTCTTTGACAACATATCAGCAAATACACAGTCTGAAATTGATGAAGGTGACAGCAAAAATGAAGAAGACATGCCCAGCAAGCGTGAGCTTGCGGGCATGCTTCATGAAGCACATGCGAGCAACTAAAAAGAATATTATGTGGGCGTGGCCACCAGTGCGGGAATATTTCCAAGCCATTATGGGCATAAGAATGGAAGTTGCGGGCACATATTCAAATACTAAAAAAAGCCCTTGCGGGCAAGGGTTAATGGCATCCTGCGGTCATGCCCCTGAAAGGTTAATTTGGTCCTCACGGGTATGAAGAAACCACCTTACTGTGGATGTAAAAGACCATATAAAAAACTTTTTTGATGCCAACATGAAAGTAAATAACACTTAATTAAATGAAGACTGGTCGGCCTCCAAGTAAATTAAAAAAAAATCAAATGGATTAAAATATCATTTGAACAAGTCAGCTTTCCAGAAAATAAAGTGAAAATCATTTTCAATATTATTTGTTTTGAAGTGTACAAGTCGGCCTCTATATATTATTAAAAAGATTGATGTATAAAAACAAGAGGAGTTCGTTGTTTTTAGTGTGAAGAAAAATTGGAAGAGTATTCAGTGGAGCTCTGAGAAAATTTCAGGAGGCATAAGAGGGGAGGACAGTGGCTGGAGCAACAAGTATTTTTTATTTTTGGGGCTTCAAATTGATAAGGTTAAGGACAGGTTTATGAAGATAGTGTGAGACAGTGTTGTGAAGGCAGCTGCTAAGGATCCACATTGACAAGACAACCTTGGACAGACTGTATATAAAACAAACCTGCAATTTTTGTAATCTGATGTTTTTACAGGGAGGTAGGGTGGAGCTGGGGAAATACATTTTGTCTTTATGGCAAGTTGAAGCTTTCCTGGATGTTGTAGCATCCCCTTTGTAATCTTTTGGAGGTTGGATCCTCCTGAGGTGTTGTAGCACCTCATACTTGTAAATCAAACCATATATACATATACTAAACTGGAAACCCTTCTGAGTTGCAATATTGTATTCTTGTGTATGCTTACTGTTTGGTGCAATTTAATTTGTAGCTTTAATAGTGCTTTAGCAAAAATCTAAAGAGAAAAATAAATTAAGTGTCAATACTGATTCACCCCCCCCCCCTCTCAGTATTGGGTGTGTGTTCTTCATAAAGTTGTAGAATGCATTCATGTAAGAGTAAATGAAGCTATGCCAGAAAATCATATTATCGGAGACCTTGATGTAGATATTCAAACCATAAATAGGAAGATAGTAATATCAAGATAGAACAACGTTGCTCTACCATCCAAAATAGATCCAAAATTTTTTGCACAAGCTAGTGAGGACAAGCATTGGAAAAAAACTATGGAAGAACTAAATCAGATTGAAAAATGTGGAACATGGGAACTTGTGCCCAAACCGAAGGATAAAACTATGGTTGGAACTCAATGGGTGTTCAAAAAAAAATGAGTGAAGATGGACAAATTGTAAGAAACAAGGAAAGATTTGTCTTCAACGGCTATGCACAAATTGAAGGAATTGACTTTGAAGAAACGTTTTCCCCAGTTGCGAGATTAGAGGCAATTAGGATGTTCTTGGCATTCACTTGTTTTAGAAACTTCAAAATCCATCAAATGGGCGTCAAATCAGCGTTTCTGAATGGAGACTTGGAAGAAGAAGTATATGTTGAACATCCAAAAAGATTTGACTTGTCAAAAAAGGGAGATTATGTGTGCAAGTTGAAGAAAGCACTCTATGGACTAAAACAAGCCCCCATAGCTTGGTATGCAAGACTTGATCAATATCTTCAGCAACAAGATTTCAAAAGAAGAATTGCTAATAGCAATATCTATGTCAAGATGGAAATGAACATCTTGTTGGTTACAGTTGTATATGTAGATGATATTATATTTGGAAGCAATAATGATGACATGAGCCATATTTTTTCCAGAGATATGTCAAAATAATTTGAAATGTCAATGATTGGATAACTATCCTTTTTCCTTGGATTATAGGTTTCTCAGACTAATGAGGGGATATTCATTGCTCAAACAAAATATCTTAAGGAGATGCTGAAGAAGTTTGGAATGGAAGATTGTGCACCAATCATCACCCCTGTGACTACATGATGTAAATTGAGTAAGGACGATGAATCTCTTGCAACCAATTCAACACTTTACAGGTCTATGATTGGAATTCTATTATACTTGATAGCTTCAAGACCTAATATTATGCATGCAGTAGGAATGGTTGCTAGATTTCAATCTGCTCCAAAGGAGACACATGTATTGTTGGAATTAGTGCAACTTCGGAAGTTATTCTTATTATATTTTATTGTATCGATTTGTACCTCCTACGAGAGATGATTTTGATGTAATTAATTATGTAAAATCCTTGAAAGAATCAATGTAAACCTTAGGGATAAATTACCCAAAGAAAATAATTAAATAAACATTATTTTATTTGTTCTTAGGTCAAATCGGCCCAGTTAAGGAAAAAGACAATTTGGCAAGTGTATAAATAGAGAGGTTGGGTGCCTCATTTGGTCACTCAATCAGCCCACACAAGTTCGCATCACTTGGAGAGGAGCTCACATCTACAGCAAGGAGAAGCATATTTTTGGGGTTTATACTTGGAGAGACTTTCTACTTTCTCTCTCATCTTTGTACTATGTTCTCAAAATTGTTCATCTCTATACAAAGGTTACAGGGTTTTCTCCCTATTGGGTTTCCTAGGATAAATTCTCGTGTTCTTTGTTTATGTGGTTTGTCTTTCTTCTAGTGATCCTATTGTTCATATGCAATTAAATTATACTACTATAATTGTATGAAAAACTAACATGGTGTTAGAGAAGTACTATAAGAAGCCATTGTCGGAAGCTAGGGTTTCATCTTCTGAGGCCTTCCCTCATCAATTTGACAGAAAAAGTGCCTTCGAAACTTTTCCCTAGGGAAGGCGCATCTTTTGGTGAAGGCAGAATCCAATTCTAAGAAGTTTCAATTTTGAGCTAACTCTGCAGCCGCGGAAGTTACTGCAGAAATTAGGGTTCCAGAAATTCGATGTGAATTGTGTATCCATGTTTGAGATTATTGCCTTGGGAAATCCATGCAATTTGAAATTTTCAGTCATGAAAATCTTGGCAATGTCAACAGTCTTATGTGTTGACTTGACTAGTCTAAAGTGTGTTGATTTGGTCAACTTGTACACCACCACCATGATCAAGTCATGTTGCTTCACTTCCATTTTAGTAAAATCCATAGATATTTATTCCCACTTCCATTGAGGGATGGGCACTATCTGCAACAATCCTATTGGGTGCTAGTCCTCAACCTTAACCTGTTGGCACTTCTGACATCTAGCTATGTATTGCGCGATATCCCTCTTCATTAATGGCCAAAAATACTGCTTTCTTGCTACTGTAACAATCTTCTGATAACATGGGTATCGAGGTAGGCATCTGAGGTATTCATCCATTACTAGCTTCTTTAATTTAGCGTTGTCTGAAATGTATAGTTGTCCTTGGAAAATAACAATTCCATCTTCTTCCAACTCATATCCCTCATATTTCTTATATGGTTCTCCCTAGCTAATTTATTCCACTACCGGAGTGTACTTCTCATCTTCATCTGAGACCTTGTTGACTCATTCTCTGAGGTCATCCTTGCATAAGCTCATTTATGCTACATGAAACTTTCTGCTGAGAGCGTTAGAAACTTTGTTTTCTCTACCTTTGACATGCTTGATTTCATGTTTGAATTCACTTATAATTTCTAAGCATCTGGCATGTCAAGCATTTAGATTCAGTTCATTAAACAAATGCTTCAAACTCATGTGATCAATCTGTAACTCAATTTTTTTTCCAAGCAGGTAGTGCCTCCGCATCTTCAAGGTGTGCACAATGGCGGCTAGTTCCAAATCATGAGTTGCGTAATTCTTTTCATGTTCCTTTAATTTTATGGACTCATAACATATGACATGTACTTCCTACACAAGTACTCATACCATCCCTTCAATGCAAGCATGTGTGCATACCACAAAATATTTATTTGCATCTGCAATCTTAAAATTAGGAGTGTTGGTGAGTAATTCCTTCAGTAGCTGGACACTTTTCTCACATTTTCAGACCATATGAACTTTATATTCTTTATTTTCAATGATGTGATAGGATGAGCCACTTTGGAGAAACTTTGATGAACCTCCTCTAATATCTCGCTAAACCCATAAAAGATCAAACATCTATCACATTCTTGGGCATAGACCAATTCACTATAGTCTCAATCTTCTTGGGATATTGAAAATCCATTTGTTGAAATAACATGACCCAAATATTGAATCTTATTTTGATAAAAAATCGCATTTGCTTAGCTTGGTGTACAACTTATGTGCCCTAAGCACTTGCAATACCATCCTTAGATGCTCTATGTTCGCTTCCTCATTCTTGGAATAGATGAGGGTTTCATCTAGGAATACCAACACGAACTTATCCAAATATTGGTTGAACACAATATTCATGAGGCACATGAAAGTGGTCGGTGCATTGGTGAGGCCGAATGGCACATCTGTGAACTTATAATGGCCATACTAAGTTCTTTATTTGGATCTGCAATCTTCAAAATAGGAGCGTTGGTGAGTAATTCCTTCAATAGTTGCAAACATTTCTCACATTTTCAGACAATATGAACTTTACATTCTTTATTTGCAATGATGCGATAAAATACCGAGCATCTATCACATTCTTGGGCGTAGACCAATTCACTAATGCCTCAATCTTCTTGGGATCTACTGAAATTCCATTTGTTGAAATAACATGACCCAAATATTGAATCTTCTTTTGATAAAAATTTGCATTTTCTAAGCTTGGTGTATAACATATGTTCCTTAAGCACCTGCAGTACCATTCTTAGTTGTTCTATGTGCTCTTCCTCATTCTTGGAATAGATGAGGATTTCATCTAGGAATACCAACACAGACTTATCCAAATATCGGTTGAACACAATATTCATGAGGGATATGAAAGTAGTTGGTGCATTGGTGAGGCCGAATGGCACAACTGTGAACTTATAATGGCAATATCAAGTTCTTTATTTGGATCTGCAATCTTCAAAATAGGAGCGTTGGTGAGTAATTCCTTTAGTAGCTAGAAACGTTTCTCATGTTTTCATACCATGTGAACTTTACATTCTTTATTTGCAATGATGTGATAGGATGCACCACTTTGGAGAAAATTTTGATGAACCTCCTGTAATATCCCACTAAACCCATAAAAGACCGAACATCTATCACATTCTTGGGCATAGACCAATTCACTATAGACTAAATCTTCTTGGTATCTACTGAAATTCAATCTTTTGAAATAACATGACCTAAATATTGAACCTTCTTTTGATAAAAATTCGCATTTTCTTAGCTTGGTGTACAACTTATGTTCCTTAAGCACCTACAGTACCATTCTTAGATATTCTGTGTGCTCTTCCTCATTCTTGGAATAGATGAGGATTTCATAAAGGAATATCAACACAAACTTATCCAAATATTGGTTGAACACAATATTCATGAGGCACGTGAAAGTAGTCGGTGCATTGGTGAGGCCGAATGGCACAACTGTGAACTTATAATGGCCATACCAAGTTCTGAAAGTTGTCTTCTCGATGTCTTCCTCTCTGATTTTGACCTGATCGTATCCTGACCTTAAGTCAGTCTTGGAAAATATTCTGGCTCCCTTTATCTAATCAAAGGGATTATTAATCCTAGGCAATGGATACATGTTATTGATTGTGACTTTATTGAGTTTCCTATAGTCAATACACAGTTTCAATGTTCCATCCTTATTCTTAATGAACAACACTAACGAACCCCATGGGGACACACTTTGTCTAATGTAATTATTATCCATCAATTCATTTTCAATTCTACCAGTTCTAGAGTGCTCATTCTGTGAGGGACCTTGGACACTAGGGTTGTGCGGGGCACCAGATTAGTTGTAAATTCAATATCTCTTTTGGGCTGCAGCCATGGCACTTATTCTGGGTATATTCCTCTAATGTTGTTCCTCTATCTTCTGTTGAATTTGATACATGAACTGCATATATTTGATAGTTCTTCTTGAAGTACCTTCCCAATTGCAATGATGTAACTTTCCTTATTGAAACCTTCTTTAGCACACCCTTTACTAGTTGAGGCATTCCTTCATCATCAAGGCATTCCAGAAACTTATTATAGAATTCAAGTTTGGTGTGATGCTTATCCATCCAATCCATGGCAATGAGAACATCGTATGATCCTAGCGGTAGGATATTCAGTTTTGTTGTGCTATATAGACCATCCAACATTATCGTAGACCATCCAACATTATCATACATATGTCCACCACTTCACTTACTTTTATCTTTGTCCCTGTGGCCAACAGAACTAACCATGACTTGCCATGTTTACTTTTCTTAAGAGCAAAAACTTCAACAATATTAGGATGAATATAACTATGACTGGACCCTGGGTCAGTCAAAATAGAAACAGATTGTGCGACAATATTACTTCCAACTTCAACCACTACTACTTGGTGATATCCCTAATGATCATCCATAGCTGCATAGATTCTAGGAATTGATCTGGCCATGTCCTCCACAGTAACAGCTTCTTCAATGTTATGTACCCTTAGAGGTTGTTCCTTCCTGTGGGGACAATCCTACAACTTATGATTCTCTCCACACCCCCAACATTGAATTGGTTTTCTAGGTCTTCTTTCGGCTGGAATAACTTGCTTGAACCTACCTTGAGCTTGGTGTTATTGTCAGACATTCCTTGGCTGATTTATATAGGGTACAAGTCTGAATTCTTTCTTCCTTGGATCAAACTTTCCTTTGGTATTTTCTCTTCCTACTTGATTCTCCTTGAATCTTCCCTTTCTTTGTTTGCAGCGATTCATAGCCTTCTGGATAGAATCATCCAAATTATTGGGCTCCACAAATTCAATCTTGTCTCTATAATTCTGGGGCAATCCACTTAAGAATATATAAATCTTTACCTTCTCATTTTCAAGGTAATTCATATATTGTAATAGCTCTAAGAATTAATTCACATATTCCTCCATTGTCATATGTCCTAGCTTTAGCTCATAAAAATCTGTGCTCTTATCATTGTAGTACCTTTCAAAAAGGTATTTATGTTTGAAATACTTTTCAAACTTCTTTCTGTCAATCTTCCTTTCTTTGAGGACTTTCACTTACCATAGGCGCTCCCACGAGATCGAACCTCTACCATTCAAGTTAAAAACAACAATCCTAGCCTTCTCATTCCCAGAGTATTATGGATCCCGAATTACTTCATTCAAAGAATCCATGCGTCAGCCTCCTATACTTTCTTACTTTCTTCGTCGAATGTACACGGCCTTACATTCTTGAATTCTCCAGAGGAAATCTCTTTACAAGGATTGATTTTCTTAAATATTCAGGACGATCCCTCTAAATTGCCTTATGAGTTTCTTGATCTACTCAATCTAATGCCTAAGATGTTTGATGGAGACGTGCTTGTTCTCCTCTTACACAAACCTCTTTCTTGGCATCGAGATCTTCCTCTAGAGTGGTTGCTCGCACTATTCCCGTCCTTGTTGCCATTGTTTTGATTTTATTATAGATTAGCTTTATACTAAAGGTCTGTTAGGATCTATGGTATGGCAACGTTGATTTGATGTTGCTCTTCCTATGCCTTAGTTAGTCCTTCATTGAAACTTCTCATAGTATCGACCATTTTCGGAGGTGTGATTTGTTCCCTCCTTCCATTGGATTATGTTTCTGCATTGCCACCTTGCACATCTTCTCCCATAACATCTTATTTATGTTCATAGGGATCTTGAGCACCATCCATGATGATCATTCCACTAGCTAACTTCTTGGTTCTTTTGCTAGATGCCATTTTTCTTTTGTTATAATGGTCTTACTCTTGCTGCTAGAGCTGTGCAAAAAGGGAAACTTTATTAGATAACACATTAATAAATCCTAATAGTTAGCTTAACATTACCGCACTAGCTTCCTCATGTACTCATAGGCCTAGTGGTTGAAACCATTGCTCCGATACCATTATGTCATGTCCCCAACGGCCTCACTGGCCCATCGTGACCACGAGGGATGTTTTTCTTTCCATTCTAAGACAAGTATGTGTCTCTTTCATTAATTTTATTACTGCGCAGCAAGTTGCATCATACATTTTTACTTTACTCAGCGATGCACAAAGCACATCATAATTTAGTATATGCACACTATTCCACACACGGATTTGTACCTTTGCGTGAATTATGCACTTATCAATTATCTATCATGTAGATGCGTTGCATGTGTTAACTCTTATTGTCGCATGATCCACTGTGTAACAACCTTTAACCACTATGCATCAACTGTCGCGCACGATAATGACTATGTGAAAATTTTAAATTGCAATGACGAGTCACTAAATTCTTACAAGGTTAGCATTGTATGCATAATGGGACTTCTTCATATGCAGGAATTCATCTATATACAAAAAATCATGAAGAGCAACGGTATATATTCCACACTTAGTTACCAAGAATCATGATTACTACTACCAAGACAATTCATTTTCACAACTACTAATTACATTATGCATCTTATCATTCCAATCAGCATTCTTACAATGGAATTGAAATAACAATAATGAGACATCAAGTAGACACTTATATTGAATGCGGCTTCTCCGAGCAACTAAATGAGCAAGAGAAATGTTCCATCCAACCATAGGCACCATGTCTAGCATATACTATTTCTACTAAGAGGCCACCTTCGCTCTAGGTATGATTTCCATAAGGAAAGGGGGACAATCAAGGTTGACTCACATTCAATAAGCACAAGTCACAACCACGCCAGTGCGCATCTAGGTTAACAAGGTGTCCATAGTCACATAAACTCAATCTCAATCCAAGCTAATGCTCAGCTGGGTTAACAAGTTGCCAAGGTAGTAGAGGGGAAATCCCAAACTAGTGAACTCACCACAGAGTTATAGGCGCCTCTATTAGACTCAACCAACTTGGGATCCACGGAACCCACCCCACACAACACCAAGAAGGTACCCCTTCCCTGCTCAACAGTCCCTCAGGTATCACATTCATATAAGTGCTCAATGTGTGCGTAGAAAGATCACCCAAACCCCAATCGCATTTCAAGAGGTCATATCCTTCACTAGTTTCATCAGCCAGTTCCACGCTCCTACCCACCCTTGGATTCAATGAAACTCAGTCAACATCATAGAGTTACATACAACTTAGGAAATGAGAAGCAGACCGATCAAACTCTTATACCTTCCTCGCTCAAACTCGGCCAGCTCAGGGTCCACAATACCTACCCCATGCAACACCAAGAAGGTACCCCTTCACTGTGCAGCAATCCCTATGGTGTCAGCTTCCTCCAGGTGCTATTCAATGTGTGCATAACAAGACCATCCAAACATTGTTCATCTTCCAAGAGGTTAAAGTCTTTGTTGGGTTAAAAATCTAAGTTGCTCACACCCAACTACCTTTCAGAGATCCACTCCATTTGTTGTTTAACCCACCACTTGGGTTATAACAGGACAACAAACAACCATGCTCAACATAACATCAATAGCAAGGAAAAATGGATGTCCAGTGCGTAAAAGATATTGGTGAAGGATACAACAAGTCCAAGTTATTCTTTTGATAACTGGGCCGCACTATAGAGGGTTCACTAGCAAATTTCACCACCATTAGGAACACTCGAACAATTTTGGAACCATTCTTTCCATTACTAGTGTCAACCACAGATTTTGGGTGCATAGCCACAAGTTCAACAACTAGGAAAATATTTCATCCCTTGTAGACAAAAAAACAAGGGAAATATACATGGCAGTTGCATTCACAGATTCCATCTTTGACTTCCATCCATGACCACAAACCAAAACTCAGAATGTCGATTCTCAAATGGGAAGCAATGGTAGACTCTCCTCCCAACAAAGGTAGACACACAGACATGAAAGGTCGAGTTGGTTAAGCCAAGGAACTCTGACTAATCCAACCCCCAACTGACAGATAATTTAAGGATTGACTTCAATTCAATGGATAGCTTACCCTATAAGCAATCAATGTTTCCCATTCCTACAGGGAAACTGACACAAGAAATCCCAGACCCACGCCTTCCCTTCCCCAAGACAATAACTACCTCAACTACTTCCCTCTAGGAAGAATTAAATTATTGGGGTGCATGAGTCAACTTGGTAGTTGATGGCTCATAAGTCCTCTCTTGGACACTTGGTTTTCAATATATTGGCTTCATGTGCTTAATACGTCCCTCCCTAACCTTAGGAAAATCATGCCTCATGCTTTTGTTTCCTAGCACAGTTAGTTGTGGGTTTTCTTTATTAATATCATGCATATGTACATCACATTACAATTCTATTACACTTGACCAGTACAGGTTCACTAACCATATTTACTTATTGATATATACTCTGGATATCCATGGTAGGGCCTTGTCCTTGAGCTCCTCACCATGTTCCTTGCAACAATCAATACTACATCATTTACATATCACATGCTAAGGGGTCAAAACTGGGGACATTATAGTCTAATAGCTCTAGACAATTCATTTGGTATGCCCGTATGAAGTGTCTCAAATAGTTCTCCAACAAATAGATGATCCATTATGTCTACCCATCGATTTTTGGGTGATGGCTTGAGCTTATCAATAGCTTCATCCCTACAAGCTAGAATAACGTCATCCAAAACCACCTAGTGAACCTAGTGTCTCTATTTGACAAGATGTTCAACAACAAACCCCATAGCTTCACAATGTGCTTAAAAAATATCCTTGCGACTTCCTCTTCCAAGCAAGGCATCTTTGTTGACATAAAGGTCATGCACTTGGATAATTTGTCCATGACAACAAAAATTCCAGTGTAACCTTTTGGGTCATTGGTAGTTGTGTGATAAAATCCATTGAGATGATCACCTATGTTCTTTCTGACATGGGAAAGGATTGGAGCGGGATTACCTACATCTTGGTGTTGATTTTGTCTTGTTGGTACACTAAGCAAGTCTGGATGAATTCCTCATTGTCCTTCTGCATATGCTCCCAATAAATTATAACTTGGTTACAGTAGAGCTAATGTCATTTTCATGTTGGGGTGCCTTACCCAAAGTTCGTTTTGACGCTCCTTCAAAAGATATATGTGTACATTTATCAACTTGGGAACATACAACTGTCCACCAAAGTATAGCAACCCATCCTTCACCCAAAACTTTTGGTCTTCCCTTCCCTCACCTGCTTCATAATGTTCAAGGCAATCATGTCATTCTGTAATCCTACCTTAATATTTCCTTGCAAATATGCCAAGACTTGCACTTGACTCTCCATGGGTGTTGGTATAGGTTCTTCTCTTCTATCACAGCAAATTGTGTCTTCTAACTCTAAGTGTTTGGGCCACCATGTTCAACTTTTGAACCAGTACTCAATAGTCATATGAAAATCAATTAAAAATTCTTGCCAACAAGCTTGTTTCAATGCCAGTTTTGGCTACATTGCAAATCAGCTTGTGACGTTTCCCATTTTCACAATGAACGGTATGTGCAATAGGTAATGCATCCACTCATATATGAAATGAACCATGGAAGTCATCTCCTTTGCATGAAGGAGGTACCTTCATTCATGGTCTTAAATCTTCCTACTTCCATATGCCACCAAATGGCCCTCCTGCAACAAAACCCCTCCTATCGAAAATTCGAAGGCATTGGTCTACACCTCAAACCTTTTCTCAAAATTGGGCAACTTCAACACAACCGTCGACACAATTCTACACTTTAGTTCACAAAACATTGCCTAGCACTTTTCTGGCCAACTACCAAGGTTGATTTCTCTTTAGCAAATCAATGTTTCCTGGCACTTTTCTGGCCAACACCAAGGTTGATTTTCCTTTCGTAAATCGTTGAGTAGAGCCAAGATCCACATTTTATCTTACCTTTTTCATTGTAATCACAATGGATCTACAAACTTACATTCAAATTTTTCGTTACCACCAGGATAAACAATTATGCACAGAAGAAATATGGATGTACATAGAATCCAAATCGCGGTCTAAATTAGGAGACAAGGTTGTTTTTCTGAATTGAACTATTAAAGACAGTTAGCAAGCATAAGCTAGGTCATGAATTGGTACACCAATGGCCATAGTAAAAACGCAATTCAAGCCAAATCATAACATGTATCTGACACGCAAGGATTTCACCCAAACACCACAAGTTAAAATTTATACTTCTCACATGACATGATCAGATTTGGACAAGTGGAGAAAATGTTCCATCAAAATGATGTAGATTGGTGCATAGATATTCAACCTCGATGTGATTTATAACAATGCTTTTAATGGAGAGATAGCATTTGATTTTTATTGGTCATACTTTATGGATCTAGATTGTTCCTTACAGTATCCAAATGCAATCACCTTTTATGTAAAAGATAATCGACTCCAACTTGTTAAATTGTTCCATATATTCAAATTTGAGAGCCAACCAAAGACTTTTAAACAATGTCTTGTGTTCTCACAATACCAACTAGAGATCCCACATGAATCGCACCATCATCAACTTGTTGAACAACATAATAATAAACACTATATTATATGACGTGCTCAAATATAAGATAACAATATAATCAATGAGAATTACAACATCGTGGCTTGCGTTGGCTTCTCAATGGCTTCGTATGGACCACAACATCTCACCTTCCATGGATCATTACCATGAAGGAGATACCAGACCCTTAAGGCTAAATATCTCTAATACCTTGTTAATGTTAAATGAGACACAAGGAGATGGGCAAAAAGGCTTAAGCCAGTATTCAATATATTTATATCAAGAATACAAATATATAGTACATGGATGTAACCATCTATAGATCTAGATTTTCTCTCACGTTGACAACTCATCAAAAGATAAGGATAACACTTCATTGAGAGATGAGGATAACAACTCATAAATAAGTGATATAGAGAGATGAGGATAACAACTCATAAATAAGTGATATAGGACTTTGTGATTGTATAGGGACTCACGGGCTAACAATCTAGTGATATTTAGAAACATTTCGTTTCCAATCCATAGGACTGCAAACATCATGTCCAAACTGTTATCCATTAGGTGGTTTAAATGGAAGCTCATGATAAACACCAACAATTCTATTAAGATAAATAATAACTTCATGATAAACACCAACAATTCTATTAAGATAAATAATAACTACATTATGAGTAGAAACTTGAGACAACTCAAGGACACCATTAACTAGTGACAGGATCATTACACCATCTGAACTGGGAGGAAGATTATCTTTTCTTTTCAACTAATAAGTAAAGGAAACTGGAGGCCTTCTACCTTGAAATTCCATTTCCATAATTACCATTGACGCAAATTCAAGCTCATGAAATCAATCAAATCTCGACAACCGTGCATCACTCGTCATAATGACAAGAAAACAGTTCCAATGTAGCAAGTACTATAACACTATAAACTAAACTATACTTAAAAGAGAATGGATAGAAGGATGAAAAAAATGAAAGTAAAGAAAATGGTAATCCTTGATGGCACACAAAATGAATCTAAAATTTCAACATATCATTCACTAATAGTTGTTGACTTCCATTGTTCCATTACCTATTAAAGATTATTTTTATTCGTTGCATTCATATTCCGTCATCAATATCATAATCAAACATTGCTAAACTAATAAGTTTGCAGTGCAAACAAGGTTTTCTCACATATCCCTACATCATATAACGTCAAAATATAAGTTTCACTAGAGGGTTTAAGACCTACAGTAACACCTCATGAATAGTCAATGGATGCTCAAAGTGTGCCATTCACAAGGCATGGATTGGTGCAGCATATAACATAGTCATTTTATTATTCACAAATGAATGCACTCAAGGAAATACTCGTACTTGCATTTAAAGCTTTTTATTGAAACTAGGGTTTAAATATGTTTCCCTCTGATATCAAGTTTTCAAAATCTAATATTATGCATGTGTTCAATCCAAGATAACAACGTTAGCATCCATTCATGTTGTGGCTCTCAATTCTTATTATATTTTATTGTATTGATTTGTACCTCCTACGGGAGATGAATTTGATGTAATTAATTATGTAAACCCTTAAAAGAATCAATGTAAACCTTGGGGATAAATTACCCAAAGAAAAGATTAAAATAAACTTTATTTATTGATCCCCAAGTCAAGTCGTCCCAGACAGTTTGACAAGTCGGCCCTGTTGAGGAAAAAGCCAATTTGGCACTTGTATAAATATAAGGAAATTTCAACTCATTTGTACACTCACTCAACCAAGCAAGTTCGCATCACTTGGAGAGAGATTCGCATCTGCAACTAGGAGAAGATATTTTGGGGTTTCTACTTGGAAATTTTTTCCACCTTTTCTCTCTCATTGTTGTACTATGTTCTCAGAATTGTTCATCTATATACAAAGGTTGTTGGGTTTTCTCCCTATTAGGTTTCCCAGGATAAATTCTTGTGTTCTTTGTTTCTGTGCTTTGTCTCTCTTCTAGTGATCCTATTGATCTTATGCAATTGAATTATAATGCTATAATTGTATGAAAAACTAACATGGTTTTAGAGCAGTACTAGAAGAAGCCATTGCTGAAAGCTAGGGTTTCATCTTTTAAGGCCTTCACTCATCAATTTGGCAGAAAACAATCATTGGAAACTTCGCTCTAGGAAGGATGCATCTTTTGGTAAAGGAAGAATCCAATTCTGAGAATTTTCATTTTTTGACCCAATTCTATAGTTGCAGCATAAATTACGGTTTCAGGTTTTGACCTACTCCCTCCATAGATTTGGCTCAAACCTACCTTTTCTCAACTTTCCTTGCTAGGGCACATCTTCCTGTGGAGTTAGTTTGTCAAGAATCCAACTTTCATTTTTGACCTAGCTCCTGCTAGGGTTTCTGCTTCAAATCTACAGTTTGTCAATGAGAAGGTCCCAATTTGTCAATGAGAAGTTCCCAATTTGTCAATGAGAAGGTCCCAAAACTTCATCTCTTGGAAGTCTAGGGTTCTTCTATTACTATAAGAAAATGATCTCTTGCAGTTTGTCAATTAGAAGGTCCCATAACCAGAAACCGAAGAAGACAAATCTCGCTGGAGGAAGAATGATGCCAGAGCAAGAAGGATTTTGGTGGACTTAGTTAGAGACCACTTGGTTCCTCAAATCTCAGGATAGAAGATTGCTAGAAGGATGTTCAAAACCCTAAAAACACTATTTGAACATAGTAGTATCAATGTGACTCTCACATTGAGAAACCGGTTATCAAATATGAAGATGCCCAAGTTAGAATCAATTGCCTCATACTTCATGAGGATCACAAAACTAAGGGACAAGCTTAGTACCAGTGGAGAACCCATTGATGATAAGGAGCTTGTCATTACTAATCTAAATGATCTCCCACCATCTTGGGAGTCATTCTCTCAAAGCATAAGCGGTCGAACCAAGATACCCAAATTTCACAAGTTATGGGCAGATTGCACTCGGGAAGAAACAAGGATAGCAACAATGCAGAGACTTCATGGCACTCGACCTAAGGAGAATCAAGCATTCATGTCCCATGCCAAGAAAGGAAAGGGAAGGGGAAGAAATTTTTACAATCACAAGCACCAAGGTAGGAGATCAAGTCCTCCTCCAGATCAGAAGAAGAAGAAGAAGGATTTATCTCAGATACAATGCTACAGGTACAAGACATATGGTCATTACGCTAGTAGTTGTCAAAGTTCAAACAAGAGGAAGCATGAAGCCTCAACTGTTGATGTGGAGGAAGATCACCATCACAAGAAGCAAAGAAATGAAGATCGTACAAAATTCTTATTCATATCAGCATTATCAAGTATTGTTCCCATCACTAGTGATACTTGGCCCATAGATAGTGGTGCTTCTAGACATATGACAGGTTATAAATAAAATCTTTCAGAAATAGTTGAGAAAGAATCCCATCTCCGTGTTGTACTTGGAGATGATGCAAACTATACTGTGAAGGGATCTAGGGCTACCTCCCTTCACCTAGAGTCTAGTGACACATTACACTTGAGTGATGTGCTTTATGTACCTAGTATGAAAAGAAATCTTGTCTCCATCTCAACCTTTGAGGACAAGGGATATAAAGTTTCATTTTTAAATGGGAAAGTGCTTGCTTGGGAAAAGAACTCAAGCATGGATATAGCCAAAGTAATTGGTGTGAGAGAGGAAATCTTGTACTGGTTGAGCACTCCACCAGCTCAAGCCCTAGTTCATGACTCTACCAGCATGGGTGAACTATGGCACAGAAGACTAGCTCATCTGAATTATAAAGCTCTCCCAGGATTAAAGAATATAGTAACAGGTATACCACTACTTCAAGTAGACCATGATGGAACATGTAGAGGATGTGCACTTGGCAAGAATACCAAGAGATATTTCTCAAATAGTGAAAGCAAATCTAAAGGAATTTTCAATTTAGTGCACTCTGACTTGTGCAGGCCCATGACTATTGCTTCACTAGGAGGCTATAATTATTATGTGACATTTATTGACAACTACTCACGAGAGACTTGGATATATTTTCTCAAGACCAAGGAATCCGAGGAAGTACTCAGCAAATTCAAAGAGTTCAAAGCACAAGTTGAGAATATGACGGGAAAGAGGATCAAGATCTTGAGATCCAATAATGGTGGAGAATATACCTCTACTAACTTCAATGACTTCTACAAGGAAGCAGGAATTAAGAGGGAGCTCATAGTTCCCTACAAACCTCAACAAAATGGGGTTGCGGAAAGAAAGAATAGATCAATTATGGAGGCAACCAAAGCCATGATACATGACCAGAGTCTACCAATGTTCCTATGGGAAGAAGCATCCAGAACAGATGTATATATACAAAACAGATGCCCACATAAGATTGTGAAGAACATGACTCCGTAAGAAGCTTTCACAGGAGTGAAACCAGAAGTGGGCCACCTCCAGATCTTTTGTTTTCCAGTCGACATACATGTGCCCAAGGAGAAGAGGACTAAGTTAGAACCTTCAGGAAAGAAGAGAACTTTCGTGGGATACAGTGAATCTTCTAAGGCCTACACGATTTATATCCCAATATCCAGACATATCGAAGTCAACGGGGATGTGTCCTTTGAAGAAGAGATGGTTGTCAAGAAAGGAAAAGGATCAGACATGGAGATTGATGATGAGGAGATGTTAGACCCAAAGGAGATGAGATCATCTCCCCCCCAGTTCAGAGGGTGTTAGAAGAGAAGGATGAACCCATCGATCCCATTGATCCAGTTGAGCCAGTTTATGTTCCCATAGATATTGCAGTAGGCTAGAAGAGGCCTAGATGGGCACAACAGACTTTGCAGGATGCATAGGGGCATGAAGCTTTACATGGGACTTTCCGAGAAAGTAAAAGACCACATAGGTTCTCCAGTTATGTAGCATTGATGAGTCACATCATTGACTCAGAACCTACCACTTATGAAGAAGCATCCAAACACCAAGTTTGGAAGGATGCCATGGTGAAAGAATACCAATCCATCATGAAGAATGATGTGTGGGAGGTTGTGCCAAGACCTGAGGGGAAGTCAGTAATGAATTCCAAGTGGTTATACAAAATCAAGCATGGAGCAGATGGCAGTGTTGAAAAACATAAGGCTAGATTTGTTTCCAGAGGATTCTCTCATAAAGAGGGAGTCGATTATGATGAGACATTTGCTCCTATGGCTTGATATATTTCTATGAGATCGATCATTGCTATTGCTTCAGCTGTGAGATGGAAGTTGCATCAGATGGATGTCAAGACAGCCTTTCTCAATGGTGTTATTAAGGAAGAAGTATATATTGAACAACCAAAAGGGTTTGTTGTCCATGGAAAGGAGTCTCACGTATGTATCCTGAAAAAGGCCATGTATGGACTCAAGCAAGCACCCCGTGCTTGGTATGGATAGATAGACGGATTCCTGGTGAGTCTGGGATTCACAAAAAGTGATGCAGACCCCAACCTTTACTACAGGGTTGTGGATGATGAGCCACTGATTTTGGTCCTTTATGTTGATGGCCCGTTTCTCACTGGAAATTAGAAACTTATCGTATGGTGTAAGAAGAAACTTGCCTCTGAGTTCAAAATGAAGAATCTTGGATTGATGCATTACTTCTTGGGATTAGAAGTATGGCAGAGGCAAAAGGATATTTTCCCAAGTCAAGGAAAATACACCATAGATATTCTAAAGAGATTCAGAATGTTGGAATACAAGTCCATGGCCACTCCAATGGATGCAAATTTGAAGAAGCTAAGGGATTATGCTTCATATTCAAATTTGATTGATCCCACTATGTATCACTAATTGGTTGGATCCTTGATGTATCTGACGAACACCAAACCAGATATATGTTTTGTTGTGAATGCTCTCAATCAGTTCATGTGTGAACCGAGGCAGATTCACTAGGTTGTTGCAAAACATGTGCTCGGATACTTACGTGGCACTGTGGGATATGGCCTGAGATATGCTTTAGAGTGTGACTTGAGATTGTAGGGGTTTTCAGACTCATATTGGGCCGGATGTGCTACAGATAGGAAGAGTACTTTTGGATGTTGCTTCAGTCTAGGTTTTGTAGTAATTTCCTGGTGTAGAAGGAAGCAGACCTCAGTAGCACTCAGTATTGTAGAGGCAGAGTATATGGCTGCTAGTACAGCAGCTCGAGAAGCTGTATGGCTTCGGAAAATCCTTGCGAGATTGTTTGGCCAGATTCCAGAGCCAACTGTGATTCACTGTGATAACCAGAGTTGTGTGCAGATGTTAGTGAATCTCGTATTCCATGACAAGTCGAAGCATATAGAGATTCGGAATCACTTCATTCGTGATATGGTGCAGAAAGGTGCGGTCGAGTTACAGTATGTTCCGACAGATGACCAAACTGTAGATGTTCTCACCAAGCCTCTTCCCAAGATAAATTTTGAATACTTCCGTGGAAGACTTGGAGTAGAAGAGAACGTGTCCCTCCTTGAGAGGTAAAGATTACATAGAGATGTTTACCCTGCTTTCACCCAGGTACCTCTACTCGTCCAGGTTCTCAACCATATATGGTAGTGTTCCCATCGGCGTATGAGACAGGCGGGTAGTAGATGGTCGGGTTCGACCCAAGTACCTCCACTCATCCAGGTTCTCATCCAAGTATGCGGGTAATCCCATCGGCAGATGAGACAGACAGGTAGTAGATGGTCGGGTTCCACACAGGTACCTCTACTCGTCCAGATTCTCAGCCAAGTATGGGAGTAATCCCATCGGCAAATGAGAGGGACAAGTAGTATATGGTCATGTGATGCTTGCACATGTACCTCTACTCGTTCAGGTTCTCATCTAGGTATGGGAGTATCCCATAGGTAAATGAGATGAACAGGGAGTAGATGGTTGTGCACCTCTGCTCATCTAGGTTCTCAATCAGGTATGGGAGGATCCCATCGGCAGATGAGACGGACAGGTAGCAGATGGTAAAGCTTATCTCTCGGACATCCGGGTAGGATGGAGAGGTTACTTTTGGACTCACCAAAGGACTAGTGGAGTTTATGCATGGTGACACTTCTCGAAGGACTGAGACTGTGTTGACAATCTTCAGTATGTACAGAGATGATCGAGACAGTATAGATGTATAGATGAAACCCAGATGATCATGATGTTGATGATGACCGAAGAATTCCTTCCTTGTTGAGAGGGAGTGTTGGAATTTGTGCAACTTCGGAAGCTATTCTTATTATATTTTGTTGTATTGATTTATACCTCCTACGGGAGATGAATTTGATGTAATTAATTATGTAAACCCTTGAAAGAATCAATGTAAACCTTGGGGATAAATTACCCAAAGAAAAGATTAAAATAAACTTTATTTATTGATCCCCAACTCAAGTCGACCCAGACAGTTTGACAAGTCGGCCATGTTGAGGAAAAAGCCAGTTTGGCACTTGTATAAATAAAAGGAAAGTTCACCTCATTTGTACACTCACTCAACCAAGCAAGTTCGCATCACTTGGAGAGAGATTCTCATCTGCATCTAGGAGAAATATTTTGGGGTTTCTACTTGGAAAGTTCTTCCACCTTTTCTCTCACATCATTGTACTATGTTCTCGGAATTGTTCATCTCTATACAAAGGTTGTTGGGTTCTCTCCCTATTGGGTTTCCCAAGATAAATTCTTGTGTTCTGTGTTTATGTGCTTTGTCTCACTTCTAGTGATCCTATTGATCTTATGCAATTGAGTTATAATGCTATAATTGTGTGAAAAACTAACACAAATGAAGTAGAGGCGACAACTATAACCATGACAACCATGTGCATACTCACCATCACAACCCTATATCATTTGCGATCAAACTCATGCATTCAAACAACAAACATTTAGAACAAGCATTAGTTAGTATTTTCATTCTTTTATATATACTAATCAAATCTATTAGCATGTACACACACATACATTGTGTTTCACTTGCATATCAACCATTTGTTTTTGTAAGCACAGAAAATCAAATGAAGTAGAGGCAGCAACTATAACCATGAAAACCATGTGTATACTCACCATCACAACCCTATATCATTTGCCATCAAACCCATGCATTCAAACAACAAATGCTTAGAATAAGCATTAGTTAATGTTTTCGCTCTTTTTTATATATACTAATCAAATCTATTTGCAAGTAACTGGGAGCAATTTAAGAGAAATGCCACAATTACATATAACACAAATAACCAAAGTCATGTGTTGCAACCTCATCACTATCATAAACATAAAACCATGAACATTGTACCATATTAAATGCAAAAGTGAAGTATAGTAATCATGGACTAGCGTCATAATTTATGAAGCACAATAGATAGGATTGCCATATCTAACACATCAAGTATCCTTATAACTTGGGTTCACACTAGCTAGTGGGACCATCAATACCTATCAAGGAAACATTTGATGAGATGGTTCTACCAATGGCGAGGTTCAAGCAATTTCGGTGAATGCCCCATGAGATTAGAGTTAGGCTTAAGGATTGATCACAACACGTAGCAATCATATACATGACCAAAATATGGGTCAACAATACATACCCTTGTATAATAACTACATGCGTTTAGAAAGGAAAAAAATGAATTCTAGTTGATAATATCATTGGTATTATCAAAAAAATATTATTTTCATTTGAGGTCACATGTCATGTGAGTAATCATGCAGAGAGCACAAAATGGAATGACTGCATTTCCAATCATATTTACATTAACTTTGCTTTATATGGGATGGAATGGGATGCTTTGTTGTATGATTTCAAAGTTTTGGGGCATAGCTAAGAGTTTTAGAATATACCATCCCATTTAGAAAGAAACCTTAATGAAAGACACCCTAATAAAAAATGCTATGAGGACTCACACCAAGCTATTTTCTATGATTCTTGCACTTGATTTCTCGTTGGTTTGCTTAAAAAGATCAACAACAATCACAAACCACCTACAACATCATCACATCAACCTAGTTCAATTCAATTTACAAAACCAACATATAGATGTTAATTTCTTTAAATCCCCTTCCTATGCTCCACCCACCATCATGGTGCATAAGAAAGCATGAAGTTGGATAATGGTTTACTCTTCTTGCACGTTGAACTTTCTCGCTTGATATTAAGCTTCAATTAGTTAGCCCAACACAATCTACAAGCTTCCCACATCTCAATAGCTATGTATAAAACTGTACCCAGTACCACCACAATGTAGCAAATAAAAATCTACTACCACATAATGTCGATTATTTGAACAATGGGGCTAATGCTTCCTACATTGAAACTCGATTGTTGCTTAATGCCCTTCTCCCACAACTAAACCTTTCAACGCAATTACTTTTCGTGTTTGGCCTTGAGCTCAAAGGTATTCCAATAGAGCTCATTGTCTTGGAATCATAAACATTGTAAGTCACCATGTCCCATGCTTCACGAACATCAATCTCTAGAGGGGTTTATCACATTCGCTACACGCTTTAACCACCAATGTCGCACCCCCCTAACACAATAGGAGAAATAATTTGTAATGGATGTTAAAACCAATAAATGAACAATGGCACCATGATGGCCACCATATCTATTTGCATTAAAATCCATTCTACATAGGGAATAGTGTGTTCTATGGTATTTATTTGTTTAATTATTTTATATGATAACAAAAATCGACTAAAGTAATAAAAAAGCATTAGAACAAGACAATCTAGAACCAAGAATATTTTATTTTTTATAAATTAGAAAGAGAATTTTAATTTTCACAAAAATTATATTAATATTTTAAGTATATGAAGACTTCAATAAAATTATAATTATGGTTTATTTTTTTAGGGGAATGCAAATAGTCTCCTTTATCATAGGCATGCTTGAAAATACATGTGGAGGGGCCGACTAACTTTGACGAAATTTGACCATGAACTCCTATTTAACAATTATACAACTCTGATGTTTGGTTGAAATTTCAGCGATCAAAAAAGGCTCAAAAGATGAAGAGAAGATAGACCTCATAACCAAGCCATAAACATGAAAAAATTGATAATTTTGCTATCATCTTAAAACCAATTGGCCAAGTAACTACAGAAAAGCCAAGCAAACATGAAGATGAGTTGGACCACTCCATAAAACTACACACACTATGATGACTTGAGTGCTCTAAAAGATAATCTACATGCAATTGGGTGTAGACTTTATTGGTAAAGGAGGCAAATTCTTAAATTGATGTTGCACCCAAGTTCAATTTGGGCTCAAGAGTGGAGAATACTAGAGGAGCAATAAGTTGAGCATGGGAGCCAAACACAACACACAGATCTCTATCTTCGATCCTCTTCTAAAGATAGTAGTGATCAACTCTGAGCGTATGAAGAGGTCTTGCAATCCTTTGGAGTACTTTCCCAAGTTTTACAAGTTGGGCCTCAAGCCCTTCCAACACTCTAATCAACAATCCATATGGGGAGAAGTTTCTCACGTCCACACTACTAACAACCTTCAGTGTGTGACAAAATCACCTTCCTCTAATGTTCTTTCACTTTGTAACATTACAAGAGCACTTACAAGTGGCTTCATAGGCCATCTCTTTATCCTTACCAACCCAAGCACACTTGACGGAGTATAACAAGTCACTACAAGGGAATGAAGTACTCCTCAACCACCTACACACTGCCATAGTCGAATGGGATTAGTGTCATATTGAATTTCATCAAGTTAACTAAGCCTCTTGTTTAGTGCATTCTCTCTACATCAATCAACCAACTTGAAACATCCATCAATGAGAGAGCTTGAGACTTATTTCACTTAGTCAAACACATGTACGCGCTCATCCCATGCATTATTCAAGACCACGCGAGGACGTGGCCACTATGCATAGAGCCCAAACACATCTTTTAAACCATTGTCTCATGTAAAGAGTTGATACCCAATGCCTCGATGAAATTATTTCCTCATAGTGATTTGGTAACAATATCAATCCCCAATTGTAGAGGTAATGGTCCTAGAGCACCAATGTGGCACATAAGTTTAATCAGTGAGATCAGTAGAGCAATTTTCCAACCTATCTTTCCCACACATCATTAGAGAAGTAGCTTGCTTCCACAAGATGATATTAGTGTTGCAAACAACATCCAAGCCACTAAAGCCACAATAAATCTAGTGGCTCAGTAATCTACCATCCACTACTAGCTTTAGCTTGAGCTCCACAACAATTGCTTGTTTGCAAAGCAAAGCATCCTCTTGAAGCACAAGGCATGAAAACTATTAGAAGAATTTTATGCTTCATTGCCCTGCCCACTAGAGCCTCCTTCATGGCCCTATTGCTACAAGTCACTAGAATAGCAATATGAAACCAAGTTCCCTCTAGCGACCATTACACAATTTTTAGAGTATGCAGCAAAGTGGCAATGCATGCTCTTGGTTAGCACTTAAGATCTAACAATAACACCCTTTAATTACTTGAGGGCTGGCCACTAGGGAAATTGTGGACTCTTAGGTGCATGCATATCAAAACATCAATGAATCATTCTCAAAAAGCAAGCTGCCTAGTCTGTAGGATTACTCAAATATAATCCTCTCAATCAATGTGGCTGCCATTTTTATACATGCCCACTGTGATTGACATTGTATATCCATGTTAAAGCATAATTACAACTCGATGCATGATTAAGATAGGATTATGGGCAATTAATGTGATTCTTGCACCATATTTTATAAAAATACAATTATCTCTAAAGATAAGTAGCGAGCCAAAGTATTCTAGTTGATACACTTGATTATCACTTCTAGCATGTGCAATATTTGTCAAATGATGGCTATTTTCATAATGTTTTATTATGAAATGTTAGTGTTATTGTTTATTCCCGTATATATTGGTTAAAGCATTGTATTCATAGCACATTCAAATTTATACACATCACAATTTCTTATTTTGAGTGGGCTTGTGTTTTCATCACTCACAAGTTCCCTCCAAATCATGGTGATGTAAATTCCATTTCCCATTAGTATCAACATTTATGCATAATAATTCTTTTTTTTCATAATCTAAAGAACTAGAATCATATCGAGTATACTGAAAAAACATGGACCAATTGGGATATATATACATCAAGAAAGAGAAAGTAAACAATGGTTTGCTTAGTTGCTAAAAGTGAGGTGCTAATGTAGTCTCCACCAAGGTTCAAATCTCACAAACAACACAAGTCTTCAAGTTGACTTAGGCCTTGTTCTAAATTATGTAGTCTTTGAGCCAAAAATAACTTCAAATAACATGACCCGAGGGAGAGAGAGAGCCAACAATGGCTTGCTTAGTTGCTATAAAAGTGAGGTGCCAATGTATCTTCCAAGTTCTAAACTCACCAACAACACGAGCCTTCAAGCTTACATTATGTGGTCTTTGAGCCAACATAACTTCAAATAACATGACTTTTACCCTGGGTATTAATTGCACTGAGTCAAACGAGGTGCTCTAAAGCCCAATATGGGGGAGATGTTGTAACGTGTCCATGTAACATGTAACGTTACACACGAGTATGAGGGAGATGTTGTAACGTTTGTCTAGTAACGTTACACGAGTAAAAAAAAGTAACAAGTAATAAATTATATTATGTCGGCCATTAATAAATTTATGTCGGCTCATAAAATAAAAAATTATGGAAAGTATTTAAAAAAAAAAAACGTTGGCTCATAAAATAAAATATTAAGAAAAATAATTAAAAAATCGATGTTCGTTTATTAAATAAAAACTTAAAACTTAAACCCGGATCTATCAATCAAGAGATATCAAATTCCTTGAGTTTAAATATATAAAAAAAGAAATACACCTCAAGAAATTGGATCCCTCTCACTGCTTGATAGATACGGGTTTAAGATGGATCTATGCTGGTATATATAGTAAATAAATATTTTATTACAATGTTTAAATTACAAGAGACCATGACAATTTTGTTTGTCTACCACTCCCCTATATGAAAGTAACATGAACAAAACATTAAGTTGGTAAAACAAACATTTCACCATTCAACTTTCTCCCCTGAAAATGTCTCCCAAAGCTTCTTATATTCGATGGTGCAGTCTCATTACTATGACATTGTTGCAAAACTTGGTATTTGCAAGGCAATGTCTCCCAAAGCTTCTTATATTCGATGGTGCAGTCTCATGACTATGACATTGTTGCAAAACTTGGTATTTGCAAGGCATGTTGTAGGCCTTGTGACTTAAAACATTGAACTATGGGTCTTATGATTTCCCCAACATTATCTCCTTGCCAACATAGGTCATAGACCTTTTCTTTTGCAATCTTGGGATTGGTGTGGGATTGTAATCCAAAGAAAACTTTGGATTAAAAATCTTCAATCGCTCTTGTAGCATTGTGTTCCCTACAACCTTGTAGCTTTGTGTTGCCTGCTACCTTGCAACGATTTCTTAAGAGCAATCCCATCCCCTATGGATGTTTAAAACCTTACATAATTAGAATCCTCATGTGCATAACATACAAATTGTGGGTCTATGAGTTTCTCCTCAAAGATAGACTAAATTATGGAACTTAAAGTCAAAACTCTCATCTTGGTGCCAAGAGGGCATTGGTTCATTGTCGTGGTTCATGGAGTGTCAACCCATCCACCAAGGTTCCATTCTAGTTGCAGTGTACCCCACTTGAAGGGCATGAGATAAAAAACGATGAGGTCAGGCACAAGCCCCATGCAACTTTAGGGAATAAATACCCCTCAAAGTTGGTTTTTAAATCAAAGGAATGCAATACTTAACAATGGAACCCATGAGGGCATGAGGGCAATTTTAGGGAATAAATACCCCTCAAAGTTGGTTTTCAAGTCAAAGGAAGGTAATACTTAACAATGAATTCCACGAGGGCATGAGGGCATGTTCTTGAAACTTCCAAAAAAATAAATAATAATTAAAAAAACAAATGAAAACCCTTGTCAATGGTTAAATCAATTACAAAGAAATATAAGGTAATGGAGCAAAAATGCCGTATTCACCAAACCTTAGTTAATTCAACTACAAAGAATTTAGAAGAAACTAGTAGATCTCAAGAAAGCATTCTTTACCAAACTTTAATTCATCAACAACTTGAAACCAAAGCTCAACAAGCCGATATAGGAATCAACCCCTGCGCCTGCCTATTTTGCACAGAAAGAAAAGATTATGCACTTTATTCTGGCATTTTTCTGAATGGGTGATTTTGGAAATTGATTGAACAATTGTATATTGATGCACTACTAGGTGTTTACTATTTGAATTCAAACCTGTAGCCTGCATGGTAGCTTATTAAGATTGAGATGCCCTACTTAATTTGGAAGAAGTGAGACTACAATTCTTGGGAATCACACTAGGCAGAAATCTCTCATTTTTAATTTATTGCTTCTCTATTGTTTCCCATTGTTCCCATAGTTACCGAACCATGACAGAAATGATGGATTCTTGGCAACCATACTAGGTTGAAAGCTCTCATTTACTGTCACTGCTATATTGTTTCCAATTTTCTCATAGATACCTAACTATGCCAAGAATGATGATGCCAAAGGACTAGTTGCGTAGCTTGATGACCAAGTAGGATAATGCCCACTATACAATGAATTCAGTCTTGCTGGAGTCAGGGCCCAGGGGGGACTTCTCATTTGAAGCTAATCCACCCAAGGCATGGCAGAGTAAGAGGAAACCTGCAAGCTAACCCAGCTTGTCATGAGTCATGTCAAGTCAACAGAGGCATTACACTTGCCATTGTAGTGGAATGAAAAGTACTTAACACTCAACCTGGTCATCTGACAAGCTAAAGTGTCTTCATGAAAATAAAGCCGTTGATGTTTGGATTCTCCTAAGCTTTGAGGAGTTGGCGAAGAAAAGATGGGCCTTTGATGATAAGAATGATCAAGATCTACTAGGGGTCAAGTGGGTGTCATTCATGCCTAAGCCTTTATTATTACTATTACCTCTCTCCTGTTATTATCGACTCAAAACTTGCATACTTTGTTGGGCCTTTGTGGCTGGTGTCTTTATAATATTTTTTATCACCTAGATTTTTCCAAATGAGATAGTAGTAATGCCTTGTAGCAGGACCATCTTGCACATTTTTACTACAAGACCAACTGAAGAGTTAGGTATTTGAGGACAATTCGCAAGGGAAGACATTTTTTCCACCCATTTTTTATTATAAAAATAGTTGTAAATTCCCATGTATCCTAGTATATAACAAGCTATTTACAACCAAAGGGGAAAGGCAATTTTTTAGGTCACAGCCCTAGCCATCACGTTAGATTTGGCATATCAGACCCCCTTGTGGAGATGCACCCCCCTCCCCTCCCCTCCCCAACACCCTTAGGTTTTAAACATAGCTCGAGTGTCAGACCAGATGTTCCAATCTGTGAAGAGAGCTGTGGAGGTAAAGTTGACCTTGATCATACCCATTGTTTATTTTCATATATAGCATGACCTTTATCTCTAGTTTTCGGCATTCCATGTTGCAGGGCTAATGAAACATCCTTTCTTTGGCATCTTCCATGGACGATCATTTATTGTATATCTCATCTAAATACCCAAAACTTCCAACTATTGTTGATATGGTATCATATTAACTTGAATATCAGCAAAAGAGCATTTACTGCATAAGAAAACAATCAGCAAAAAAAATTGTTGTAATCAGACATTTCAGAAAATCTTGTTTTATTAGATAAAATAACTGTTATTTGTGATCTAAATTTTGCTGCACATATCTATTGCTTAAGATGAGCTTGCTATACAATAAAGCATCAGTGTCAACTATAGACCCCGGCACTATAATGCATATTTAAAACTTTTCTTGGCACTATAATTGAGTTCGGTAAAAACAGTAATAGGTACAGCTATCTAAACTTCTAGGACTAAACAATAAATTGACATTTTATAAACGTTTTAGAAATAAAATCGATACCTAATCAGTGAAGACACCAAAGATACCTGCACCATTCGTCAATATTGACATTTGGAGGTGTTGGACATCTCCTTGTATATAATTTGAACAAATTTTGCTGTGATAGTTATTTTAAATGGATGGAGCCCTTTTGTGTTCATTATAATACATGTCCAATCAGAAGAGTTAAAGGCATGTCATCATAAGAGGCTAGGTTGAAATGGGCCATGCCAGCTTATGCACTGCAAGTTTTAGAATCAAGAAGTTATTCAAAAAGAAAATGCAGTTGATTCACCCATCAGCTTTGAGCTGTACCATTACCATCAACTTTCAAGTCATCGCTTGATGCTGAGTTACCATTCATCTCAGTGACCTCATCTCCAATCGCCCAGTACTCTTCAGTCTTTACATCATCTTGGTGCATAAGTTTTGAGAACTCTGCATGGTCATACTGGTGATTGTTCTTTCCTCCAAAGGATGATTGAAGCTTATCCATATCAAAAACTTCTTCCAGAAGGCTGGCACTTTCCCCACTCTTTGGGTAAACAAATTTTACCTTTTGGGATGTCTTTGGATCAAGAAAGTACTTGACAATCTGCAAATCAAGATAGATAATGAAGTTCCAACTGAAACATAAATGGAAATTGACCACAAACAAGAAAAATAACATGGTGCCTGTTTTGTAGAAACTGATCACCTTCCAAAAGGTTTCAAAAATTCGTGGAGGGTTATATAGAAAGCCGACAGCCAGCCTCTCAGGATAGTGATTTTGTAAAATATTTGCAGTTTCACGAGCTGTCTTAATGGGCACAGAATTGGACAATGACCACCCATTGAAGTCAATTAGCCAAACCATCTGTTCCTGGCCAGGTGGTAAATTCATAATGGCATTCTCAAGAAGATAAACCAGGTGGCGCAGTTGATTGTCTTGCGACGTTGTATTCTACAAAGAACAAGAAGAATGTATATGCTCACATGTCATTTATTACAACAAAAGTAAAAGAATGCCTAAATTTGAGCTTTTGTAATGCAAACTGCTAGAAAACAATAAACAAACCTGATTTCCAGGCTTCATCAAAAGAACACTTCTCCCAAACTGATCAAGATAATTAGCCCTAAACATTTTCCCAGTTTCACCCTCTACAGCAACTTCATCCTGAATGGAGAACAATGCAGGATATTAAAAAATGAACACTCAATTGACATCTGGGAAAAACATGAACTGTGTAAGAAAAAACACGTTAAAATCTTGGTTGAAAACTGAATTTTGTGAGAAAGAACACTCAATTAAAAACTGAGTATACCACAGATTTGGTGGAAGTTTGTAAGAAAGAACACTCAATTAATAATTTGGTATACGGCAGGTTTTGTGAGAAAGCAGTCCAACGATTGCTTCATCTCACAGTTTCACATGTTGTAAGTCGTGACCAGATCAGTTGAGGCAAATTCGTAAAGAATACATGCATTAAGACAACATATAAGCAACAGTATATGATAATAATAATTAAATTATACATGATCAGCTGCACAATCAAGATTATTAATTAGAAATCATACAAAGAAATATGAACATTTATATATCAAAGATAGAATCATTGCATCTCAGCACAGAAGCCTCCACAAAAGATATGGGGATCAAGCTCACATGTACATATTGCATTCCATCCAGGAAGGGTTGAAGGAGAAAACTAGCCTATCAAGCCATAATGGAAAGAAAGAAAGGAAAAAAGGTGTGAGATCCACAAATATAAAACATGGTGAATCAGACATTGAGCTCAACAAAGGTATAACTTATATTAAGCATCCATGTAAGAGTTAGCAACATGTGACCAAGTTCAAGGTTAAGGATTGTTGGGTAGTTAAATCAGCATAATGGGTTCATTTGGGTATAACTTATAAGTAATGTATTAGGAGATGAGGATTAGAGAGTGACTTATAGTGACAGCCTACCTGAGGTTAGCCACACATGTAGTATTCTGCAGAATAATATAGTTTGTGTTCTCTTTCCTCATTTCCTGGTTAGTCCATGCATTATGATTTTTCTGTGCTTGTATTTTGATCCTTCAAATTTTTAGCATGGTATCGACGAAGGTTCTACCACATAATCGTTTGTGTTTAGTGTTGTAATAAAAAAGTTAAACCATGTAGCGCGATTTGCAACTAGAAGATGTACATAAAGCAAGAATTTTATGATGGTTTGCAGTCCCTAGAGGGAATAATCACCAAGTTTCTCAAGGCAGTAAAGTATGCCAAGGTTCTTTGGGCTGGCACTCAGGCCTAACTTTGCTGCAGTTCTGGAATATTGTGCAGCTAAAAACACGAGTTCTTCCTGCAGTTCTCAAATGTCAAAGTCTGCCCTTAAAAGAAAATCAAAAGATCAAAGAATGTGACATGACTGTTAGAACATGTTAAATGTTGGACTGTGGCACACCTTTTTTAAGGCCAACTTGAGGAGACTTAAACTTCAAAGCACACCAAGAGTTTCATTACTTGGATGTCTGGGGAAAGATATCATTATACTGGCCTTTTGCTCTAATTCATAAGAAGAATTTCCACTGAGACAATGAATTTTTTTTTTAATGGTTGGCCATCTTGTGTTCTGGCTTGGAGGGTTATGTTCATATCATAAAGATAAATTTATGGCATATGTCTGTGTTCTGTATATGCCATGGCTTGAATAATCCAAATATTGCTGGACAGAACTTGGCTAAAGAGTCAAATTGTTAGCTGTCAATTACTTCAAGCAAATTGTTAGCTGTCAATTACTTCAAGCATAGCAAAACAGAACTCTGGAAGAAGAAAAAGGTCAGTAAGAAAACAAACAATTATGATTCTCTGAATTCTGTAAGATCGCCTCATATTTGTACAGGTCATGAGACAAAGAAGTAACAAGGAATGGGCAAGATGTGTTGAGATACAGACAAAAAGAGAGAATCGAAAGGAACCAGAAAGGAACCAAAACGCCAACCCAAAAACTTGCAGTAAAGAGAGAAAAAACAGCACTAATCAAGTGCTATAGGGCTAAAACAAAAGTGCAATAGAGAGAAAGATGCCCAAACATGACTGCCCTATATATGAGATGCACAAATGTGCATACAAGGTAAAAACATGCCAACTGTAATGCCTGTCATTCTGCCTTATTTACTTTGAAGATTTGAACTAGGAGATGTCTGTAGGACGACCTAGATATGTATCTTAAATTTTATAATCTGTTGAGACATTGGGTGATGACTATTATGCTAAGTTACCAGGATATGGATACGGATTCGCCATATTTTTTAAAACCCAGGATCTGGATACGGCAATAAAACGGCAAGTACAAAAAAATATAATAAATATTTATATAATAAATATAAATATAGAGTGAAGAATCAAACTATTCATGAAACTCAAGAGTAGAACTATAAGTTATTGCCAAAAAAGAGAGTTCATGTACCATAACTGATAATTTGATGAGTTGTAACCATGATTGATATTGATAATTTTAAAAACCATTTCAGCATGAACTTGAAGCAGGTCATAATAGTGTTTTTGTGAGCCACATCCACATGTCCCTATCAGCAGGGATTAAAGTGGTTTTCTTCAAGATTATGGAAAGACTACATAACAGTGTAGCTGAAGTGAGCAACAACATAGCACGTAAAGATAGATCAGCCCTTGACATCAGACCTTGACCATAAAGATAAATCAAATAAAAACATTGAGAGCAGAACTTGATTTTGATATATCAGAGTTCAAGAGCAGATCTTGACATAAGGATAGATCAGACCTTAAGCGGGAATGGGTTTTACACTTTTAGCCATTAGTTGTAGGGTTTTTTTAATTTTTCATTAAAATACATTTTTTGGGGGGGATCAATGTCATTTGGAAAGCATAACCATTGCAGGGGATAAATGTCATGTGGAAAGCATTGGTCAACCATGGTTTGCCCATGATTATTGGATTTGAACTTGGAGATTTGCTTCAGCCAATAGATATGGTGCTTGGGATTGAAACTTGAGAATTTTGTTTGATTTTCTTTCTATAAATTCTCTCAGGTTCAAGGAATCCAGGAAAAAGCCCTTGAGAAAAACTTCTAGCACAAGGTTTCTTGCCAAAATTTTCCTGTTGAGTCACCAGATGAGTTAACTAGATTGACCCCATCAAAGTGTGAAGCTTGATCTTCTAATTTCTAAGGAAAGGACATTGATCCCCTGCAATGGTGACAAAATGTTACCACAAAAACCAATTCCCTAGTTGCAAGGATTCAATACACGTTCTAGCTAAGGGAAACTTTAAAAAAGTGTAGCTATCACCTACCCCTTTTCCCTTCACTTTAGTGATGTGGATGAAAATCCAATAGCATGGAGGGTTTCCCTAAGGTAACCAAGTCAAGAGTTTAAGCAAATTATTGTGGTAGATAATGGCTCAAGAGTTAACGAAATTTGTTGAGTTAGGAAATCCGAATGAAACCAAAATAATAACTCAAACATTAAATAAAAACATTCAAGAACCATTAACCATAAATTGTAAATGAGAGTAACCACATATGAATGAATTTTCCAAGTGAAAGTAACTTATTGCCACAAGATTAGATCAAGAAAATGTAAAACAAGAAGTTAAAGATGGCCATGGAACTCCATCTTATTAAACATCATTGATCTAAATGAAATTTTTGTAGAATGACAAGTAAAGTGTTGATTAACCATGAACCCAAATCATTGAACATGCTGATTTAAGTGATTTTGAAAATGACTCAAAGAAATGCAACTTTTAATAATAATAATAATAATAATAATAATCTATTTTTAAGATCACATCCAAGCCAGACACCAATTTGGTGTATGAGACCCCCTTGTTTGTGGAACAAGGGAACACCCTCTGTGTAGTGATGTAACTGCTAAAGTCTATAGAGGTGTACATACCCTGCCCCCCTCCGGATTTGAACCTGTGACCTCCTAGGAATAAGGCTGTTCAATTAAATAAATTCACCCGCAAATTCAAAGATTGTTACTAACCAATTAAAGATTTATGAATTGAACATAATTTGGTCACTAACAGTGAAAATCTCCGCAAATTGGATGTCTGAACATGAGTGCAGATTTGTTGGGTAATCAAAGTGTCTTTGTGCCATTAACATTCAATAAAAAATGGTTAATTTCAAATCTATTAAGTGTTGTAAATGCTCTATGAAAAATTGTCCAAGATCTGAAAGATTTGAAAGATTGCTAAAGAATGCTTGAAATAATCAACTGGAAAAATAACTCTTAAACAATCACAGATTTAGCCCAACTAAAGATATGTAAAGCGATCAAGTTCCGAGCTAAGTTAAATCTGAAAATAATAGGGACCATAAGCTAATTTTGTTAGTTAACCAACAAGCAAAGGACTATCATCTCATAAAGTATAATTGAATAACCATGAATTTAATAAAATAAAGTAATGCTTTCAAAAAACGGTTTAAGGTGACCTTAACTATCTTTTGCTTGCATATTATGAACTTAAGATGAGGATTAAATTCTAGATTCTGAAACAAAAAGCTTTAAAAAATGAATATTTTGTTTAGATGGCTTTGATAGATAAAGAAAATATGTCTCTTGACTAGTGCCTATAGATTAATGAAGAAGTGAATGGGGTCATTAAAGAAGAAAGTGAAATTATTGAGGATCAAAGAACAAAAGTTGGTAAAATCATTCACACCTTAGTCTTGGTCCACCATAGCCCATTAGTAGTTCTACTTTTGTCCAAATAAAGGACTTCAAATGCTGAAAATCCCTTAGTAAACCTGCAAAAAGACTACAAAATCTACCCAAGAGATGTAAATATCATGTGCTGAAATGTTGCTTACCTAATTAGAAGAATGACGTAGCATTAATAAAAGATGTTATTTTAATCATGTAACATCATGTAGCATGGTGATTGAAGTGTCATCTTTTATTACTGCTACATGATTTTTCTAATTAATTAAGCAACATTTCAGCACGACATTTGCATCTCTTGGGTAGATTTTGTAATATGTTTGCAGGTTACCTTGGGATTTTCAGCAATTGAAGTCCTTTTCTTGGACAAAAGAAGAACTACTACTTGGCTGTCAAAGACCAAGACTGGGGTGTGAATGATTCTAACTCTTGCTCTTTGATCCCCAATAGTTTCACTTTCTTCTATAATGACCCCATGCCCTTCTTCATTAACCTCCATGAGACAAGAAACATATTTTTTTCCCTATCTAAGCCATCAAAAGAAAACATTCATTTTCTTTTCAAGTTTTTTGTTTCAGAAACTGGAATTTAACCCTCATCTTAAGTTCATAGTATGCAAAGAAAAACAGTTCAAATCAACTTTTTTTGAAAGCATCACTTCATTTTATTAAATTCATGATTATACTTCATGAGATGATGGTCCTTTGCTTGCTAGTTAACTAACAGAATTATCTTATGATGATTGTTATTTCCATATTTAACTTAGCTCAGAATTTAATCACTTTACATATATTTAGTTGGGCTAAATCTGTGATTGTTTGAGAGTTATTTTTCCAGCTCATTATCTCAAGCACTCTTGAACAATCTTTCAAATTTTTAAGATCTTGGACAGAACATTTACAGCACTTAAAGGATCTCAAATTAACCATTTATTGTTGAATGGCGATGGCACAAAGGCACTCTGATTACCCAACAATTCTGCACTCATTTTCACGCATCTAAGTTGCTGAGATTTTCATTGTCAATGACCATATTATTTTCAGTTCATAACTCTTTAATTGACTAGTAACAATCTTTAAATTTGTGAGTGAATTTTTGGAATTGAACACTCTTATTTTATTGGCAATCCCAGAAGTAGAATAGAGTTTATGGTTTTACAAGTTGTATTTCTTTTGAGTCATTTTCAGAATCACTTAAATCAGCACATTCAATGATTTGGGTTAATCGTTAATCAACACTTTACTTGTTGTTGCTGCCTAATACACACCTGGGGGGGGACGCGGTAGGAAACCTTCAAGCCGCTCGGTGTGTCCTTGGGGGCAAGTGAGAGTCAAGTGTTGTCACCTGATTACTCGACTCCTCCGTCTAGGCTTACTCCTAGCGAAGCCAAGGGGGGTCGTCCCTATGAAAATTAAACTAAGGCTTTTAATCTACAACAAAAGATAAAAGTCTATTCTAGGAGTTAAAAGATGATGAGATAGAAAACTAACAACTAAGCACTGCTTGCAAATTAAATCAATTGATTAACCCAGCACAAGATAGATAAGCATTCACGACATTTATGATTGAAACTTAAAACATGGAAAAATAAAGACCAGTGCCGAGAATGTAAAAATGCTTGCAATTGCTGCTATGTAGGGTTGCTTGTGTAGTCTCAGTGAAAGTATTGCAGTGTCTCAGTTGGTAATTTTTATGATTATTAAATGAGTAGTTAAGGAGTGGGTTAATTCTTGGTTTGGCCCAAGAGAAAACTAAACTTCGAACTGAGTGCTCTAGCAACCTTACCAAGTGTCCAACCAGGCAAGGATGAACCCGCTTAAGACCCTGCTGACTCTGTGGATTCAGTCCATGCAACCTCCCGAGTTCTTAGGATTGGATTCTAATGGATTGTCCTATTAACACTAATTACCTTGCACCCGTTTCTAATTGAGCCAACTGTTCCGACTAAGTTGTAGTAGTCAAGAGCATACTCCGGGTTTGGGGCGTTGTTCGTTTTATTAAGAAGTGTGAGTGAATGATTATTCTACACTAAACCCCAAGCATAAAGCAAGGGGGGTTAATTTTAGGATTTAAATTTTAAGAACAAAATAATAATTTGAAATAAACACAAAAGCATATAAAATGATAAACGGGTCCTCGGAGGACGTTGTGTGCTTGAGTGAGTTATTTAATTACTACTGCTCAAATCAAAACTAATCTAAAACGAAAAACTAGAAAAAAGTTGCAAAAAATAAAAAAAAAATGAAAAAAGTGTGAATCCCCCCTGGGGGGATTGGGTTTAGGCACTGGAATTGCCTGTTGTGCTCTTTTTATTTTTTGATTACAACTTGGAAACTTAAGAGAAATACTGCTTGCCCTTTATCATTAGGGAACAAGTCAATTTACAATGTTTGAGAGAAATAACGATGGTGCTTGAAATTGGTTCTCTTTGGGTGGTTCGGGAAACTCCAAATGCAAGTTTTATTTAATTTTCTTACTCCAACCTGTTATGAAATCAAAACAGATCAGCGAACTATGTTGGTTAGAAAATGACAATCAAAACACTTTAAGAGTGTTTTGACAATGCTAGAAAATTGCAGAATGAAATATAGTGCAACTAGTATGTAAAAAGGGTGCTTTGGACAACTTTTTGAGTTTCTATATGATCTTAAAATGAAAATTCTGATATGCAGAAGCCAAAAACCAGCGAGCTAAAAAAGTTTGTAAAATGCCTAAAAACAACTAAGAAATTACCCTTCTTGGAAATGCAAACTAAGTCTGAAAAAATGAGTCTAAAAGGTGCAATGAAATGAGACAAAAGGTAACTAGTAAGACAAGCTAGGGAGCTTGCCTTGCTAGGATCTTTCGCTGCTCTCTTTCAAGTTTGTAAGCCAAATTACAAGCCTAACAATGCTAGATAAATCTTTTATAAGCACTTCTTCACTAATGAACCTTTAAGATTTGAACTTTGATAAAATGAAAGCATTAGTAAAGGATACTAGATCCGCTTCTTAAGATTTCAAAATTTTTAGATCTAGAACAATATAGAAACAGTAACCAAGATAGAATGAATGAGGGTTTGAATGAAGGGGATATAACCGGTTTTGAGTGAGAAAGACTGAGGGAATGGAGACCATATGCAAGTGAACACACGAGGGACTGCGCTTCTTTTTATAACTTCAAAGATTAGCAAACTAGCATGTATGCCTTCTCAATGAGATCTGATTACCTGCAAGAAACTTCACAACACACCTTGCACAAGCAGATTAAAAGACACCGATATAAATCATATAAAAGATAAACTAAAACATGGACATTCAAACAAGATATGAACAATGTTTAAGATATGCTTCATACAATTGATAATAAAGAATAAAATATAGATTCTACTCTTTACCCTACTGAAATAGTAAATTTCCTTCAAAGGTCAACATAAATCCGAACAATAAACAAAGCTTATAAAGAGACACAGATTAACTCCATGGGATTTAAGCATTAGACATCCACACATTTAACACGAGTCCACAACATAGCCTCCAAAGCCTTAACTTTATTCTTAAGAACACAGAAATAATACAACAATATCAGAGCAGAGGTTCCACCTTCAGATCCTTTACAATGGAGCCAAGCTCCTCAATTTATAGCAAATGGCAAGTGAGCTAGGGCGCAAAACCCTAAGAGACAAAGCTCCTAACTTGTAGAGCAAGCAAAGCTCTCAACCAATGGTAATGCATCATCAAACATGGACAAAAACACCTCAAAGAAGAAACTGTTGAAAGCTGCCCACTTGTAGAAGCACTCACGCGTGAGGCAAGGAGAGGCAAGTGTGATGTTTCCATGCCACATTGGAGTGCTGCGATTGGGTGTTGTTATCACCTAAACTGTAGTTACCCCTATGGATGTATCCACTCATGGATGGCAATAAGGAAGGGCAACTCAAAAGGTGCAACCACGATCACCTCGACTTCCAATAGATGGTTGTCACGCCAGTCGAGGCAACCTTCACTTTATGTTATCTAGCCCAGACAATAAAGGGGGAGACCCGATCTACTCCCGACAAGAGAGATCAAAACCAAGACACCAAATCAAGTTAATTCTAAGTGAAGTAAGGTGTATGGTTTATCCTAGACCTTAGGATGCAGTCACAAGACAAGTGAGGGGTTCAATGAGTATAGCTTTGGTTCATTATTGATGTGAAAGTGACTTATGATTTGTGAAATAGGATCCAGGATTAAAGTACTAGTTCAATGTGAGAAAATCCACTGCCTTGGGAACCATGTCCAATGCAGGGTAGTTTACGGGTTGAATTGGGGCTAACTAGTACAAGTGACAAGCTTAATCATGAAGTATGATGGCATTAAAGGGTTTATCTCACCCATCAAGGGTCAAACCACAAGTTAATCCAACAATCGAGGAAAGTCGAATTGACTTGGAGAGAGACCAGTGCCTTGGGAATTGGGATAATGGAGTCAAAGTAAAGTTAACTTGTGGTTAAGGACTCCTATTTCATGAGACAAGTGGGCAATTAAAGTCTTGATGGATGAATAGGTCTAGATCTAAGTTTGACCTAAGTGGACCACAATCCCTTAAAACAAGGAATGCTACCCCCAAGGCACGATTTGACAAGGTGACCTACTAGACCTAGGTTTTGAATTACTCCCGTTCCAAATCCACTGAAATCTCAAGTACCCACGTCCTAGAAGTGGGACAACTCACTTCTCCAAGGTGGTGCGACTTTACCCAAGGAGGCATAAAAGTGGGATAAGTGGGGTCAAGACAAGTCCAATGGCATCCAAACTTTAGATCCACGTGGCTTAAGCAAGTGAGAGTTTGAAGATACCAAGTGGTCCAAAATGGGGATTAAATCCCTTAAAATGTGGAATAGGGCCCACAAGGTAGAAATCAGAAAAGTGACAATCTGGGGGTAGGTTATTGGATGTGTAGATCATGAATCAAGCGGGATCTCAACTACCCACCTACTAGATCTAGGTCAACCCACCAAACTAGGAAGTGCGCCCTTGCTTGGAGAGGCTAAATGCCTTGGGAAGAGGGTCAAATGGAGGCCAATCCTCACCAAACTATAGATCCGGGATGCCGTGGATACTATAGAGGTGGGTTTTCAATATCTTACCCAAGAAACCACTAGATCTTAGTAGATTTGAAAAAATGTAAAAATGGGGTTTTGATTGATTAGGGTTTTAAATATTTTAGACAAGTGGATAGATCATGGATATAGAACTTACCTTGATATCATACCTGAGTGATGAAGAGAGATGCTTTGATGTTGAGGAAGATTCCCGCAGAGATCAAATGAGAAATTCTTGATTTTGCTTGCCAAATTGATGCCCTAGCCCACAAGTGCGCCCTCCTCTACCTGTCAATCCAAGGAAAATCGATTTCAACCAGAGAGATCAAGTATGGAGGAAATACAAGTAAAATGCAATGATAACATAGAATAGAAGGTCCTTTGACAGTAATACTCCCTGTTACCAACGAAGAGATTCAAAAAAGAAGTAGGGAGAGTCTTCCCCTACCAATACTTCCTCCTCAAAGCAAATTGGCCTCCACCTGTAGATGCAAAAAACGTGGTACAAAAGATATGGCAAAACAAGATCCCCAATAAATCAGTGCAAAGGAAGAACCAACAAATGAACACCAAAAACATTCACCACAACACTGGAGATAGATGCAATAATAATTTTCTATTCCAATAATCCAGAGCCACCAGTCCCCTTACAATGAGAAGCTCTCTCCTTTAAATAGGAAGGAGAGGCATCAAAATCCTAACCACTTTTTGAATGAGTGGCTAAGATTAAAAGATACAAATGTCTAATCAATGGTTGAGATGAGCTCAACAATAACATACATGGATCACTAATAAAATATAATATAAGTGGACAAAATCGCCCTAGAAGAGGAGAATCCCACCAAATCATGATGACAAAATATAATAGGAAGCTTATGGTGGGTCCAAGGGGTAATTTTAGCCACCCTTGGTCAATCCCCATAGCACAAAATAATAAAATAGTCATCAATATACCAAATCGTGCCTCTATGGTCAAATCATAGGCCTCAAAAGACCTCAGAAATCATCAGAAAGTGCCATAAGTGATGGATGCAGGCCCCGATGAAGCTGAAACTGTTGGAGGAGGTGTGGAAGACATCAATCCATCATCACTGATCATCCCATGCCAAGACATTGCCTCAGTAGCCCAAATCGAATTCCTCAATAGCCATTTCTACCAATCCTGAAATGCCTTGGGAAGCGTGAAACTGCCCCAAACTACCTCCTGGAGTGCTTGCGCTGTCAAGGTGAGGGCACCAGTGTGTCCGGGAGGGGGATAATATGGTAAAAACAAGTGGCTGGACCACCCCCTCCAAGCACAACGCCCTAGGTCAACCGGATAAAAATCACATATGCTCTGACAGGGTCTCCAACAGACCAAAACTGCACTGGGATAGCCTACTGAGGTTCAATCATCACTGTAAGTGCCCAGAACTGAAAACAAACTGTCTCATTGGACTCAGAAGGTCCAAAGCCATCCAAGATGTGTACTCATACACCATATGAGTCTCTGCATGATCAAAATATATATCCAATATACCGGAACAGGTGAAATAATAATAATCTGTAAATGATCAAATCATGCTGTAAACCATGAGTCATCATCATAACCCTGTAGCTGCTGCATAGAATCATCATGTATATGTACATAGACCATATATCATCAATCCATATCATCACAAGGTCCAACCATCTCATGTCCTATGGTTGACCTTGGTTTGACCAAGTCAACATGACCAAATATAACTCAGACCACCATCGAAAGCTGCTGCAAAGTGTTAAAGGTTAATGCATGCTCTACAACTTATTCAAATAGCAATTATAACACAAAGCAATCATTACTGGCGATCTAAATCCAAATATATAATGTTATTAATTATTATTATTACTCAGACTAGACTTTCAAGATCATACTCACTTCATAGCTCTGATCAATTTGCTAGTGAGGGGTGAAGGATTAAAATAACTGGCTAGGCTAAGGGATGACTTGACCGACTTAACTTTGTGACACTTTGGCAATGGGAAAGGGAATACACACCATAGTATATACTGAATGAGCAACAACACAGGGAATGGTGGTGTCTCACAAATGGATAAGTTGTTTAGAGAGTGCTTATTCAACTTAGGCATCATGTCTACATCAAGTTGATCCAGGTTCATTAGGATCATTCAATTTCATTTCATGGCCTTTTTGGCCTACATAACCCTTCGGATCTCAGGTGTGCTGATAAGCACAACTAGTTGCAGCTTGCATCCAGGGCATGTTTTTTATACATATATAAGGTCAGCAATTGTTTAGATATAGCTTTTAAGAATCATTGCTTTTTGGACCTTTCTTATACTCTTCGAGGAGTATTTTTCAGCAGTTCATCGCTCTTGCCCTTTTTAGTTTCCATGGGCGAATTTATCAGTTTCCATAAGTAGTACATGAGCTTTCAGTTTTAGCCAACAACATCTCAAGTGACTAGGGGGAGTTCAAGCCAATGCCAAACATCGGGACAACCGACCAGAATGATTTAGGCCTACAATCCAACTCACCAAAGGTAAGTTTTGTCACCAACTTAGAGCCGAGACACAATAAATAGGGAAGCTCATCCAATACAGAGGCTATAGTGGGGAAAAGTCCTCCATGCCACTAGTCAAGTAGTAAGTCAAGGTGATAAACTAAAAGGTAGGCAATGGATGGATGAAGACATTGAATAATGGAGCCAACACTAGCAAGCCAAGGTATGGTGGAATGATCACCTCTATTCTCCCTAAGGAAGGTAAAATCAATGAGTATGAATAGTGAACTTCTAAGTCTGAGTAGGGACAATATAGTATATATAATAAGATCAACCAGGTCCACATATCTATATGATCGCCAGATCATGACACTAGGTGCTAAGACATGCTATAAGAATAAATATAAAAGCAATATAACCATAACACAATGATATACCTGCTGAGTCATGTACCTGAATGCTCATCACCTAAACCATCATCTGTCCTCTGAAACTGCTGCTGTAACTCTAGGCACTACTGACTGCTTTGTACCAATGGTATAATGGCTATATCGGTCATCTCTCTAAGTGTCCTGAGACTCAGTCATGGCATGGGGAATATAACTGCTGTCCAAATCTGATAGTGATCCAATATAGATGCTCATCTTAGCATCTCAAATGTGAGGGAACTGGCTGAATAGTGTATTGGAATCAGAAAAATAATGTATGGTAGCCCGGCTACTATATATGTGATAACAGGTGCATTAAAATGGAAACTTACCCACGTTGGTATGCCATCTCAATAGTAAGGAAAGCTCTCACCCAATATAGAACTTGAACTCAATCCAACCGTACGGCCGTGAGGGAGTTGGCCCACATGAAAGATGAAATCGGTTGGTTGGAGTTTGGATAAGAGCCAATTTAAATGGCTGCCACCTCATAGTTAAGGAGCTGCCCCCACCATCCACTTATTATCCAATTCAAACATAACCATGGAGAAATTAGCTCGCATGAAGGAGGAGATGGCCCCCGTGAAGAATGGAGGAAACGCAGCATTACCTTGGAATAATCCAATTTTGACTTTTAATTCAATGTTTATCATATGCTTTTCAATTGGATGTAGTCGTTCACCTTAAATTGACTTATTCCATGTCATTTGGCATGTGCCAATATTCACTTTTTAAATATTTTAATCATTTGCCCAAAGTGCATTTTGATGTTTTTTTAGCATTAAAGTGCTAATCTGAAGCTCTGATAGGAAAAACTGCTCCACGGGGCGCTTTGACTGCCCGAAAGATAGGAAAACCGGGTAGCAGGGTAAAGAGGATGCTCTGAGCTTGAAAACAAGCATCCTTGCACCGAATTCTGACTTCAGATCACATTTTTATCACTTTTTGAAATTTTTTAATTAAACCATTAAAAAAATGGCTTAAAAAATGTGAAAAATATTTTTTCTCGGAATCGACTGAAACTTCAGGGGAACCTAGTACATGACAAAACGATAAAATTTTAGCGCCTAGAATGTTTATACATGTTATAAAATGGGCTCTAATAATCCCCTAAGGCCTAACCCCCACTTTGGGTATTCCAGCTTTGGAGCAGGAGAAAAACTCATCAATTATACTCGGCTACAGGCAAAGCATAATCAACAAGGGAAAAAACTCCTTGGAATACCTTCTTTGGTTGTCAAGTCCTAGGGAACCGAGTCACTCAAAGACCACCATGCTAGAACACTTTATTACAAACCTCGTGGGGCACAGTCATGTACTACAAAAACTAAAAAATAGGCCCTGAAAAGGCCAAACTTGGAACTTTTGAACACTGAAAAAAAGGCACAAGTAAATGTGCAATACCGACGGCTCATTGAAGTCCAACTGTAGTGCAACTCAGTAACATCTGGCTCCAACTATGGGACGTGTGATTAATCTTTCCTAGGAAAGGAGATCATTCGAGAACTCCAAATTCTCAGTTTCCTGCATGGAAACATAAGTGCATCAGTGCCATATATATATGAAAAATAACCAAATGAAACATCTAAGTTACAACATTTATTCATAAGAAGGAAACTATTGTACATAAGCAAAATTCAAACTAATGTACAAAACAATAATATACATAAAATAAATCTAACTAAGAAATGAAATGCAGGAGTAGGGTTTAGAAATTTTGATACAAAGATGCCCCCATGGGCATCAGATATTTTCGGTGTAGAATAGTTTGAGAAGGCCTCTGTTGAGTGGGAGGGTACACTTCTCGCCGTCCATACTGCTTAGGTAGAAAGCGTTTGTGCCTGCTACTTCATGAATGAGATAAGGGCCTGCCCATAAACTATCGAATTTTCCATGTTTTCCAGGCTTTTCCCTTCTTTTGTCCCACAGTAGTACTATGTCACCAACTTGAAATACCCTTAGCTTTGATGACTTATCAAAATTCTTTTTAACCTTCTCCTGATTCCTTTTGCTTTGATCAACCGCCTTTCGTTTAATTCATCCAACTCAACTAGCTGATCCATTCTATACTGAGATGCATCCAGATCTGTGCTACACTCTTCTAGTAACTCATACACTGGCAACTTTAAGTGACCAGGTAGAGTAACAACCAATCCATAGACCAGTTCAAAGGGAGACTTTCTGGTTGAACTTTTCTCAGTAATCCTATCTGCCCATAATGTAAATCTGATCTTACTATCCCAAGCTCTCTTATTATCTCCAACAATTTTCTTAACTATGGTCATTAAGTTCTTATTACTTGATTCTGCTAGACCATTACCTTGGGGATAGTAATTTGATAAATGTGAAAGGATGATACCATATTTGAAACAAAAGGATGACATCTTTGCTGAGCTGAATGCCTTAGCATTATCCGTGGTGATCCTAGCGGGCACACCGAATCTAGTGATAATCTTATCTTCTAAGAAATCCATGATAACCTTTTCAGTTGCCGCTTTCGTGGGGATTGCTTCCACCCACTTGGTAAAATAATTAGTGGCAGTAAGGATCCAAGAATAACCGTTACTAGAATTATCCTTAAACTGACCAATGAAATCAAGACCCCATTGCTGGAAAGGGGCTTGGACAACTACAGGTTTAAGAGGCAAGGCTGCTAACTTCTGTTTTCCTGTGAAAAGCTGACACTGCGGGCAACTTCTGACATGCTTGTGAACATCTGAGAACAAAGTGGGCCAATAATACCCTGCTCTAAGGACTTTATGGGTTGTTGTCTTGGTCGCATAATGTCCTCCACAAAATCCAGAGTGGAACTCAGCCATGAGTTTTTTGGACTCTGGCTCATCAATGCATCTAAGAATTAGACCATCTAGATTTTTCCATCCCAGCCCATCCTGGGTGATACAAAACTTTATGGCTTTTAACCTCAAGGCCCTTCTTTTATGGCCAATAAGATGATCTGGGCATGTGAGGTTGGTTAGAAAATATATGATGTCTGAATACTAGGGAACCTGTTCAAGACGTTGAAGCTCTTCTGATCTGACCTGTACTGACTCATTGTTCTGACATACCATCCCTAAGGCTTGCTCATTCCCTTCAGCCATCATGCAGGCTAAACCTTGACCTTTAACTAACTTGGTGGGTTTGATTTCTAAGTCATACTCTTGGATCTTAGAGACCCATTTACCCCTTATACCAAGACAGTCTTGTTGTGATAAAATGTCCTTAACCGCCGCATGAGGCACATACCCTATAACTTTAGAGTATCCGATATACATTCTGAAATGCTTAAGTGATTTAACTAAGGCATATGCTTGTTTTTCCATGATAGTGTACTTAAGCTCAGAATTCTGTAAGGCTCTACTCATTAAGGCTATGGGTTGCTCCTGGCCATCCTTATTCTTCTGCAACAAAACTCCGGCTATGGTGTTTGGTGATGCAAATGAAAAGATTTGAAAATCTTTGGAATAATCGGGACTGATCAAGACAGGTGATCTGCAAATAGCATCTTTAATTCCACTAAAGGCTTCCTTTCCCTCCTTATTCCATTCAAACTTAGCGTCCTTTTTTAGTAACTTTTGCATAGGCTTCATTAACTCTGCTAAGTTTGGAATAAAGCGTCTAATAAAGTTGATTTGCCCGTTGAATGACTGTAAAGCTGTTTTATTACAAGGCAAAGGAACTTTCTTTATGGCTTCTACCCTCTCTGGGTCAATCTTGACCCCATCCTTAGAGATGATGTGACCAAGTAACTTCCCCTCTTCAACACCTAAGACAGACTTAGCTGGGTTTAAAGATATGCTGAATTTTCGACATCGTTCAAATATTTGTCTTAGGTGGCCAACATGATCAATTCTTTCCTTAGAAAAAACTGTGAGATCATCCTGATATATTTCTATAATTTTACCGATTAGCTCATTGAAAGCATAATCCATGGATCTCTGGAAAGTTGCCCCAGCATTGAGCAATCCAAAAGGCATTCTAAGATACTTGAAAGTACCCCATGGGGTAGTAAAAGTTGTCTTATGCCTGTCTTCTTCGCTAACCACTACCTGGTTATACCCCGAGAAACCATCCAACATTGACATCATTCCAGAACCAGTTACTCTTTGAAGCAATGTTTCCATATTGGGGAGAGGGCAATTATCTTTCGAACATGCCCAATTTAAATTTCTAAAGTCAATGCACAATCTTAGGTTTCCATTTTTCTTCCTTACAACAACTAGATTTGAACACCATGAGGAATGTCTAGTTGGGGCTATGATTCCTGCTGCTAGCATCTTCTGGAGCTCCTTCAAAACTATGGGGGCCACCTTGGGATTCATCTGTCTCAACTTCTGGCGAAAAGGTTTGGCATCCTCTTTTAAAGGGATAGTATGTTGGAAAACATCTTCCCGATATGACTTGAGCTCATCATATGAAAAGGCAAAAACATCCCGATATTCCCGAACTAAGCTTATAAGGTCATTTCTTTCTTTTCGCTTGTACCCTTACCAATTTTGATTAGCTTAGGTTCAGTTTCAGTTCCAATGTTGATCTCTATGTGATTTCTAGCCTTTAATATTCCTTTTCTAGCTTATGCCTATCCTGTCTATCAAATATGTGCTCCCACTCAACTATACTTTTAGGTATGGCATTCCTAGGCTGATCCTCTTCTTCCTTGTAGTCATATTTCTCTTCCTTATAGCCTATCTTACAATCAGTGAACTCTTGGACATTATGTATGAATCTAAGGATTTGCTTGTCATCTTTGAATACCTGCCAATGATCTACATTATCCGGGATGGAGGGTCTGAAATTGATTTCAAATTTTCCTTCACCTTTGATTATCTCTTCAGTCAGCTGGAGGGTTGAGGCTGCTACAGCTAGTTGGTCTGCTTCCTGATTTTCTTCCCTAGGTACTGATGTGATGTTTGTGGCATCAAATAGTTCCATTGTATCCCAACAAGCATTCCTATACTTCTTGAGCCTTTCACTTTTGCATGCAAAGATTTTCTTGATTTGACAAATAACTAAGTCTGAATCACCTTTTATACTTAGAATTTTTATACCCATGTCTTTAGCTATTTCAAGGCCTTGCAAGAGTGCTTCATACTCTGCAACATTGTTTGAAGCATCGAACTCAAGTCTAAAAGCAAACTTGAAAGTCTGCTGAGATGGAGAAGTAATAACAATTCCAGCACCCTTTCCTGATCTAGAAAATGCACCATCAAAACTAATCCTCCACAACCCATTTACTCTATCATCTTTTATCTTTTCTTTAATAGGAGCTATTGTGTTTGTCAAAATGTAGTAGTTCCCAGAACCATCCGACTTGTGAACATATTCATTATCTAACACATTAGGGTCTTCGACATGGAATTTTCTTTCCTTTTCCCTATATAACCTGACATGAGCATCTTCGTTAGCTGGGATCATGGCATAAGTCCAATCCATCTGTATGCAACCACCAAGGGAAGCATCCCATTTTCTAGATAGCAACATGCCCCAAGTGTTGGGGACATCGATCACCACTACATCCATAGTCAAATTCACATCAGGATATGCAGCTAACTTAACAGGTAAGTTCATGATAATGCCCATGGTATCAATCTCTCTAGAATCCATTGCACACACATTCTGATAAGGTCTTGTGACTTTCAGGTTCAATTGTTCCATGACTTTTTTAGTTATGACATTGGATGTGGCACCTGAATCAAGCATGCAGTAATGGAGCAACATGTTGACAACTAAGGATACATAGAAAGGAGGATGCTCTTCCTTGCGAGGATCTATACTATGTAATATAATAGGAAGATCTTCATTGATTTTCTTAGGAATATCAGGAATGCCTTGTTTAGGTTTCTCAGGAATGACCTCTTTCGGTTTTTCCTGAACTTTATCCTTATTCTTTTCTAGGACTTTTTCCTTGGGTTTTTCATACATAACTTCCCTGGGTGCTTCATCAATATTTCCAATAGCTTCTAAAGACTTTATCAATCTATCCTTTTGACCTGGCATTTTAATTACTTCAGTTACATGAACAAGCATTTTAGCACCAACTAGCCAACTAACCACATCAACATTTAACTCTGGGGAAGGAAGATGAGTTACCTTAGGAATATGCAGATCTGACTTGACAGGGATGGCAGTCTTTCTTCTCTGATAGGTGAAGCCTTTGAAGTTCACTAATTCTCTGATCTCTTCAGGGGTAGGCTTCTCTCCATAAATCTTTGTAACATTGTCCTTTTCTTGTGTTATTTCCTTACCTTGTTTCCAAACATCCTTTGGCAAAGTGTGAGTTTTACCAACATGATTGATATACTCAAGTTGATTTGAATACCCTACAAAGCGGTTGACTTCAGGAGGACCTTGTTCATTTATGTAGTTAAACTTAGGACAAGTTGACTCATCATGAAATTCATTACAAGCCCTACAGAAAGGGGAAACCTCTTCCATAACCATGTTGGCTGAATCAAGTTGACTAGGGATCCTCTGATTGTTGGATGGACACTTTTGCTTCCATTCGTTGTTCTGTCTAGGAGGATACCTATTGGAAGGCATGTGCGATTTTTCTCTTTCCATAGCAATAAGTCTGTTTTGCATGGAATTCATTTGTGCAGCATAATTAGCTTCCATAGCCTTGATTACATCTGTCAATTCTCTCAAAGGATCTTTTGCTAGGTCCTTGCTATCTGTTGATGCTGACTTGTCTTTGTTGTCTGACTGTTTTGATGAAGTAGCTCTGGTGAAACCTGGAAGATTGGACTTTCTAGATGACTGCATGTTCTTATCAATCTTTTCAGCGATAACTTGGGCTTTCTTAAGATCGGCAGGTTCTTTATCCATAAGTTGATATCTCATCTCTCCATTGAAAGATTCAATATAATGTATGAGGATTGAGCCATCAGGAGGCTTAATCTCGGCATGCAAGCTAGAGATGAGATTGTTGAATCTTTTGTTGAACTCTTTCATAGTCTCATTCTCATTCTTCTTCATGTTGTTTAGGGATGCTAACAGGTACCTATCTTCTTTCTTGTCTCCCCACTTGGCTAGGAAACCCTTCTCAAACTCTTTGAATGTTTTGAAACTGTCAGCATCTAGGTCTGAGAACCAATCAAAGGCATCTTCTTCTAAGGATAGCGCAAATAGCTTCATCTGCACATCTTCATATTTAGCGTTAAGACACCATTTATTATAACATTGTGAAAAAGACTTTAAATGTGCCTTAGCACTTATGGCATTGTTACCCTGAAATGAAGGAAACTTTTCAATTGCCTTCTCAGTTACGACATGAGGATACCCTACGATTGCGGTAAAGTCTAGAGGGCTGAAAAAATCTCCCATGTCTTCTGGTGGATTAGACTCTTCAAACAGATGATGAATATCTAACATTGACTCAAGTCTAAGATTTTTGAGTATTCTCCAAGAGTTTTGTTTATTCAATCTTCTTCTATATACCTTTTCAGATTTAGGAATAAAATTGAATAATCCTTCCGAATTTCTTCTTGTTGAATACTTTGTTGAATTGTTTAAAAGTGGAGTCGCCAGATGGACCGAGTAAAAATTAAATATTCACAGGATACATCAAACAAAGTAAAAAAACAAAAAGAAACAAAGGTCGTGACCCAGGAATAGAAAGGTTTATCCTCGGCAACGGTGCCAAAATGTTGCCGCCTTATACACACCTGGGGGGGACGCAGCAGGAAACCTTCAAGCCGCTCGGTGTGTCCTTGGGGGCAAGTGAGAGTCAAGTGTTGTCAGCTGATTACTCGACTCCTTTGTCTAGGCTTACTCCTAGCGAAGCCAAGGGGGGTGGTCTCTATGAAAATTAAACTAAGGCTTTTAATCTACAACAAAAGATAAAAGTCTATTCTAGGAGTTAAAAGATGATGAGATGGAAAACTAACAACTAAGCATTGCTTGCAAATTAAATCAATTGATTAACCCAACACAAGATAGACAAGCATTCACGACATTTATGATTGAAACTTAAAACATGGAAAAATAAAGACCAATGCCGAGAATGTAAAAATGCTTGCAATTGCTGCTGTGTAGGGTTGCTTGTGTAGTCTCAGTGAAAGTATTGCAGTGTCTCGGTTGGTAATTTTTATGATTATTAAATGAGTAGTTGAGTGGGTTAATTCTTGGTTTGGCCCAAGAGAAAACTAAACATCGAACTGAGTGCTCTAGCAACCTTACCAAGTGTCCAACCAAGCAAGGATGAACCCGCTTAAGAACCTGCTGACTCTATGGATTCAGTCCATGCAACCTCCCGAGTTTTTAGGATTGGATTCTAATGGATTGTCCTATTAACACTAATTACCTTGCACCCGTTTCTGATTGAGCCAACTGTTCCGACTAAACTGCAGTAGTCAAAAGCATACTCCGGGTTTGGGGCGTTGTTCGTTTTATTAAGACATGTGAGTGGATGATTATTCTACACTAAACCCCAAGCATAAAGCAAGGGGGGTTAATTTCTAGGATTTAAATTTTAAGAACAGAATAATAATTTAAATAAACACAAAAGCATATAAAATGATAAACGGGTCCTCGGAGGACGTTGTGTGCTTGAGTGAGTTATTTAATTACTACTGCTCAAATCAAAACTAATTTAAAACGAAAAACTAGAAAAAAGTTACGAAAAATAAAATAAAATGAAAAAGGTTCGAATCCCCCCTGGGGGGATTGGGTTCAGGCGCTGGAATTGCCTGCTGTGCTCTTTTTATTTTTTGATTACAACTTGGAAACTTAAGAGAAATACTGCTTGCCCTTTATCATTAGGGAACAAGTCAATTTACAATGTTTGAGAGAAATAACGATGGTGCTTGAAATCGGTTCTCTCTGGGTGGTTCGGGAAGCTCCAAATGCAAGTTTTATTTAATTTTCTTACTCCAACCTGTTATGAAATCAAAACAGATCAGCAAACTATGTTGGTTAGAAAATGACAATCAGAACACTTTAAGAGTGTTTTGACAATGCTAGAAAATTGCAAAATGAAATCTAGTGCAACTAGTATGTAAAAAGGGTGCTTTGGACAACTTTTTGAGTTTTTATATGATCTTAAAACAAAAATTCTGATATGCAGAAGCCAAAAACCAGCGAGCTAAAAAAGTTTGTAAAATGCCTAAAAGCAACTAAGAAATTACCCTTCTTGGAAATGCAAACTAAGTCTGAAAAATGAGTCTAAAAGCTGCAATGAAACAAGACAAAAGGTAACTAGTAAGACAAGCTAGGGAGCTTGCGTTGCTAGGATCTTTGGCTGCTTTCTTTCGAGTTTGCAAGCCAAATTACAAGCCTAACAATGCTAGATAAATCTTTTATAAGCACTTCTTCACTAATGAACCTTTAAGATTTGGACTTTGATAAAATGAAAGCATTAGTAAAGGACACTAGATCCACTTCTTAAGATTTCAAAATTTTTAGATCAAGAACAATATAGAAACAGTAACCAAGATAGAATGAATGAGGGTTTGAACGAAGGTGATATAACCGGTTTTGAGTGAGAAAGACTGAGCAAATGGAGACCATATGCAAGTGAACACGTGAGGGACTATGCTTCTTTTTATAACTTCAAAGATTGGCAAACTAGCATGTATGCCTTCTCAATGAGATCTGATTACCTGCAAGAAACTTCACAACACACCTTGCACAAGCGGATTAAAAGACACCGATATAAATCATATAAAAGATAAACTGAAACATGGACATTCAAACAAGATATGAACAATGTTTAATATATGCTTCATACAATTGATAATAAAGAATAAAATATAGAATCTACTCTTTACCCTACTGAAATAGTAAATTTCCTTCAAAGGTCAGCATAAATTTGAACAATAAACAAAGCTTATGAAGAGACACAGATTAACTCCATGGGATTTAAGCATTAGACATCCACACATTTAACACGAGTCCACAACATAGCCTCCAAAGCCATAACTTTATTCTCAAGAACACATAAATAATACAACAATATCAGAGCAGAGGTTCCACCTTCAGATCCTTTACAATGGATCCAAGCTCCTCAATTTATAGCAAATGGCAAGTGAGCTAGGGTGCAAAACCCTAAGAGACAAAGCTCCTAAATTGTAGAGCAAGCAAAGTTCTCAACCAATGGTAATGCATCATCAAACTTGGACAAAAACACCTCAAAGAAGAAACTGCTGAAAGCTGCCCACTTGTGGAAGCACTCACGCGTGAGGCAAGGAGAGACAAGTGTGATGTTTCCATGCCACATTGGAGTGTTGTGATTGGGTGCATTAAAATGGAAACTTACCCACGTTGGTATGCCATCTCAATAGTAAGGAAAGCTCTCACCCAATATAGAACTCGAACTCAATCCAACCGTACGGCCGTGAGGGAGTTGGCCCACGTGAAAGATGAAATCGGTTGGTTGGAGTTTGGATAAGAGCCAATTTAAATGGCTGCCACCTCATAGTTAAGGAGCTACCCCCACCATCCACTTATTATCCAATTCAAACATAACTGTGGAGAAATTAGCTCGCGTGAGGGAGGAGATGGCCCACGTGAAGAATGGAGGAAACGTAGCATTACCTTGGAATAATCCAATTTTGACTTTTAATTCAATATTTATCATATGCTTTTCATTTGGATGTAGTAGTTCACCTTAAATTGACTTATTCCATGTCATTTGGCATGTGCCAATATTCACTTTTTAAATATTTTAATCATTTGCCCAAAGTGCATTTTGATGTTTTTTTAGCATTAAAGTGCTAATCTGAAGCTCTGATAGGCAAAACTGCTCCACGGGGCGCTTTGACTGCCCGAAAGATAGGAAAATTAGGTACTAGGGTAAAGAGGATGCTCTGAGTTTGAAAACGAGCATCATTGCGCCGAATTCCGACTTCAGATCACATTTTTATCACTTTTTAAAAAAATTTAATTAAACCATTAAAAAAATGGCTTAAAAAATGCGAAAAATATTTTTTCTCGGAATCGACTGAAACTTCAGGGGAACCTAGTACATGACAAAACGATAAAATTCTAGCGCCTAGCATGTTTATACATGTTATAAAATGGGCTTTAATAATCCCCTAAGGCCTAACCCCCACTTTGGGCATTCCAGCTTTGGAGGAGCAGGAGAAAACCTCATCGATTATACTCGGCTACAGGCAAAGCATAATCAACAAGGGAAAAAACTCCTTGGAATACCTTCTTTGGTTGTCAAGTCCTAGGGAACCGAGTCACTCAAAGACCACCATGCTAGAACGCTTTATTACAAACCCCGTGGGGCACAGTCATGTACTACAAAAACTGAAAAATGGGCCCTGAAAAGGCCAAACTTGGAACTTCTGAACACTGAAAAAAAGGCACAAGTAAATGTGCAATACTGGCGGCTCACTAAAGTCCAACTGTAGTGCAACTTAGTTGATAACACTTGTCATTCTACAGCAATTTCATTTAGATCAATGATGTTAAATTGGATGTACTTCTGTGATCATCTTTAAATTCTTGTTTTATATTTTCTTGATATAATCTCGTGGCAATGAGTTACTTTCACTTGGCAAATTTCTCATTTACAATTTATGGTTAATGGTTCTTGAATGTTATTGCCTAATGTTTGAGTTATTATTTACATTTCATTTGGATTTCCTGACTCAACAAATATTCTTTAACTCTTAAGCCACTATCTACCACAATAATTTGCCTAAATTCTTGACTTAGTTGCCTTCGAGAAACTCCAATGTTATTGGATTTTCATCCACATCACTAAAAAAAGGGAAAAGGGGTAGGTGACAGCTACACTTTTTTATAGGTGTCCTGTATTGAGTGCTTGCAACTAAGGAACTAATTTTTGTGGTAACAGGCCCAAGAGGTATGTACTTGAATAGATGGAAAGTGGATTTCGACCCAAAGGTAGATGTTCCTTCAGCTGTGTTAGTGTGGCTTTGTCTGCCACATTTTCCCCCTCATTGTTGGACTGATGAGGATTTAGCTACTATTGGGAACTTGTTAGGCCAATATATTCATAGATCTTAGCCTAAATCAAGAATGTTCACCTGTCCAAGGAATTGTGTGGAAGTAGACTTGGAAACGGCTCAGTAAGTAGAAGCAGAGTGGGTGTATGTAACGCCCCATATTTCTACATTCATTAATTACCACTCTAACATAAACTAACTTAGCACTTTATTTGCTTATTACTTGTTGGACTTAGTCAAATTGATTAAGACGCTTGTTATATGGACATGTGGACTCCCTAGATGTGTGGATAGTAAAGAGAAGTTATCGCTTTAAATTATTAATGATGATGAATATGTTATTTCATTTGAACATGCAAATGGAATGTGGGATATCAATATGTGGATGTTCGTTTAGTTGTAGTTATGATATAGATCAGGTACAATATATATTGCAAAGGAACTTATATGATTATTTTTATTGTCATTATTAGTGATAAGGATTATCATCTAAAAGAGTTGGAAATGTTTATACATGAGTTTTATGTTAGTGATGAACTAACCCACATGTTGATTGACTACAAGATAGTCGGATTCCCACAGTGCCAAGGGGCACAAGATGTCTTGGACATCAAGAGGATAATGATGTTAAATCATTTTTCATGTTATTTAATTGTGAATTCCAATATTTCTATTACCTGTCGGTGAGTGTGAGTTTTGACAAGAACCGTGACTTGCCCAAGTGGTTGTTCAATGACAAGACCCCTTAGAACAATGATGGCACAGTATGGTTGATGTAGTACTATCAGGGGGGGTGGACGTAGTTCCCACCATTTATCCCCCGAAACCCGGAGTCATGGGAGGGTTGTGCTGAGCACGCTCCCCTAGATGTGTGATGACGAGTAGTGGATGCCTGTTGTGGAAGCTTGGTCGATGTTGCTAATTGACACTTCCGCTTACGGGTTGTATATGTGGTTAGGCCGTGTAGTCGACACCACAGTATATTTCAGCATAGGACGAGATGGAGAGGTCAGGAGATGGAAGTAGTGGTGATTAGGTGGTTGGAGTACTAATGGGAATGGATGGGACCAACGATGGATTGGATGGTGTTATTAATTGTTATAAACCATTATGATTATATGTTTGATTTCTTCATGATGTTTACCTAATTCAGTTTTATTGCTTTTGTATGAATGATCATGAGTGATGAATAATGCATTGTTTAAATTGTTCTTCTAGATGTTGTTTACAAGCATATAATAATGATCCATTAGGGGCATTAAAAGTGATTATTAATACCCACGCTTAAGACATGTGCATTGGCCATGCATATGCCAATTTGTGAGTACATTACTATGATTGGTCAATTGATGAATAAATTAATATGAGTATACTAGTTATTAGTGACTTGGTTGATGAATTGTTGTTTGGATAAATTAGGCCTCTTTAATATTTTTATTTAGCTTCTTACTTGGTTTAACATTGAACAAATAACTTATGAAAAAAAAAATAACACTCTAAAAGGTCATGGCCTAAAGCATTATGATGTGAGTATAATTTATTCCTATAAAAATTGAAAGAATGAAATAATAGGGATTTTCTTTAAATTATGATTGAGAATATGGTTGTTAAGTAATTGATTGGATTATTGAATGATAAATATACATAATTATACATATAATATAACATATATCATAATATAATACAGTATATGGAAATATCTTATTTGACTTATGTATGAGAGGATAATATAAATAAATGGATATATATGGTTGCACAAATTTTTAGAAAAGAGTTGTCATAGTTGCATTTAAGATAGTAGCATGAAAAGTGAGACTTTGCAACCATGTTTATTAATATTTTATTTATTTAAATCAAATTGCTATTTTTTTTAGAATATTATTTATTGATTGTTGAATATTACTCTATTGGAATTTATTGATGGATGAGGAGGATGAGGACTTTTGGTATAAATAGGAGACTTGAGATTGGAAGAAGGGGGGGTTCTTTTCTCTTGAAGGATATTTTGATGAGAGTTTTCTAGAGATGGGAATTTTGGATATTTTGGAGATGAGAAGTTTGGAAGAGTTGGAAGAGTTTAAGAACTCTTGGAAGATTGGATACATAGCCTACTAGTGCATCAATGTTCTGTTCTCTGGGGGTCTTGGGAATGGAGGGCCAGGAGGCCATTTGGATGGCTTCCTGGGGCTAGGGAGTAGGCTAGGCCCCTAGTTGGTTGGGAGGTAAAACTGTGGTTCCGCTTTGGGCAAAGATGAGGGAAGCAACTCGAGATGAAGATGGAAGCTTGCTTCAGTTTGGACTTTGTCACCATTCTTATATCGAGGTATTTTTCATGTGATTTTAAATTGTCTATATGTTGTTGTAAACTTCTTATATCATGCTATTGTTACATGATTTCTATTGTATTTCATCTTATGTGAAATGCTAATGGCGTACTTGTAATTCTTAAATGATTGAATGGTTAAATAAATAGAGTAGTTTGTATTTTTATTATAAATATTAAACAATATTGAAACATGAAACAAGACTCAAAGCGTAAGGAACCTTGATGGGTGTTACGTGGTACCAGTACCAGCGCACCTGCAGATGTGCCCCAGGGAGAGAGGGTCATTTTTTTCTGACCAGGAAGGGTATTATCCAACATTTTCTGAGTGGGGGTTATGGCCAAACCCTTTGGTCCTTCTCCTGGGAGTACTATGGCTTAGTGGCATTGTTGACTACCTCATTAAAGGGCTTGAAGCCCTGAGGTTGGTGTCTGGGGCTTGTTGTCTCCCAAAACTGACATGCGTGTGATGAAGCCCAAAATGTAACACACCAGCTGGATGACAACTCTCAAGAGAGAGGCCAATGTCACCACAATCCTCTCCTCTTCACTTCAGGTTGGCTCTTCTCCAACTCAAGGGGGGTATCCCTAAGGTAGGATCGCTAAGGCAGGTGCAATGGAGGGCAAGGTGAAATGAAGAGGATGCCTTAGATAAACAATAGTAACAAAAAAGGTTTTTTACTTGGGTGATGGGAAAGATGGGAGGATCAATCTTCGAGGAGAAGGTCAGTGCTAGTATATCAGAGGGGCGAATGGAGTCAAAAGAGGGTTCAAAGGGGCCTTGTGTCATATGTGACTGAGGGGGAAAGATCGCATTATTGAGAAATCCCTGCTCAGTCTAGTGTTTGACAGATCAGAAAGAATATTTCTTCCTCTCTAAGTGCGGGAGGTACGCTATGCAAACCAAACATCAATATTGCACAATCAAATTTAATGCAAAGATCAATACCTGAATTTACACGCTCACAAAGGGAAAGAGAAAGCAGATGCTAAGAGTTCTTCACCAAAGGGAATAAGAAAGTTGGCTGCTAAGAATCCTTCACCTTCCAACGTGGTGGATTGTCACCCTTCTATGGCCTCTTACACAATGAAAAAAAATGCAAAATCTAGAAATGCTCACACTCAATTAAAATATCACAAGCTCACGCCACAAAAAATGCTCAATTTATCCAAAGAACCTCATGGTATTTTTCATTAAGATCAAGGAGAAGAAAACTCCCAAGTTTTTTCCATGTTTACAATGGAGAAAGATGGGCCTTTAAAAAGACCAAAAAGCCTCTCTTACTGTTTTCAAAATAAAACAAAATAAATAACATAATAAAGAGAAAGTGAATTAGCTCCACTTTTTCCTCTCTATTGACAACATGACTAACTCACTTTATTAAAAAGAACTCAGAGTTTGACTATTCGTTGGGAAGTCATGAAACAGAAATCCAAGTTTCAGCTGCAACAATCAGTCTTAAACGAGAAGCCAACTCTATGTATCGGCTTCTCAACATAGTGTTCAACTCAAATATCACCAAGAAACTCTATGTAGACACAGAATCTTCCTTTCTGTTCGTGTGAAAAGCTCCGAGTGATCGCCGCTTGGTCTTTAATTTTGGCTGTGCCGATTAATTTGAACACTAGGCATTTAATCTAACTCCTCATCACAACTGGCTGTAACGAACATGAGCTCCTGGATCACGATTCTAAGATTTTGCCACGCTGGCCACCATGAAACTAGAAGAAAAAACCCATGCAAATTGGCGTGACGGCTGTCAGTGATCTGTGGAAAAATAAAATAGCGGCTCCATCACCGTGACCCCTGGCTCTTATTGTGAAAGCAACCCTGAGCAGCTGTCGATTGTTGGGTATGACCAACAGAGCAACGGTGGCCGAACCAAATTGACGGGTTGATGACCCGTGACCTTACTTAATCGGCAGAATTTTACGTATGACTCCGGCTTTCCTCAAAGAACTCGGCTGCTGATGAAGACGGACTGCTAGATGGAATCCGCATGAACCTCTTTTTTAGGCTGAAATTCGAACTCCGCATTGGTGCATCAATCGGCTGTGAATGGAAATGTAGGTTTAAACCTCCATCAAGCTGATTAAAATGTTGAACACCGAGCCCTCGTTTGAAACCCGTGGCGCTTGGCGTTGTGGAACAAATATCCAGCTGCTAAATAATCGCGTGGATAATTCTCTATGCTAATCAATCAGTTGTGTAAAATGACGCGTAGACTAAGCTCTGCCTTCCGATGCTGTCGAATTTTGTTATACGACTTTAAAAAATATATCGGGTGGCTTCAACAAATCGCAATTGTCAACAAAACATGTGCAGAGAGAGAGCCACGACAGATGAAAAGTTCTTATGTGGGGATTCGCTAACGAGAACAACTTGAAACGCATGGCGTTGTGTTCCAAGTCGACTGGCAACTCAAATGACTTATCGTTGCTACCATCGGTGCACGTGGCCTTACCATCCACTGAAAACGCAAATGTGGCCTCCCTGCCAATGATCCCGTGCATCGAATTCCCTGACGAGGCCTCGATGTCACTGCCGATGCAGGAAATGCTTTGGTCTGCCATTTCTCTAATTCACTGAATCACACAATTCGGAATTTTTCTGTGATCTGCAAGTTTAGTCGATGGAAATAATCGATCAGTTGTCCTGAATTTATAGCCGGCGAAAGGGTTGAGCTATGATCATCTACCACTAATTTTGCCATCACTCGGTGATACAGTGTTGCTAGCTACGGAAGCTTCAGAATTCGTATCATTCCCAGGCTATCTGGATAATTTTTTGTCTTTGCAACCGTCATTGATAGTCCCGATTTCAATAGTCAGGATAAGAAGATTTAGGATTTTCACTGTCGTGTAACTTCTGCATATTAACGCTCACGCTCTTCTTTAAAATATGGTGTTTCCCTTTATACAGTACCCTACTTTTAGGCGCTGGTTCAAACAGAATCAGGTAAAACCGGTGTAGATCTCAACTTCATCATTTACCTCGGCTTGGATTCGCCATTGTTCTTTCCAATCCACCAGATACAGTTGACCATACAAAAAGATATACACTGTTAGAATAGTCACCAAAGAACTAAAATAAAACCCAAGAGCACAATGAAATATTCAAGTGACCACCCATGCAAATGGGGGGTAATAGGGCTCCTATGGGTGGGTCACATGAACCCCCACTTGTCTTATTACTCCGGTGACATTTATCTCAGCACTGAGGCTTTTGTCTCTCTTCCAGGTCACCACATATACCGTCCTAGTCCCTCTACTCAGTAGCACCCTCTCTCCTTGGTTATTCTTGATAATGACGACATCCTCTATGCCAGGCTGTGTTGCTTGATTAGGGGGGACGTTGAGGGATTTTCATGTTAGAAAAACAAGATCACAGAGCAATAACAATAAACAGAAATGCAAATATAATCACACATACACATTACAAGAGAGACACAGATATCTCGTGGTTCACCCAACTTGGGCTACGTCCACACTGAAGTTGCCAATCCTTATTATTATTCCGTCCATCAAAGTGAAGGGATACAACCTGCAGCACAACCGTTGCACTTCCTCTTCACTGTCTCACAGTCTCTCTTCTGATCTCAGAGATCTTTACAATGCATAAAACCTAATACATCAACCCTAGCCGTATTATAATGTCTTTCTTTTACAAGGGCGATACAATGAAAAAATACCACGGGTTACCCAAAACCATGGGCCCGTAAAACAACCCCAAAAATTTCCTTTGGGGGCTTCACCCCCAGACCCCGGTGGGGGGAGGCTTCACCCCCCCCCACACCCCCCCCCCCCGTTGGGGTGAGTGTACAGTCCTTTTTACATATCATATAAAGCTGGGGTACAAACATGGCTGAATAATAATATCTCTGAATCTGGAGATCAAGCTCCACAACCAACAATCTCCCACTTTGAGACTAATCACAACAACTCCACCGCTGCTACACTTGCTGGACCTTGGACTTGGCAAATTTCTCATTTTCACCTCCATACTAGAAGGCCAACTGAAACCGAGCAGGAACTCAGTTTCTCTCTGGTTACTACCTTTGTAAACATGTTTGTAGGATTCTGGCTAGTATGTATCTTTTCCGGCTTCAACAGTTCATCTTCCAGAACAGAGCGTATGAAATGGTACTTGAGCTGTATATGTTTAGTCCTAGAATGGAATGTTGAGTTCTTTGCAAGATGAATGGCACTCTGGCTATCACTATACAACCTGCTATCTTTCTGTTTCTTACCCAATTCCTCCATAAACCTCTGCAACCAAATAATCTCTTTACTAGCCTTTGTAACAGCAACATACTCTACTTCTGTTGTTGAAAGTGCAACAACCTTCTGTAGTCTCGAAATCCAACTTACTGATGTTCCACCTACAGTAAACACATACCCTGTGGTGCTCTTCCTGCTATCCTTATCACCTGCCATATCTGCATCAACATATCCCTGTAGAACGGTGTCTAAACCTCCAAAACATAATGCCTGAGTGGTAGTACCTCTCAAATACCTGAGAATCCACTGTACTACCTTCCTATGTTCTTTACCTGGATTGTTCATATATTTGCTCACAACTCCCACTGCATGTGCAATATCTGGTCTTGTGCACACCATGGCATACATCAAGCTGCCAACTGCTAATTGATAGGGAATCTTAGACATGTAATCTGTCTCTTCCTGTGTCTTGGGACACATTTCCTTACTTAGACTGAAATGGCTAGTCAAAGGTGTACTAACTGGTTTTGCATTCTACATTCTGAACCTCTACAACACCTTTTGTATGTACTCACTCTGAGACAATGTCAATTTGCGATTTTTCTTGTCTCTTGTTATTCTCATACCAAGGATTTGCTTTGCAACACCCAAATCCTTCATCGCAAAGGAATTAGCTAGCTTCCTTTTGATTACATTTATATCCTACATGTTAGACCCTACAACAAACATGTCATCCATATACAATAACAAGATAATATATCTTTCATTGTCTAGCTTCTTGAAATAAACACAGTGGTCAGAATGACATCTACTATAACCTTGTTCTGTCATAAACCTGTCAAATTTTAAATATCATTGCCTTGGAGCTTGCTTCAAGCCATACAAGCTCTTCTTCAACCTACATACCAAGTTCTCTTTACCTTTGACCTCATACCCTTGTGGCTGCTGCATATATATCTCTTCCTCCAAATCCCCATAGAGAAAGGTTGTTTTTACATCTAACTGCTCAAGATGCAAATCTTCTACCGCCACTAGACTTAAGATAGTTCTAATTGAAGTCATCTTAACAACAGGAGAAAATATTTCATCAAAATCTATACCTTTCTTCTGTGCAAACCCCTTTAGAACAAATCTGGCCTTGTACCGCTTCTTGCCTCCTTCTTCTTCCTTCAACCTGTAAATCCATTTGTTCTCCAATGCTCTTTTACCAGCAGGCAACTGAACCAAATCCCAAGTCTGGTTTCCTACCAATGAGTCCATCTCCTCATTCATGCCTTATTCCCACTTCTTTTTAGTTTCCACCTGCATTGCTTCTTCATAACATTCTGGTTCACCAGCATCAGTCATCAACAAATAATACATTGAAGGAGAGTACCATTCAGGGAGTCTACTTAACCTGGTAGATCTTCTTGCAGTTGCAGGAGTTTCATGCACTTGTTGTTGTTCTTGATTTTCTAGCACCTTTAGAACTTCATTTTCTGTAATTTCATCAACTACTGTGTACTCTGTGTTTTCCTTTTCCTGTTTCTTTCCCTACAACTGATCTTTATACATGACCTTTTCATTGAATATCACATCTCTACTCCTGATGATTTTGTTATTTTCATAATCCCATAAACGATAACCAAATCCATTAACCCCATATCCAATAAAGGTACATTTCTTGGATTTAGCTTCAAGCTTTGTTCTATTATCTTTATCAATATGGACAAATGCTTCACAACCAAACGTTCTCAGAAATGAGTAGTTTACCTTTTTATCTGTCCATGCCTTCTCTGAAATACCACCATCCAAAACACTTGAAAGTCCTCTGTTTATTAAATAAACATCAATGTTTACAGCATCCGCCCAAACTGTAAGGGCAACCCTGCATGCAATCTCATACACCTTGCACGCTCCATGATCGTTCTGTTAATCCTTTCAAACACACCATTTTCTTGTGGTGTTCCTAGGACTGTCTTCTCTCTACGAATCCCATGGTATGAACAGTAACTATCAAACTCCTTGCCACAGTACTCACCTCCATTATCAGATCGAAGACACTTCAACCTTTTTCCTGTCTCATTCTCAACCAAAGCTTTCCACTTCTTGAAAGTAGCAAACACATCAGATTTATGTCTAATGCAATAAACCCAAGTTTTCCTATTTGCATCCTTAATAAATGTAACATAATAATGAGAGCCACCAAGAGATTGTACCTGAGTCGGTTCCCATACATCAGTATGCACAAGCTCTAACTTCTCATTCTTCTTCTGTTTCCCAACCCTGAGAAATCTGACTCTCTTATGTTTTCCATAAACACAATTCTCATAGAATTCCAAACTTATCTGCTTCAAATCTGGCAGCAACTTCCTTGAGTGGAGAATCTGCATCCCCTTCTCACTCATGTGGCCAAGCCTATGATGCCACAATGTAGTATTTGTTCCTGTGGAAGCTAAAGAGATAGAATGGTCAATATTATGAGGACATAAATACAATGTACCTACCCTGTCTCATTTTGCTATCACCATTGATCCTTTAGTGATCTTCACCACGTTTCCCCAAATGTAGATAGACAGCCGCCATCTCCCAACTGCCCTGTTGAGATCATATTTCTTTTCATAGTAGGAATATGCCTAACATCTTTTAATAGCCAATCAGTTCCATTCTTAACTTTTATCCATACCTTACCCATTCCAAAAATTTTACATGGCTCATCATCACCCAATAAAACATGTCCAAAATCACCTGGAACATAATCATGAAAATATTTCCTAATGCAAGAATCAAAGCATCTTGTAATACATCACCTGCTACATTTGCTTCCTGGGTAGTTTTCTGTTGTGCATCTCCTTTCTTCTTTAGAGATCTGCAATTTTTCTTCAGATGCCCTTTCTTTCCACAGTTCCAACACTCTATTTTTCTCAGTCTGGACTTGGATCTACCCGTTTTAGACTTCCCACGATTACCTTGGCTCTTTCCTCTCTCCTTTTGTCTTCCCCTGGTCTCCATAGTCAACGCATTACCTAATGTCTCACCTGTGGTTTTTCTTCGCATTTCCTCGCGAAGAATAACACCAATAACATCAGCAAATTTCAAGGTGTTTGAACCAGAGACAGAGTTACTTACAGCCATGACCAAGCTATTCCAGCTTTCTGGCAATGAACACAAGATTAGAAGAACCCTAACCTCATCATCAAAGTTCACACTTACAGAACTTAGTTGATTTGTAACCGTATTAAACTCATTTAAATGATCAGTAACAGATCCACCTTCAGAGATCTTCATATTAAATAAACACTTCATTAGAAATACCTTGTTGGAGGCCGAGGGTTTTTCATACAGCTTACCCAATGCGCTCATCAAACCCTCCTTTGTCGTTTATTTTGAGATATTGAAAGCCACCGACGAAGCCAAGCTCAGTCGTATTGTTCCCAGAGCCTTTCTGTTAAGACCTTCGATTCTTCGTCCTTCACAGTCGCCGGCTGCTTTGCACTTCCTCCCAATGGTAGGAATAGATCCTTCTGGTACAAATAATCCTCCATTTGCATCTTCCATAACTGGAAGTTTTGGCCGTTAAACTTCTCGACCTTAAACTTTCCTTCTTCCGCCATTGCTCCCACTCAAACCAAAAACCCTAGCTTCAAGCGGGTTTATCTGCCAAATAGACCTTTGGCTCTGATACCAATTGTTAGAAAAACAGGATCGCAGAGCAATAACAATAAATAGAAATGCAAATATAATCACACATACGCATTACAAGAGAGACACAGATATATCGTGATTCACCCAACTTGGGCTACGTCCACACTGAAGTTGTCAGTCCTTATTATTATTCTGTCCAGCAAAGTGAAGGGATACAACCGCTGCACTTCCTCTTCACTGTCTCACAGTCTCTCTTCTGATCTCAGAGATCTTTACAATGCATAAAACCTAATACATCAACCCTAGCCGTATTACAATGTCTTTCTTTTATAAGGGAGATAGAATGGGAAAATACCATGGGTTACCCAAAACCATGGGCCCGTAAAACAACCCCAAAAATTTCCTTCGAGGGCTTCGCCCCCGGACCCCCCAGCTGGGGGTTATAACTCCCACACCCCTCCACGTTGGGGTGAGTGTACAGTCTTTTTTACATATCATATAAAGCTAGGGTACAAACACGGCTGGATAATAATATCTCTGAACCTAGAGATCAAGCTCCACAACCAACATTTCAATACTATTGAGGTTAGATGAGGCATGACAACACCCCCCCTGCACTCCAGCCTTCAAATCGGAGTGTGATGCTCATTTTTAGCAATTTTAGTCATGTGGGTAAATTTTGAGGAAATGTCCCAAATTACCCACAGATTTGATTATTTTATATTATTTTTGTTATAATTTTAAGTTGACATTTTATAATTTCAAATTGACATTTTAAAGGCATGTTAGCCTAGATAGTTTTGTAAAGTGAGTGTAAGAAGTTATAAATAAACTTCTCCTCACTTCATTTGAAGATTGATGAAAATTGACTTAAAAAATATGAAATTTGTTCATTCACACATTTAGTCAAACACTTTGAAAACTAGGGTTTTCACTTGAATTTCTAAAAGTAAAACCACAACTTCAAAGATGTACACCCAAATACTAAAAATAACTTTAAGCAAGATGAACACAAGAATTTTGGTCAAAGACCGGGCAAAACCCCACAAACTTGGGGAAAACCCTGAGAGATTTTTCATTAAAATGAATTATGAAACTTCTTCTACACATAAATTTCCTTCACTCATAAACTAGCAAATTAACCCTACTTATCTTTTTCAGAATGTTGCCTTGAAAAACATGCCCACATAACAGTGTACAGCCTTCCTCACACGTGCCAGATTCTACTGTACGGACTGCTCCTTTTCTACATTAAATGTTGCCTCGAAATTTGTGCCCAACTTGTACCAAAAATTTTGCTATACAGACCAGACTGTCAGCAATCATTTATGTACCTTCTGCATCGATTTTTGTGCCCACACGTGTTGTACGGACTATTGGAAATAGTACTATACGGACTGCTGCAAAACTATCTTGGGAACTATGCCTTCTTGCTGGTTGTCTTGGGAAAAGTGCTGCTGAAAATGCCTTGGGAAATGTGCCAATTTCTTCTTGGAAGTTTTCTTCTTCTTCTTTTTTCTCTTATTCCTCTCTGATGGTTAGTGTATCTTCATTTGTCTCTTTGTCTTCTTTTATACTTTACTTTTCATCAACTAATCCCAACTACCAAAGAAACTACATAATCAATGGCTAGGATTAGATTAGGAGATCTATGGTTCACAATAGATGCACTTTTCTCAATTAATAATTAATTAATAAATACATCACTTAAGTGACCCACTTTTATAAAGTACAAAATATCACTTTCACTTTATTTACATAAACGTCACTTTGTTACATAAATACACAAAGAACAAAATTTTCTAGTCCTCCTCATCACACCCACACCAAAAATATGGGAGGACCTCCAAAGTTATCTTTTTCAACACTCTCTCCTAATGAGGGAGGTCCTTCCGGCACCTTCCAAATCTCTGCCTCTGACTCCTGACGCAGCTCCCTCCTGCTCTAGAAGTCTCTCGGAGAGAAGGGCCCACCACAGAAATAAAACTCTGACTCTTGAGATTCTGCCTGAACCTCATCAACCTGCTCATCACCATCACCTGTCTGGTTGAGTCTTCTGCCAGTGCTCTGGAGAGATTCACTCTCCTAATCAAAAGAAATGTAACTAACATGCCGATCAACTATATCTCTTGCCCCATCCTCTGACTCTAACAGCCATCCACATGTCCATGGACGTACAACATGTACTCTCAAAATATATAATATGTCCCTGCGATCACTAAGTAAGATAGTGGTCCTGACAGGATCATTTCTCTGATAGATGAAAATATGACCGTCCCTGACCAACATCCCATAACCATCATCTTCAAAAGATGACACTAAGAGTTTACTAACTCTCATCCCAGGTACAAAGAGGACTCCATGTATCCCCAAGACCTCTCCAAGGTCTAGTTGAAACCTGACTGTGGACGGTCAATATCTGTCTAAATGTAGTGTCCCGGTCCTAACTCTGTGATAATCTGGAATGCATCATACACTCCAGTCATATGTCTGGTTGATCCACTATCAACAATCCAGACATGCTCAAAAATTGAGCTACCTACACTGGAGTCAAATGAGGCCAGAGAAAATTCATGCTCAAATTCACTTGCAAACTCGTCTATTGCAGTAGAACAACAAGTTATAATCAGATGGATAGCACACTAGGCCAAATCAAAGACATTGTTGAGCAGAGAGATGTGATCTTGTAGATTGTATTCATAAACATGTGGTCCAAAGGTGGGAATATATGAATGATCCACTCCATGCCCTCATATATGTCCTTACACAAAAATATTATTCTTGATTGGTGGGGACCCGTGGGAGCATCCCCCAATCCCAAAGTTCTCAACGACATAGCCAGATTAGATTCACTACCAACAGGAAGGTAAGATCCTCCAAGCCTTAGCAACAAAGTACCTCCTTCTGCCAATAGTGTAGTCGACGGTCCCTATCTTCCACCAAACCCTCCTCTAGTGATCATTCTATACTGAGTCTCCTTCATTCGGCCTCAGATGTTAGGAGTGATGGGTTTATTACATGATAGACCTACCTCATTCCTGTTGTATTCTCTTGTTCCTAGATCCATTCTTGTACATTCCCCTCCTCATGCAACCTCCAGTGCTCAAGGTTGAGGGTTTTTCATACTATAGCATAGATCTCATGATATAATATAATTTAGGTATCTTTCGTTTTATAGGAGACTTCTTAGTACTCCTGCTTTGTAATGACATCATTTGTACTTTGCAGTCCCATTGACCTACTTTAGTGGTCATTCATTGGACATCAAAAGAATTATCTTATCTATCTCCATCTTGGTTGGCCCAACCAAAAATCCCTGGGGGTGGAGTTAGGTGAAAACCACAAATAGATCCAGAGGTGTGGAATGGGTATATGCTTGCATTAGACAAGTCAGTCCCTGATGAAGAAGAGTAAGCTCAAATACAAAGGGAATTGAGCAAATACATTAATTAACATGGAGTCTTTGGTAACCTGCATGCAACTTGTTACAACTCAAAACAAAACCCCGACCAAAGTCACGAATCACGGTGCGACGAGTGGCAAGCACGAGAGGAGATAGAACACAATGTCACCACAACCTAGCTCATTAACGCTTTAGGTCAACTCCTAAGACCAAGGGGGAGTCCCAGATGTCATTTATAGATATCTACAGTTGCTTAAACAAAACAAAAACACCTTTCCCAAGAAACCTCTCAACAAAAATTAGTGTCATATGGAGTCAAAACAATGAAGCATAAACAACACTGGGAGAGGGGTAGGAGTTATAACACTTAATTACATATTCCAAGAAATATAACTTGAATGTCTTACCAGTGTTATAATAATGCAGCAGTTAATAATGATACAAAAACTTGATAAAAACCGAACAAAGTAAAATACCAACTCACCGCATGAGATATACCTTGAGGTATGGAGGTGAGGGGGATATGCAATAAGATGAAGTAGGGCCCTTAAATCAGATCTAAAAATGTGAACAACTCTCAAATGGATGGTGGTCCCACTTATCACATTCCCCAATGAACTTCCAACCACTAGGGGTCAATCTAGGCCCAAAACACTGCTTTTTAGGCCTTCAAACTTGACTAAAATGATTAATATACATGTTGTACCTGCTATAATAGATCTGCAAAACAAAACCCTAGCAAGCACAAGTCACCAAGAATCTCACAATTTAACCATAAGATCAAAACACCCCTAAGGGTTCACCATTAATTCAACTAGGTTGCACTTTTCTATCCGAACAGAAATTCCAAATTGCAAATATTTTTTGAGTTGTGGATTTTTCTAATTTTTAGGGTTTTTCCAATATTACATAGTTTTTGGTATTTTTACAATATATATACAACAGAATTTTGATAAAAAAAAGAGAAGAGAAGGGGTTATGACCTTAGTTCTCAACCCAAGGGCAATTAGAAATCGAGGTCAACGTTCCTACTCAATTTGGCTTTTCAATATTTACCTAGGGTAAAGGCCAGTAACTCGACACTAGGTCAAAGTAGCCAAACCATAATTAGGGCAAACAATGAATCCCAAGGCCCACAGTGGAGAGCTCCTTCAAGAGGAAGGTCTCCTCTAGCAAGACTAACAAGATGCCAATAAAACCTTAATTTACATTGCTTGAAGTGCAAAAGCAATGTCAAACAAGAAAATGGAGAGAACTTACCAACATCAACCAAGGAAAGAGCAAGAGAAATGGCTCTTAGGTCCTCAGCCACGACTTATTACAACTATTCCTTGGATCAATCTTGCAAGATAGCAAACCTTAGAAAATCCACCATTCAGCGTTCATCACACATAAAACTTGCCAAAGTGAGAGGTGGGTGTGACTCTAGTGCTCCAATATACCAAGATGAAAAGTAAAAAGTACATAATTAGAACCCCTATCTTGTTACAAATGAATGCTAGGAGCTTTTATTTATATGAGGCTTCCTAGACTTATCTAACTTTAGAGCCTACCTCACTAGAAAGTAAAATAACTAAAAGTTAGGGTTCGTCACCCACAAGCCGAGGACTAAACACAAAAGACTAAAAATAATGATAAAATGATGTAATTGGCTTCATACAAATGAAGTGATAAGCCAGGGGAGGACGCATGCCCCAACTAACCCCAACAATGTAGAAGATCCCTCAATGCCCTCCCCTTTAGCAAGGCAAAGCTCTCTAGAAGAAGATGACGCCATGATGAGGTAAGCACATGTGGACCAAGAGGAGGGGTCATACAAGGAAAAGAAGGTCCAAGTGGGCATAAATGAGGTGTGCTAAATCAGGTATGACAACCCTTACATGCAGAATCACCTTCTTACATAGCATAACATGAGTGTGGCTAGGAGCCCCTAAGGCATGTGTCCTAATGGGTCCATCCCAAGAAGCACTGAGTACCAACCCAGGGCACAAAAAGGCCCAACACGATGGGGACTTCCGCCCATCAAGGGGCAGTCAACAAAGCCACAAAGCCAATACTCCTTAGAATGAAAACCAAGAGGACCTTCCATGACCATATCATGGGTCTTCAACCCCGCTAGACCAACACTTTTACATAAACAAGCCCAGACTTGGCCTTTTACAATGGAAAAAGACCCCTTCACTATGGTATATCTAGGCAAGCATGCTGCAAATGATCTGGGGCATAACAATTGGCTCCAACTACGGGACATGTGCTTCTCCCAAGAGTGCATGAGAACCTTTGAAACATCTGGACCTGTAGACCTACACATACATCTAACAACAAATATGTCAAATGCATAGGAGGTAGACACTTTTGTCCTACCTTGTTCAAATGAAAATGAAATGATAAACAACAAGTGCAATGCATGAGTAAAAGTAAATGCGGAAATCAAATGAAGCTAAATCTATTATGCAACCTACCTACATACTTTAAGCATGGTGAGAGAAATAAGTCAAGTGAAATCATACCACCAATGAAGCCACCTTAACATATCATTCATTTTAGGAATTTTCCTTTGTCTTCGAAAATAGTCCAAGACGAAATCACGTCAATGGCAAGATGACTAGATGTCATTACCTTCATCGGAATGGGGCTGGAACATTGGAAGAGATCACACACCTAGATGCCTTTAAATTCCTGCCAAGAAGACCGGCCCCTTTCACAAGCCCCCTCTATCCAAGCTTGGATAGGGCTCAAGTACAAATTGATTCATTGATGCCAACAGTGTATAGTCATTGATTCCAACATGTCTTAGTGCCCCTTGATGAGCCCCTGAGGGTTAAGTAATTGTTAGTGTCTAAGGAGACCTTTTGATCTTGTCCAAGCCCAAGTTTGAAGCCCTTGGAGCCCTTGGGACAATGCTAAAAGCCCTGAACACCTTGTAGAGTGTTTAAGTACCCCAAAGATGTTTTACGGTTCCCCAGTTGTTTCTTTGGTTCCCCAGTACCACAACTTATGCCCCAGTATGCTACAAAAGTGTTGAAGAAGTTGCAAGAGTCCAAATGACCCTTTCAGTGGTCATTTGTGTTTATTGAGGCCATGGTACCCCAGGAGAAGGTCTAGCAACCCCACAGGTGATGTCATGATGGATCTTGACCCTTGGAGGTCTCATGGTGTGGTTGAGTGGTTGAAGAAGCCTATGAATCCCCTTGCTTGATGAAGAATCCCTGAAGAAGTCCTTGGACCCACATTTGATGGCTTAATGGTCCTTGTCCCCTTAAAGGTGATGATGTGGTCATTAATGACTTGCTGAAGACTTGGAACCCTTGATGAAGATCTTGATGCCCGTGTATCCCTTGTTGGGGTCATGGAACCCTTGGAGATGGTCATTATGCATGAGAAGGTCTAGCACCCACATAAATGGCGGCATGATGACCCTTGGACACTATATGATCATTGATGGTGCATTTGGAAATGATTTGGGTCTTGGAATCCATACATATGGTGGTTTGTAAGCCCATGATTGTTGGAGCCTTTGATATGATAGAATCCTTGGTCATGATGCCCTCATCACTTGGTGATGGAGTCCTATGTGATGGGCTTGAAGTCCATGGAAAGTATCTTGTTTAAATATTATATGATATCCTTGAAACCCTTGCATGTGGTGCCTTGGGTCTTGAACCATGGTGATGTATGGTCCTATTTGTGGTTGTATGGATATTGGGATGTAGATGGAGGTAGATCCCACGGACGTGCCTTGATATGTTGAAGAAGACTTTGAAACTCTTGTAGTTAGTGGTATGGTCTTTGGCACCCTCATGTGTGGGGTCTTTGACGTCCTGGACATATTGAATAATTTAAGGGTATTACACCAAGAATTTTCAAATAAACCCATCATAGGGAGATAGTTGTCGTCAAGCCATTTCCATTGATATGTGGAGCATCTTCTAACTCCTTACGGTTGAAGAGATATGAATTTTTGAAGTTGGTGTACCCCACCTTTTTGGGTGAGCCGACCAAACAAAAGAAAAATTAATTATTTGTAATTTTGAATTGCATGTCGGCCCAGTTTGAGGTAATAACTTTCCTCTACGACCTATATAAATAGAATATAAAACATTTTATTTGCTTATCAATTGGAATTTCGCAACTCTTGAAGAAAAGTGCGAAATTTTGTGGAGGAGAAATTTTTGGGTATCTTCACTAAAATTGGCATAACTTTCTCATACGGAATCGGAATTACAAAATTCTTGGCTCATTGGAAAGCTTGTTACGAGGGCTATGTGATGACATGATATAGAGTTTCTTTTGGTTTGTCTATTGTTTCTTGACCTTATGATCTTCAAAAAGGTATGGCTCATGCTTCTGGGTTTCTCTTGTAATGGCACATGTCTCTCATGGATAGAGTTCATCTTTGATATTAGTATGTGAGCCTATATATTGGTATATATATTTGAAGTCATTATGGAGGATATGATGATGATGTTGCATACCTTTATGCTATGATATTATACACTTTATGATGATAATGCATGTGATAATGATGTACACTCTATGAAGTTGATGCACTCCTATACAATATGATGTACATCATACCATAGTGTGATGATGCTCTCCTATGCATTACGATGTATACTTGATGTTGATGATGCATACACGGTGCACACTGAAGTGACAATTATGCATATTTTATGATGATGATGCATACCTTATGACGATAATGCATACCTATGATGATGATGCATGACGATGCATGCCTTATGTTCAGTGGAAGTAGAGAAGGATTATTTGTTCAGTGACTGTGTATGACGAGGTGTACAAGGATGTACATGAGCAGTGTATGGCAGTAAAATGACTTTTTGGTATACATGGATGATTTGGCAGTGATAAGAGTGCAGCGGTTATTAGCAGCAGATTCAGGGTTTGGTGTGCAGTTGGTTAGACTCAGATTGACTGAGTCGGATGATGTGAACAACAGATTGATTGGTCAGTTGATGAGTAGTGTGGAGCAGTTGTGGTGCAGTGGTCAGTGGACAGTTGATGAGTAGTGAACAATTGATGAGCAGTGGTCAGTTGATGAGCAATGACAGTGGTTGTACAGTGTGGTACAGATTGGGTACAAGTGTTGGATAGCAGGTCCGCAGGATCAGTGAAGTTTGTGGTTCAGTAGTTTCAGTTACTATCTTCATATCAGGGTGGCAGGACGGGGCAAGGAAATATAGGGAGCTAAGGGTTCCTTCAGGTTGTAGCCAGTAAACCAGGGGGTTGTAGCCTCCTTCCAGTTGTAGTTGGAGAATTGAAGTCTTTGTAACAAAGGGGGTTGTTGCCTCCTTCCAGTTGTTGCTGGTAAATTATTATTATAAAGGCTTCCGTGGTTTTTCCCCCAGGACTTGGGTTTCCACGTAAAAATATTGTGTACTTTTTTTTTGCAATGCTTCCTATGTGATGATGATATGATGATATGTGATGATGAGATGTAGTTGTTAATAATGCTGATGATGATATAATGATAATGTGATAATTACGTACTCCGCATAATATTGAAAAAGCTGCCAATGGTTGTTAAAGTTGAAAAAGTAATAAAATCTACACACACTGTTCACCCCCCCTCTCAGTGTGCTCGGTGTGTCCAACAACACCTAGATGCCTTTAAATTCCTGCCAAGAAGACCGGCCCCTTTCACAAGCCCCCTCTATCCAAGCTTGGATAGGGCTCAAGTACAAATTGCCATCATTATAAACCTACTCACTGATCCCTACTTGCTACCCCAAGTGAGCCTTAAAACCAGCAAGGAACCATGGATAGTGAGGCTAAAAAATTTTGCCATGTTGTTCATAAACTTGTGCATCTACTCCTTGTCATAAAAAATCTTCCAATCTTCAAGGATATCAAGACCTAAAGGTTTTAAAAATACTTGCACTTTTCCTGATTCTAGGACGGTTTTGCAAGGGTAAAGAACGAAAGCAAATGCTGCTATGGAGTCAGCCAGTTGATTTTGAGCTCTGGAAATCACTTGTAAAGATAAGGCATTGAAATCTTATGTGGCTAATCACACTACACCCATACCTAGTCGAGACTTGACCCCGTCGAATTTCATCGTCCAAAACTTATCAGTATCATCTTCATTATCTTCATGGATTTCATCGACAAAATCTATTTCATATTCTTCGAGGTCCACGACAATTTTTTCTCGAACATGCTCATCAACCTGATCAACATTGCCATGGACCTCTTTTAAGGTTTTCCCCAAAGTGTTCATCATAAGGGGTACAAGGGGAAGTATCAACTACATCTTCACCAACCATGTTTTCAACACCCTTTTCAATCAAACATGGTTCTTTACGAGCTTCTTCATATTCTTCTCGATCTCCATGAAAACCCTTTCTATGTAGTTCCATGCCTACATAAAAACCTGACTTTGGCTAATCCAAATTGAGAATATCTTTGCTTCTGCACAATGGGGAAAAATCATAAATATCTTCTTTGGAAACATATTTGGATCAAAAGATCAAGTACAACACTCCCTGCCCTCGAAGAATCATATAGATGGGAGGGCCAAGAAACCTCCAATAGTTATCGTCTTCTTCATCACGCAAAGGAATCGTGCCATTTTCCAAAAGGCCCAAGATATCATAGGAATCTTCAAAACAACAATAAGAAGAACTCACCATTTTTTCACTTTCTTCAATTAGGACTTCTTGGTCTTCATGTCTGAATGTACAATCCTTTCCAATCCTAGGGCTCGAGATGTTATCTTCCTTAGCTCCCTCAAAATTTTGAAGGACATATTCTTCCACAATATCTTCCTCGTGTCCTTCCATATCTGCAACAACCAGTGGTTGGTAACCAACCCTCAAATATTTCTTCTTGGACATGTTCTTTTAAATATGTTTCCTCTTCAAGCTCCTTCTCTTGATCTTCATCATGGAGTTCCTCGATTTCTTTGACAAAATCCTCAACCAAAGGTTCTTCAACAATGGCTTCTTCCTAAGAGCTTTCTAGGAGTTGATCTTCATCACTATATCTTTATCTTCAAGCGACGGGTTAGAAATGCCTATGTTAATGAGATACCCAATATCCCCTCCAAAATAAGGATCCCATCTCTCACAAAAAAAACTTGATAAATTCTTCAAGCGAGTGAATTCCTTTCTTAGGAAGCCCATTGTACCAATTTTTCACATCTTTGTTGGACAAATCAAGAGATAACTTGAACATCTTCATCGTAACATCCTCATGTATCACATTCAACTTTGAAATAGCTCCCATGAATAATATAATATGCCATTCAACTGAATCAACATGTCCATGGAATTTCGATATGCATTTCCTCCAACTGTCGCATCGAATTGATTAGGATATCCAAAGACCATCGAGAAATCCAATGGATCAAACCAATTGTGCATCCATGATTCATTAAAAAACACCATATGATCTCTTTATTAATGCCAAAATATGTGGAGTTGCCAAGATGAGCTCTTCTTCATAAATGACATATGTGCTCACCTCTGCACCCGACAAGGTCATCAAAAGCTGAAGCTTCTGTCTCAAAGTGTACTTTGTTCTTATTTTTCTTCAATGGAATCGCCAGATAAGACCTGCAAGGGTAGTCCTTAACAATAATCTCATCAAAGTACCAAAACAAAAAATTACCTCTATTTTCTTACCAAATCTATCGTTCTTGCCAAGGAAATGAAACCTTTGACTTGAACAACACACCACAACTGTCATGCAACAATCTTCAAGCATCCCTGCCAATGAATCCAAAAAATGTTACCACTCAAAATAGCACCTTAACCAAGGTCAAGAATCACGATGTGACGAGTGGTAAGCACAGGAGGAGATTAACCCAATGTCACCAAAGCCTAGCTCCTTAACGTTTTAGGTCAACTCCTAAGACCAAGGGGGAGTTCCTAATGTCAATGATAGATATTTCCAATTGCTTAAAAAACACAAACACCTTTCCCAAGAAACCTCTCAACAAAGATCAATGTCATATGGAGTCAAAACAATAAAGCATAAACAACATTGGGAGAGGGGTACGGGTTATAACACTTTATGACAGATTCCAAGAAATATAACTTGAATCTCTTACCGCTAATATAATATTGCAATAGTTAATAATGATCCAAAAGCTTGATAAAAACCAATCAAAGCAATACCAACTCACCGCATGAGATATACCTTGAGGCATGGAGGTGAGGGGGTATGCAATAGGATGAAGTAGGGGCCTTAAACCAGATCTGAAAATGTGAAATCAAATCTGGCATATGCCTTACAAAAGCCCCCAAATAGAAGGTGGTCCCACTTATCATGTTCCCCGATGAACTTCCAATCCCCCAGGGGTCAACTAGGCCCAAAACCCTGCTTTCTAGACCTTCAAAATTGGCTGAAATTATTAATATACATGATGTATCTGTAATAATAGATATGCAAAACAAAACCCTAGCAAGCACAGGTCACCGAGAATCTCACAACTTAACCATAAGATCAAAATGCCCTTAAGGTTTCACCATCAATTCAACTAGGGCACACTTTTCTATCTGAACAGAAATTCCAAATTGCAAATATTTTTAGAGATGCGAATTTTTCTAATTTTTAGGGTTTTTCCAATATTATATATTTTTTGTTATTTTTATAATATATATACAACAAAATTTTGATAAAAAAAGAGGAGGTTATGACCTTAGTCCTCAACCCTATGACAATTAGAGATCGAGGTCAATGTCCCTACTCAATATGGCTTTTCAAGATTTACCAACTACGGCAAAGGCTAATAACCTGATACTAGGTCGAAGTAGCTAAACCCTAATTAGGGAAAACAATAATCCCAAGGCCCGCAATGGAGAGCTTCTTCAAGAGGAAGGTCTTGTTATCACCTAAGATGTAGTTACCCCTATGGATAGATCCAGTCATGGATGGCAATAGGGAAGGGCAACTCAAAAGGTGCAACCACGATCACCTCGACCTCCAATATATGGTTGTCACGCCAGTCGAGGCAACCTTCACTTTATGTTATCTAGCCCAGACAACAAAGGGGGAGACCCGATCTACTCCCGACAGGAGAGATCAAAACCAAGACACCAAATCAGGGTATTTCCAGTTGAAGTTAGGTGTATGGTTTATCCTAGACCTAAGGATGAAGTCACAAGCCAAGTGAGGGGTTTAATAGGTATAGCTTTGGTTCATAGTTGAAGTGAAAGTGACTTATAATGTTTAGAGTGAGATCTAGGGCTAGTGTACTAGGTCAATGTCAAAAGATCCACTGCCTTGGGAACCGTGTTCAATGCAGGGTTGTTTAGGGGTCAGATTGGGGCTAACTAGTACATGAGACAATCTTGACCATGGTCCATGATGTCTTCAAAGGTATAGTTCACCATGCAAAAGTCAAACCACAAGTCAATCCCACAATCTAGGAGAGTGGGTTGTCTTGGAGATAAACCAGTGCCTTGGGAATTGGGAAATGGAGTCAAAGTAGGGTTGACTTTATGGTTTAAGACTCCTACAACATGAGATAAGTGGACAGTATAGGCCTTGATGGTTAAATATGTCTAGATCTAGGTTTGACCCAAATGGACCACAATCCCTTAAAAAGAGGAATGCAGTCCCCAAGGCAAGATTTGACAAAGTGACAGTCTAGACCTAGGTTTTGAATTATTCTGATTCCGGATCTGCAAAAATCTCAAGTACCCAGTTCCTCGAAGTGAGTGAACTCACTTCTCCAAGGTGGTGCGACTTTCCCTAAGGAGGCTTCAATTTGGGTTTAGGTGGGTTAAATCATGTCGAATGGCATCCAATCTTTAGATCCGGGTAGATCAGTCAAGTAGGGGTATGGATCTATAATTTCGTGGCAATCCACCGGTTAGATCTCTGTAGATCTGAGTTTAAGTAGTCCAAGTGGTTCAAAGTGGGGATTAAATCCCTTAAAATGTGGAATGGGACCCACAAGGTGAATTTCAAGAAAGGGACAACCTGGGTGTACGTTATTTGATGTGTAGATGTCAAATCAAGTGAAATCTCAAACACCCATCAACTAGATCTAGGTCAACTTGCTCAAATGGTGAAGTGCGCCTTCCTTGGGAGAAGCTAAGTTGGCTTGGGAGAGGGGTCAAACGGAAGCCAATCCACACCAAACTATAGATCTGGGATGCCGTGGATGCTATAGAGGTGGGTTTTCAATATCATGCCCAACAACCCACTAGATCTAAGTAGATCTGACAAAATGTAAAATGAGGGTTTTGAAGTATTTAGGGTTTTAACAATTTATGAATTATGTCAATGGATTGGATAAAGGAAAGAGAAACAAACCTGTGGATCTTACCTGGATAACCTTGTAGATGCCTTGATGATGATGATCTATGCAATCCCGATCAATTTGGAAGCTTTGAGGTAGTCTCTATGCAAATCGATTTAGTCCAAAAAGCCAATGCGCCCTCTCTCCTGCACAACAAACGTCAACAATATCAGATTTGATGCATCAAGAGATAAGACTAATGCCACAAAAGAAGTAACAGAAAGATAGCATAGATCACAATGATACTAATGATAACCCCCTGATACAAGCGAATGCCAAGAAAGTCGATTTGAAGAAGCCTTGCAAAATCGCCCTTGTTGAAGTCGCCCTCCTGTAGACAAACAATGATTTCCAAAAGATAGATCTTACCACAATTTCCAAATGCTAGGTTGCAATAGACTTTCCAATCACCATCTAAGAACACCAGATGCAAAGGAGACCACAAGAATTTCCACAAGAATATTTTTCTATACCAATAATCCAAGAGCCAAAGACCCTTTACAATGAGAGGCTCTCTCCTTTAAATAGGAAGGAGAGGCACCAAAACCCTAACCACTTTTTGAATGAGTGGCTAAGATTAAAAGATACAAATGTCTAATCAATGGTTGAGATGAGCTCAACAATATAATACATGGATCACACATAAAATATAACATAAGTGGACAAAGTCGCCCTAGGAGAGGGGAGTCCCACCAAATCATGATGATAAAATATCATAAGAGGCTCATGGTGGGTCCAAGGGGTAATTTTATCCCTCCTTGGTCAATCCCCATGGCACAATAACCAATAAATAATCCTGAAAGTACCAAATCGTGCCTCCAAGGTGAAGTCGTGGTCCTCAAAAGACCTCAAAAATCCACAGAAAGTGCCATAAGTGATGGATGCGGGCCCCGATGAAGCTGAAACTGCAGGAGGAGGTGTGGAAGGTCCCGATCTATCATCACTGATCATCCCATGCCATAACTTTGCCTCAGTATCCCAAATCGATTTCCTCAATAGCCATTTCTACCAATCCTGAACTGCCTCGGGAAGCGTGAAACTGCCCAAACAGCCTCCTGGAGTGATGGCGCTGTCAAGGTGAGGGCACCAATGTGTCCGGGAGGGGGGTAATATGGTAAAAACAAGTGGCTGGACCACCCCCTCCATCATCAGCGCCCTAGGTCAACCGGATAAAAGTCATCTCTGCTCCGACAGGGCCTCCAACAGACCAAAACTGCACTAGGACAGCCTACTGAGGCTAAATCATCACTGTAAGTGCCCGGAACTGAAAACAAACTGTCCCATTGGACTCAGAAGGTCCAAATCCATCCAAGATGTGTACTCATACACCATATGAATCTCTGCATGATCAAAATAAATATCCAATGTACCGGAACAAGGCCAATAATAATGATCTGTAAATGACCAAACACTGCTGTATCCCAAGAATCATCATCATAACCCTGTAGCTGCTGCATAGAATCATCCTGTATGTGTACATAGACCATATATCATCTATCCATATCATCATAAGGTCTATCATCTCATGTCCCATGGTCCTCCATGGTCAAACTAGGTCCAACCAAGACCAAATATAACTCAGTCCATCATCCAAGGCTGCTGTAAAGTATCAAGGTTAATACATGCTCTACAACTTATTCAAATAGCAATTATAACACATAATGATCATAACTGGCGATCTACATCCAAATATATATTGTCGTTAATTATTATTATTACTCAGACTAGACTTTCAGGATCATACTCACTTCATAGTTGTGATCAATTTGCTAGTGAAGGGTGAAGGCTAAATTAACTGGCTAGGCTAAGGGATGACTTAACTGTCTTGACTTGGTGACACTTTGGCAAGGGAAAGGGAATACACCATAGTATATACTGAATGAGCAATAACACAGGGAATGGCGGTGTCTCACAAATGGATGAGTTGTTTAAAGAGGGTTTATTCACCTTCACAGATGCGCACAATCCATAATACAAATAAGGCCAGCAATTGTTTAGATATAGCATTTAAGTTCCATTGCTTTTTGGGCCTGAGGTTTCCATAACCTTGATCTATGTGTGTTTACAAACACATTGCATAGATTTACATTTTTTCTTTAGGCTTTCTGCTGCAGGTGTGTTTTTAAGGCACTTGTTTACCTGAGCACTTCTAGGTGTGTCATGGACAGCTTGTTTACCTAGGTATTTATTTTTCCAAAAGATAGAACATTTTATTTTCATGGCCATTTTCATTTGGCATGCCTTTCATTCATGTGTGTTTAGAAACACATTGCATGAATGGGCTTTTCATACAAGATATAACATTTCATTTTTTCCAGATTTTGTATTCATGGCAGCACCAAAAGTTTCAGGTTTAGCCAACACAACTTTAGTGACTAGGGGGAATTCCAAGGAACTCCAACTCACCATAGGTAAGTTTTGTCACCAACTCAGAGCCGAGACACAATAAACAAGGAAGCTCATCCAATATAGAGGCTACAGTGGGGAAAGGTCCTCCATGCCACTAGTCAAGTAGTAAGTCAGGGTGATAATCTAAAAGGTAGGTCATGGATGGATGAAGACAATGAAATGATGAAGCCAACACTAGCAAGCCAAGGTATGGTTGAATGATCACCTCTATTCTCCCTAAGGAGGGTACACACCAATGAGTATGAATAGTGAACTTCTAAGTCTGAGTAGGGACAGTATAATATATATAATAGATCAACCAGGTCCATATATCTATATGATCGCCAGATCATGACACTAAGTGCTAAGACATGCTATAAGAATAAGTATAAAAGCAATCTAACCATAACACCGTAATATACCTGCTGAGTCATATACCTGAATGCACATCAACCTGTACCATCATCTGTCCTCTGGAACTGCTGCTGTAACTCTGGGCACTACTGGCTGCTCTGTACCAATGGCATAATGGCTATATCGGGCATCTCTCTGAGTGTCCTGAAACTCAGTCATGGCATGGGGAATATAACTGCTGTCCACAATCTGATAGTGATCCAATATAGATGCTCATCTCAGCATCTCAAATGTAGGGGAACTGGCTGAATAGTGTACTGGCATCAGAAAAATAATGAATGGTAGCCCGGCTACTATAAATGTGATAACAGGTCTCCTCTAGCAAGACTAACAAGATGCCAATAAAACCCTAATTTACCCTACTTAAGGTACAAATGCAACATCAAACCAAAAAATGGAGAGATCTTACCAACATCAACCAAGGAAAGAGCAAGAGAAATGGTTCTTAGGTCCCTTTATGCCACGACTTATTACAACTATTCTTTGGATCAATCTTGCAAGATAACAAACCCTAGAAAATCCACCATTCAACCTTCATCACACCTAAAACTTGCCAAAGAGAGAGGTGCACATCACTCAAGTGCTTCAATATACCAAGACAAAAAGAAAAAAGTACATAATTAGAACCCTTGTCTTGTTACAAATGAATGCTAGGAGCCTTTATTTATATGAGGCTTCCTAGACTTATCTAACTTTAGAGCCTACCTCACTAAAAAGTAAAATAACTAAAAGTTAGGATTCGTCACCCACAAGCTAGGGACTAAACCACAAATGTCTAAAATTAATGATAAAAAGATGCAATTGGCTTCATCCAAATGAAGTGATGAGCCAGGGGAGGACGTCATGCCCCAACTAACCCTAACAATGTAGAAGATCCCTCAACGCCCTCCCCTTTAGCAAGGCAGACTTCTTTCAAAGAAGATGATGTCACGATGGAGTGAGCACATGTGGACCAAGAGGGATCATACAAGGAAAGAAGGTCTAAGTGGGCATAAATAAGGTGTGCTAAATCAATTATGATAACCCTTACACGCATAATCACATTCTTACATAGCATAGCATGAGTGTGTCTAGGATCCCTTAAGCCATGTGTCCTAATGGGTCCAACCCAAGAAGAATCGAGCACCAACCCAAGGCACAAAAAGGCCCAACAAGATGTGGAACACTTTTAATCACTCTTTAAATAACTCCTAAAATACAACACCTTTAACCATTTCTCTGGAAACTCTAAAAACCTTAGAAACTTTCCTTAGGGACTACCCCCCTTGACTTCGTTGGGAGTTTTGCCTAAACGGAGGAGTCAAGATCAAGTGACAGCCTTGACTCGAGACTTGCCCCTAAGGGCGCACTGAGCAGTACCATAGATTTCTGCTGCGTTAACCAGGTGTGCAATTTGGTGGCAACACTTTTTGGCATCGTTGCCAAGGATAAATCTTCCTATCCCTGGGTATGATTTTTTATTTTTAGCCTTTTTTTTTGCTTTGTTTGATGAATCCTTATCTTTAATTTTTCTTCTGGCGACTCCACTAACCTTTTTTCTTTTTTATAAAAATTGTCAAAGTAAAAAATAGAACTTTTTGTGAGTGTTTTAAAATGTATATTTTTATGGTGACTCCACTGAAGGGATAAAACCCTTGTTTCTCATAAATTTGTTGAGACTTGTGTGTAGATGAGCCCATGCAACACATAAAATCTTTAAAGCTCATTATTTAAGCAAACCTCCTGATGTAGTAGCAGACACTTTCCATGGTCATTTCAAATATATGCTTCTAATCACTAAGTATGGATGATGATGAGTCTGGTGATGAATTTTCAAATGAATATCCTCCTATTGACTTCTCAAACATCCCAGGTTTCCCTAATTATCATACTGGTAGAGATATATCTAATCATTTGCCAACCTTTTGGGGAAATGGTGATTCAAAAACACAGCATGTCATATCCTTTCTTAAAGTCCTGGCCGACTTCAAAGTTTTATATGAAGATAACATGATGGAAATGTTTGTCAGCACTTGGCGGGGAGATGCTTGTTATTGGTGGTATAATGGTCTCCCGGATAAATGTATTACCTCTCTTTCGAGCTTCCTTAGAATATTTTTGAGGCAATGGCATAATAAAGGATTCAGTATGAAAGCCTTGGACTCGATCCTTGAAACATTCTTTCCTATCTCCATACCTTGGATAGAATATCATGAAGAAGACCCTAAGGCTCCTCGCCTCATCATAGTGGAAAACGAAAAATATTGGGAGCTGCCCCTAAGTTATTACAGTAACCGAGAGATTAGGCAGCTTATTCAAGAAAATCCTGCCTTTTTCCATCAAGCACAGTGTGACCCTATTGAAGAAATTCATGAAGATCTAGTTATTGAAAATATTGTTGAAAACCCTCCTCATGCCACCATAACAAAAAATATTGAAGATTGGGAGTTTTCTCATATCTATTTCAGTGATGATGAGCACATTTGTACTCCTAATCCACCTCCAGAAGAAACCATTGCAAAAGACCATATTGAAAATCATAATGAAGTATGCAATGTATATAATGATGATAGTTTGGAAGATTTCCTTCCTTATGACCTTTTTTTTCTGAAAAGGAGGATTATGAGCATGAAGAGGACATATATAGCCTGGATCATGATATGAGTGATGAAGAGTCCCTCATGACTGACATAGATGTTGATGATGATAATTGGACATTTATAGAGAACCCCATCTATGCCATATCTGAAGAAGAGAATGATGCGCTTGAATCTTTTGAGAGCATAATTGAAAATCCCATATATGACATATCTGAGGAAAGGAAGTCTGAGCCCGAGTCTCTTGGTGGTTTTACTGAAAAAACTATTTATGAGATTTTCACAGAAAACATGGACTTTGAGACTTTAGGAAATCTTTGCATTGAAAATGAGCATGATTTTTTTCCATATGATCAGTTAGAGCCATGCATGAGCATCAACGAGGAAGACCTGAAGAAGCAGTGTAATGAAGAGCCGGATTAGATACATCTAATTGAAGAGCAGTCTCAACCATTGTCTCTGCATATAGAGGTTCCTTATGATGTGGAGCAACTTGGGGTTCATGCTTTCAAAGAAAGTTATTATTAGAAGAGCCCTTCAAATCATTATGAGGTAGTTAGTCTGCCTTATCATTCAGAAATTTTTCTCAGCCCTATCCAGTCATGGATAGAAGAAGCCTACAGGAGGACTTACCATTTGGGGAAGCACTTCAAAGATCTATCACATACTTTTGATTTCCCATCCAGCCCTCCCATCCAGAGGATCCATGCAAGTTTGCACTTTCTAATAAACGTATCCTTGCTTTGGCTGGTAACCAAAGACAAGGCAAAAATCTATTATATTGATGAAATGTTAAGATGGTTACATTGGATTTCTGATTACACTTAGCATTTTACTTTACGTCATGCTTAGAGTAGGAAAATAAGCTCCTCAAAGAGAGCATTTACTTTACGCATTTCTTTCTAGTATTTAAGAATAATAACTTTCTTCCTTAATAAATGCAATTTATGATTCATTGGTTTCTTCATAAAACTTGTGCCACTGAACGTTTCTTTTGTCAAGTTGAGATGTTTTTACAGGTTGTATAAACCAGAGACTCTAGTGTTCTCGCATCCTCTCATTGCCTGAAGGTTGATCTAGCACACGTCCCGCAATTGGAGCCAGATGTTATCCACTAAATTGAACTTAGTGGATTCCTTGTGAACCTCAGAAGACTTGAACAGCTTACATTGTTCATTCCCAGAGTTCAGAAGTCCATCAGGCCAAATTTTTGGCCCTTTGTAAAAATTGCATGTCGAGACCCCCTTGGGGGAATTGTAATAAGTTGGTCTAAGCATGATACTTTTGTAAAAGGCTTGGCCTACCTTAGGGTTTGTTGTCAAGGGGATACTCTAGAGTGTTTTTGCCTTAGGAATTATGTGTTGCGCTTCAGTGGCGTATAACTCCTAAATTTTTCACTCATACCTCCAAAGCTAGAGTATTTTCCATGGAGGTCAATCTTAGGGAGGTTATTAAAGCCTATGTGTCTATGTTTTTTAAACATGCTAGCCATCAATAATAAGTCGCATGGGCATGCACTAGGTCCTCTAGGAGTTTGAGTTCATTTCGGCAAAAATAATTTTTTCCGTAAACTTAGGCCATTTTTTAATGGTTTAAATGGGAAATTTCAAAATGTAATAAAAGTGTGGTATGGAGGCGGAATTTGGCGTGGGGATGCTCGTTTTGACGCTCAGAACATCCTCTTTACCCAAGGACCCACTTTCTCCATGTACCGGGCGATTACGTCGTCTCTGAGAGCATTATTCATTAAAGATGCGACAAAATGGCACTTTAACGCTGAGAAAGCACAAATTGCACTAGTGGACAAAGGTTGAAAAGTCAAAAAATTGATTAAAAAATTATTTGGAAAATGTGGCATATTGTTTTCTTATGATGTGCGACCTCATTAAGGGCATAAAGCACATATTCTAAAGTCAAAGCATTAAAGTTATGAATGAAATCAAATTAGAGGATGTGCCATCCTTCACGTGTGGGCAGATTCCTCTTACGTGGAAGCTTGTGTTTAGTGGGAGGAGTTTCCAATGTTTAGAGAGGGGCGCCTCTCCCATGTGGCTGCCCTCTCATCCTCCATCACTCGCATCATGGGATTGTGATTGCATTTTGAATAACACTTGGCTGCCCTCTCTCACAAGTGCACCCCCTCCTCATGATTCGCCCTCCCTCACTCTCAAACTCTATAAAGGCAAGGCTTTGCTCCATTGTTGGATGGATGCATAAAACCTCTGCCCATTGTAATCTTGAATATTTTGTAATGCAAGTGAAGACTTTGGAGGTCCATTGTTGTACAATTTTGATGCATGCTACTGTATGAGGTGATATTGTTCTAATTTAGCTCTTCTTATTTTATTTATGTTGGTAGATCTAATTTGAATGTTCATGGAGTAAACATTTGTTGTTGTTAAATTGCTTATTTGTGTATTGCTTTTGAAAGATTAGGAAGTAACCAACTATACTAGGTTGTATTTAGGCTCTTTCGATTTTTCCTTATCAAACACACTAGATCTAACTCATTATATGCAAGAATACATTTTTAGGCTCTACCAATTGTATTTAGGTCCATTGTTGTACAATTTTGATGCATACTACTGTATGAGGTGATATTGTTCTAATTTAGCTCTTCTTATTTTATTTATGTTGGTAGATCTAATTTGAATGTTCATGGAGTAAACATTTGTTGTTGTTAAATTGCTTATTTGTGTATTGCTTTTGAAAGATTAGGAAGTAACCAACTATACTAGGTTGTATTTAGGCTCTTTCGATTTTTCCTTATCAAACACACTAGATCTAACTCATTATATGCAAGAATATAAGAATACATTATATGTTAGATTTAGGCTCTTTGTGTTTTTCATGTTTTCTATAGCTAATTTGGCATAATACATTTTTTTTAATTTATATGCATCAAAATATATTAAAATATATATTATATAAAAAACGCACCCAAAATGAAAGCTTTTGAAAATTTCACTTTTCGCTCCCGCTGTCCGCTCCCAACAATGTAGGTTCTACCCTGACATACTACTTAACTTGTGGCATGGAGGACCTTCCCCCACTCTAGCCTCTTTGTTGGATGAGCTTCCCTATTGTTTTTTGTCTCGTCTCTGAGTTGCCTAGGTTGTGTTGGCTAAGCCTGAAACAGATAGTACTACCATCATTACATGTATCTGGAAAACTTATTGTATATCTTAAATAAAGCCCATTCTAGAATGTGTTTTTCAACACACATGAATGAAAAGGCATGTGAAATAAATGTAAAATCCAAGAATGTGTTTTTCAACACACACGGATCAAAAATCCTAATAAATGTAAATCCAAGAATGTGTTTTTCAACAAAAACGGATTAAGGCTATGGAAATGAATGAAAGGCCCAAAAAGCAGTGGTTAAATATATGCTATATCTAATGATTTGTTGGCCTATACTGTAATGATTATTCCTCATTAGCCTACGGGTTGTGATATGAGATGGAGCTTGGGACGGCTAATTCTAAGTGTCCCCTAGAGAATTGAAATACGGTTAGCCTACCTAGTTATGGCAGCTCTAGAAAAGATCCTCACGGAGCTGTATCAACTTGGATGTGAGTTGTAGACATCTGTCAAGGTTGAATAAGCACTTCTGAAACAACTTATCCATTTGTGAGACAGTGCCATCCCCTATGCTATTTGCTTGTCCAGCATATGCTTTAGTGTGTATCCCCTTTCCACTTCCAAAGTGTCACAGTGTTGAGTCAGTAAAGTCATCCCTTAGCCTAGCCTTGCATCTATCCACCCTCACCCATCACTAGCAAATTGATCACAACCATGAAGTGAGTATAGCCTTGAGGTTCTAAGTCTGAGTTATTATTATTATTTGAAATCTTGAATATCTTGTTTTAGATCGCCAATGAAATGATTACTTTATGTTTATATTGCTATTGGAATGATTAATGAAGCCTGCGTTAACCAAATGCACTTGCAGCACCTTGATGTTTATGGTTTGGATTATATTATGGATCAGTTTGACTTGGTCAAACCTAGTTTGACCAAAATCAACCACAGGACATGAGATGGGTTAGACCCTGGATGATAGCTATTGATGATATGAGATCCTTATTTGGTCACCAGATGGTTCCATGTAGCAGTTACAGGTTCAGATAGTGATCTGCAGCATTTTTGAGGATTTTGATCATTTGCAGATTATTATTATTTTTATTTGTCCGAGCATGGTGATGATATTATATGATTATGCAGTCATCCATATGGTGTATGAGTATGCACCTTTAGTGCATTTGGGCTCTCTGAGTCCATTGGAACAGTCAGTTTTCAGTTCCAGGCAGTTTCAGTTGAGATTTCTCTCAATTTCACTTCAGTGCAAATTTGCCATTAAAAATGGCCTGTCAAAGCAGTGTCAGGATTTGATTGGTACACCTATGGCGCTACAGAGGGGATATGGAGTGTAGCCACTTGTTTTTACTACATTGTTATATTCCCGGACATGTTTGTGCAGTTAGATTTGGCCCCTGGTGACCAGGCAGTGAGTTATAGGCATTTCTATGATTTTCAGGTGATTTACAGAGGCATAAAAAATGGTAAAATTGGCTACAAAGGAAATTGATTTGGGCTACTGAGGAAAGGAAATGGCATAGGAATGGTTTTGATGATGTTTATGATGTCTCCCACACCCTCCAGAGCAGTTGCATCAGTTAGTGGGGCCCACACATCTTTCTCCGGCACATTTTGAGATTTCATAGAGCCTTTGGAGGCTCACGACTTTCCTTAATGGGCATGATTTTATGCTTAGATGATATATTTGATGATTATTGTGCCATGGGGACACACTAGGAAGTTATATGTCACTCCCTAGACCCACCATGAGCTATATCTTATGTTCCCCTAGTCATTTGGAGTGGGAAGTCCCCCTAGGGTGTTTTTTTCCATGACATTGTTATATTTTTTAGTTGATCCATGTACTTTATTGTTGAGCTCATCTCAACCGTAGATTATAACTTTTGTATCTTTTAATATTAGCCATCCATTTAAAAGGTGGTTAGGGTTTTGGTATCTCTTCTTCCTATTTAAAAGAGAGAGCTTCTCATTGCAAAAGGACTTTTGGCTCTTGGCTTCTGGAATAAAAATATTTCTTTGCAAACTCTTGTCTTGTGGTTGTGGATGCTATTGATGTTGATTGAAACTGTTCCTCCTCTGCACTGAGGATCTTGGTGGTTATTTTGCACATCTTCTCTCTACTTTTTATCTACGGGTGAAGAAGTCCAATTGGTGAGGAAGGCACATTGGTTGGGGAGACTCTCCCTGTTCTCTTCTCTTCTCTTCGTCGGTTTCAGGGAGTATTATTGTCTTTGTACCTCTTACTTCTTGTTATCATGTTCTTTCTCTATATTTCTTCCATTCTTGCTTGAACTGATTGATCTCTTGTTGTCCTTGGTTCATCAGGAAGAGCAGGGTGCACGTGTGGAGCTGGGAAAATCGTGGGGGCAAGATACATCACCAAATTCTCATTTGATCTTTGCGGGAACAATCCTCGACATCATAGCAAACATTTCCATGACTCAGGTAGGCTTGTGGGGTAAGTAATTTATTCTTCTAACCCACCCATCTGTCATTCTATCTTCAAACCCTAAGTAAAATTAATCGAAAAATTCTCTGGCTCAAAAGACTTGGTTTACTGGCAAACCATTTCTGGGTTTTTGGTCTTTTGCAAATCCCTAGGTGGGTTCTCCAAGGCGTCATAACTAGAGGACTCCATTGGCCCAAATCTCAAGGCACTAGTCTCCTTGAACCCTCATGCATTTCCTGAGAAGGTCAGTTTGCATGTCTTTTGATCCTGTTTGTTGAGCTTGTGTGCTTTGACACTGTCACATCCGTCTACCAAGTTGTGCTAGGAAGCCCTAATTCTCAGATCCACTCTTTGGGACACTTTCCCTGTTTTAAGGGTCATGTTTCCCAAGGCAGTTGAATTTGATCATTTTAACTACCACCTGAATCCTGGAATCATACTTAACTATTGAATCACTGTGTGTAATCGATCTTTGCCAAGTCACATCTTCCCTAAGCCTCCACAGTGGTCTCATTTCCTTAAATATAGGGTTCCACACCTGACACCTTACGTACTTCATCACGTTTGATTTGATCTGGTGTTTGGGTTTGATCTCTCCTGTTGGGAGTAGATCTGGCTCTCCCCCTTTGTTATCTTGGGTTTTGATAGCATAAAGTGAAGGGTGCCTCGGTTGGCGTGACAACCATTCCTTTTGGGAACCGAGGCTCTCGAGGTTCACCACTTTGGTTGCCTATCCCCTTTACCATCCTGTATAGGATTCATCTTCTAGGGGCAACTACAAGATTGGTGATAACAGGGCTCTTCCACTGCTATTGTCCAGGTGACTCTATTTCCTATACTAGTTCATATCAATACAAAAATATTCTTTATTCTTTCATATATTGTTTTACATGTATGTTCTTGAATGAAAAGAATACAAAAAGATCGTCCATTTGCTTTCATGCCGGCTCTTTTATTTAGTTTTAGTTCTTAGTTTAGTTGTTTGTTTGTTCACTTTCTTGAAACTCTGTCAAAGCTACACAACCCTTTGGCAGGCGCTTTTTGGCACGAGCATGTGTGAAAGTACACGCTACATTTGGCCAAGAATTTTTCCTATAGAATTACTATCAATCTTAGCAGCACTCCTTTGTAGATTTTGGGTGATCCATAAATACAGGGAGTAGTTGAGTTTTGGGGGCTCATATTTCCCTCTTTATATACTTCAAGGGATGAAGATTTTCTTGCTCTGGCTACCTCCCTCACAATCTAGTTGCTTGGATCTTGATTGATTTTTTTGTAGTTGCCATTGTTTTCCAGATATCCCACCATCTTTCTTTCATGGCAGCTTGCTTGTACAGGAAAAGCAACCCACGGGGGGTTTGTTACCACCTAAGTTGCACTTAGGTGGATTCCGAGTGAACCGTTGAAGACTTGAGCAATCAAATTGTTCATCATCAGTGTTCTGAGATCCATCAGGCCAAATTTTTGGCCCTTTGTAAAATTTTGCATGTCCAGACCCCCATGGGGGAATTGTAATAAGTTGGTCTTGTTGTCGTCAAATCAGCACACTTGGTTAACGCAACAGAAAATCTTTTCTATTGCTCGATGTGCCCTTGGGAGCAAGTCTCGAGTCAAGGCTGTCACCTGATCTTGACTCCTACATTTAGGCAAAACTCCCAAAGAAGCCAAGGGGGGTAGTCCCTAAGGAATGTTTCTAAGGTCTTTAGAAATTCCAATGAAATAGTTAAAAGGTGTTTTATGTTTTTAGGAGTTTATTAGGGTGTTGATTAGAAGGGTTCCAAAATAGTCTTGCACAAATAAATTTAAAGCCTGCTTTCACTAGCAAAATTGAAATGACTACCGAAAAGATGTACGATATTGATATGATATTAAGCAAATGAAAAAAAGTATGATGACCAGTGCCTTATGGAGTCACAATATCAAATAAGTATAGCTGCTGAAAGGCAAAATGTAGTGCAAATGTCTCTTGGTTACTTTTAAATTATTATGATATGAATCTTTGTTAGGGAAAAGGGAACTCCCAAGATACCGTGAGGTATAGGGAGGAATGTCTGGAAATTTAGAAATCAGTGGCTCCGTACAAGGACATGTGGGATGGAACGGAGTCTCGAGAACGGTGTTAAACACTACACCAACAAGGATGTAGTCTAACTGGTGCTCTGAGGTCTCTCCCAATGGTTCCCGTGTCCTTAGTCAAAATTTCCCCACACGAAATCCAATCGAAGTGCCGGATTTTCACTTATGTTAAAGGGTGGTTGATTTTATTAAGTGAATATTAAATTAGATGTGAAAAAATTAAGTAGTGCTTCCAACTGCTTTTGGTATCCCACAGCTCAAACGAATTGCAGGTGGGTAGAGCATACGCAGTGTAGGCAAATGATTTATTCCAATTGAAGAAAGAGGACCATTGTACTCTTCGATAAAGAGTGCTCTTGACCTGCTTTTCAGCGAAATTCAAGAGACTTTGGATTCCTTTTATTTAACAATTTTATTGTGGAAAGTAAACTGCAAAACTAAAAGATATAACTCACCAAGTTTATGCGTCACTATCTAATCAACCACCACTAATCGGCGAAGCCTTTAGGTGGTGGTGAGAGCATACTTTGTGGCGACGAAACTAGTTTTATTTCTAAGTTTACTTTTGCAAAAATTGAAATGAATTAAAACTAAAAATTATGTAAAGCATACACCCTACACTTTCAAAGTGAGTGTGTGAACTTTGTGAGGTTAGGAAAAATCAATCACAAAAATTTGACAAAAGTACAAATCCCCCCAGGGGGGATGGGGTGTGGGCGCTAGGTATCCCACTGCTCTCGTTTAATAGTTACAAATTTTAAAGAAGAAAAAGGAGCTCCTTAGTCCATTTTACTTGGACTTAGGGCTTACAATGGTATGCAGGTGAAATACAATGAAATGGGTGTCCACCGGGGTGCTTTTTGCACTTTTTTGTGGTATTGGTCACTCATAAACTTTCACTTTTATGTGCAGACCTGCTAATTTCCAGCGAGCTAAAGTGCTACAAAAAAGTGATTAGAATGCACAAATATACATAGAAATTACAAATTCTAACTTGCAAAATTTATGGGAAAATTTGACATAAACAAGTATGGAAATGGAAACTAGATCTAGCTCTTTTGAGTATGAAAACTTAAGCACTTATAGATCTGATTTTGAAAACAAGTCTAAAACAAATTTAACTTTCAGATCTATGTACTTGCTTCAATATGAACAAAAATGAAAAAGGTTTGCTTGTAAATTTTGAAAAAAGATAGAGGGAAGAAGGAGAACCAAAGCTTGTTAGCTTTTACAGTTTGGAGAAGAAGCTTGGTGCCTGCAAAATATATTAGAAATGTATTTGAAAAGAGGTCATCCACCACCGATTTTGAGAGAAGAATCAAGACAAGATCAACTCTCAAAGTTGGGCACCAAATCCGGTAACGCAACCAACAAGCTCACACACACAATAGATTAAATCTAGTAAATCAAATGGTAAGAAATGAGAAGGGCAAAAGTACAACCGAATATTGTTTGTTGCTCCTAATCTCTAAACATCCAATAAACATAAGCAAATCAAAAGCCTTGAATGCTTACCCACTAGGATCCAAGATCCTTGCCATTGCTAGATCAATCTATTAGCATATGAAGACAAAATTGGAAAATTACAAAGTTACCTCAATCAAAATTGCATGCATGAAGTACAAGAACCACCAATGACCTCCAAAGTCTCCAACAATACATTAATCAAATGAAAATGTTACAAATATCAGAAGCAGAGGTTCTATGCTATCCACCATATGCAAATGGGGTGCAAAGAGCTTGCTCTTATAGTATTCAAAGAGAGGGAGGCGAATGGTTCAAGGAGAGATATGGGGGATTGAAGTCCACGTGAATCCTCCCCTTGGCGTTAACTCCAGCTTGATGAGAAATTTGTGGGATGTGTTGGCCATAAACTCTACAATGAGGCGCCACATCTCCATAAGGAGATGTGCCCTTATCCTTCACACACTACCAAACCATATATCATTCGCCACATACCCAATTGCTTTCACGAGATGGTGGGGGTACACTTGAGGTGGAAAAATCGCAAATCTTTAACTTGGTGTTATTTACTTGTGCTCTTAAAACTTCACTTGGTTGGTGTGAGGTGGTTGCGACTTTGTGAGAGGGGCGCCCCTCTCAACCTTTGGAACCTTCGCCCAACCTTCTCAAAGTTGCATGCACAATCTGCCCATGTGATGAGGAAAGTTGCACCACTAACATATGACATCACCCACAACTTTAAAAAATGATTTTTTAAACCATGCTTTATGATCTTAATCTGACCGCCCTTCCTTAGAAACCAATGTGTCACCCCTTTCCAATCCATTTTTTAATTCTTTTTTGGACTTTTTTATTTTGTCTTTGGTGCAATTCGTAGAATGGTTAGCAATTATGTGCCAATTTGTAGCATCCTTAATGAATAATGCTCCCAGAGGCGACGTAATCACCCAGAATATGGAGAAAGTGAGCACACTAGTAAAGAGGACGCTCTAAGCGTCAAAACGAGCCTCTCCACGCTAAATTCCTCCTCAAGACGACACTTTTTTTACATTTTGAATTTTTCTATTTAAACCATTAAAAAATGGTCTAATTTACGGAAAAAATTATTTTTGTCAAAATCGACTCAAACTCCTAGGGGACCTAGTGCATGTCCATACGACTCAATACTGATGGCTAGCATGTTTAAAATACATAGACACATAGGCTTTAATAACCTCCCTATGATCGACCACCATGGGAAATACTCCAGCTTTGGAGGTATGAGTGAAAAACTCAGGAATTATACGCCACTGAAGCGCAACGCATCATTCCTAAGGAAAAAAGACTCTAGAGTATCCCCTTGACGACAAACCCTAAGGTAGGCCAAGCCTTTTACAAAAGTATCATGCTTAGACCAACTTATTACAATTCCCCCAAGGGGGTTTGGACATGCAAATTTTACAAAGGACCAAAAACATTTGGCCTGATAGATCTCGGAACACTGATGATGAATAATTTGATTGTTCAAGTCTTCAACGGTTCCCTCAGAATCCACTAAGTACAATTTAGTGGATAACAGGTCTAAGCATGATACTTTTGTAAAGGGCTTGGCCTACCTTAGGTTTTGCCATCAAGGGGATACTCTAGAGTGTTTTTTCCTTAGGAATTATGCGTTGCGCTTTAGGGGCATATAATTCTTGAGTTTTTCACTCATACCTCCAAAGTTGGAATATTTACCATGGTGGTCGAACCTAATATTAAAGTCTATGTGTCTATGTATTTTTAACATGCTAGCCATCAAAATTGAGTCATATGGACATGCACTAGGTCCCCTAGGTTTTTTAAGTTATTTGGACAAAAATAATTTTTCCCGTTTAACGGGATTAATTAATATTTTAATTAAAAAATCAAAAAAGTGATAAAAGTGTGGTTAGGAGGTGAAATTTGGCATGGGGGTACTCGTTTTCTAAGTCGGAGCACCCACTTTTCCTAAGTTTCAAGTGAGTATTCATCTCCAAAATTTATAATTACTCGAAAAATGCCAAAAAAAACCATTTAATTGGCAAAAAAGGACATAATAAAGGCAAAATCCCAATCCCACGGAGCAAGGAAATGTGTTGGAATCAAATCTCCTTTGAGTGGCAATCAAATCAAGGAGAATATTGAGCAAATAAATGATGATTTGATTGAAGATTGGAGATCAACCAAAGGGGGGGACGAATTTGTGGTTGGAGAGGTGTCAAGTGGAGGTTGAAAAGTGTCAAATGGTTAGAGAAATGTGTCATTAACCTCCCCAAACCCCTCACATGTGTCAACAAGCCTTTTCTAAGTGTATCAATCCATTTCTCCAAGTGTCAAAGAGGATCTATCTTGGGAAGTGCACCTCCCCCTCTCTCATTTTGCTATATAAGCAAGGTTGCTATTACTTGTTTCTCAGTGATAGAAGGCATAGAACCTTTGCTCCTGTGTAATGTAATTTTTTTTCTGAAGTAATAAGATTGAAGACTTTGAAGGTCGATTTGGACTCTTGTTCCATGCATGCACTATTTTTCAGTTGAGGTGACATCTTCCTGAGCTTTATTTATTTTTATGCAAGTCAATGTTTAGATCTAGATATTGTAGAACAAACATTTAATGCTATTAACTTGTTTGTTTATGAGCATGCTTTCAAGATTTAAGAGTAATACTAGTATTTGGTTGTACAACATATTCTCTTGGTTTTGATTGATGAGCATACTAGATTTAACTTTGTTTGTGTGAGAATTTTGTAAGCTCTACAGGAAGCCTCAAGGTGAAGGGAGCTTGGATCTAGGTTGATTCCACTTTCTCTCCATCACATTTGAGCTTTGAATCTACAAGTTATTGATCCACAACTTCCTTCTTCTTCATCTTGTTCACATATCAAGCCTTGAGCTTGAGGGTTTGCTTCAACTACCTCTCCATTTTCTAAATTACTCTTTGGTTGCTTGGTTACTATAAGCTTGGTAAGAGAGAGATCTTCTTTTTATTTGCAAAATCAAACATCTCCTTTTACTTTAGCATAAAAATCAGATCTAAAATAACTTTTTCATATTAAAAAACTAGATCTAAATCCCATTTTTCTATACTTGCATTTGTTAAAAGTTTCCAATATTTTTGCAAGTTTAGACCTTGTGTTTTTCATGTAATTTTGTATGATCTAACTACTAATTTGCAGCATTTTAGCTCACTGGTTTTTAGCAGGTCTGTGACAAAAGTGGGTAGATTTTTGACCAAAAATCATCAAAAACTGCAAAAAATACTTTCTGTGTACCCCCATCCACTTGTATATTTTTTTATATGATTGTAAGCCCTTAGATCCAACTATAAGTGGACTAAGTGGCATTTCTTTTAATCTTTTATTGTAATTATTAAGCAAGAGCAAGTGGGCTACACAGCGCCCACACCCCATCCCCCCTGGGGGGATTTGCATTGTCTAATTTTCGTGGTGTAAATTTTTCTAAAAACACAACAAACACACACACCTTTCTTTTTGTAGGTTGTATGCTTTAATTCAATAAATTGGCTTTTAATTTATTTTTATTTTCGCAAGTGTAAATTTAGAAATAACACAAAATCTCGTTGCCACGAAGTATGTTCTCACCACCACACAAAGGCTTTGTTGATTAGTGGTGGATGATTAGAAAAGTGACACATAGATTTTGTGTTGCTTCATTCTTCTTTCATCTTCAAACACTTTTTCTTTTAAGCATCAAATCGGAATAAACATTTAGCTTATAGCTCAAAGTATGCTCTTTCCCCTTGCGGGCATTCTGCCTGGCCCTGTGGGAAATCAGAAAGAGCTATAAACTACTTTCTAAAGCTTCACATCTAATCTAAACAACTCACTTAATAAAATTTACTACCCGTCACATAGTGGAAATCCGACACTACGTTAATTGAAATTTGTGTGGGGAAATTTCTCAAAGGAAGCGGGAACAACTGGGAGGCGACCTCAGAGCACAATTAGACTACACCCTTGTTGGTGTAGTGTTGAACACCGCCCTAGAGACTCCATTCTATCCCACACGTTCTCGTGAGGATCCACCATCTTTTGATTTCCGGACATTCCTCCCTGTACCTCACGGTATCTCGGGAGTCCCCTTTTTTCCCTAACTAATTTCGAACCATTAATAATCTAAAAATAACCAAGAAGCAAATCGCAAAACATTTCCCTTTCAGCAGCAACTTTTATATCTTGTATTGACTCCATAAGGCACTGGTCCACAACACATTATTCATTTATTTGCTTAATATCATATCATTGTTGTGCTATTTATTGGTTGTCATTTCATTTTGCTGGTGAAAGTACATTTTATAAACTATTTTGCAAATCATCTTGGAACCCTTTTAGTCAAATCATAAAACTCTTTAAAAAACATCATTAAACTAATTCACCGAAACATTCTAATAGCCTTAAAAACATTCCATAGGGACTACCCCCCTTGGCTTCGATTAGGAGTTGGCCTAAACAGAGGAGTCAAGATCAGGTGACAGCCTTGACTCGAGACTTGCCCCCAGGGGCGCACCGAGCAGTAGCATAGATTTCTGCTGCATTAACTAGGTGCGCGATCCAGCGGCAACAAGGTCAACCACAAAGCATCCACAAGCAGCAAAGCTAATGCAAATGTCATTGGGGGATTGGAACCCTGGTGAGAGACTTGAAGTTGACAGCGACTGCCCTCACATTTGAACCACAACCTCATTGGCAATTGTCAAAGACCTTGAATTTATGGTTGTTTGAGACACCATTTGAAGACTCCTTTTTAATGAATATAAAAATCTGCCAAAATTTAAGTTGAAGATTTGTCTACGTTTTGACAGAGATAATCCTGAAGATCTATGTAGAGGGATATTAGGACACAAGTTGCATTAAGGTAAGCGTGGGCATGTAAGTGTTAACTCTTAATGCCATCTAGGTGGGTGTCTGGGATGGAATGAGGCATAAAGCACATCAGACATATTTATCTATCCCATGAAAGGAGAAAATAAAACAAAACTCCCTCTATGTACTCAATAAAATTATTGAGTTTATGCTCACTAGACCTCTTTTTGATGCCATTATTCAATTTTTCCTTTGCTTAGCTGAAATATATTACAAGTTTAGGGTGTTTCACAACTTAATGTTAGGACAAAACATAATTGTAAGGCCTCAAACTTGGAGAGTGAGATGACAAGGGTGAAAAGGAACCCCCTAGATTAAAGAGATAAACATTAGGTTTACCATGTGTTCAAATTCATGTACATTGTAGATAGTCATATGGTTGTAAAGTTAAAAGCTTAAACCCTTTATACACATGTATAACCCGCTACCCATCTGTAAAAGTTTATATTTGAGATCATATGATGTGATTGAGGTTATTTGGTATAGCAAGGACATAAGGACTATACTGTAAGGCCTGATATAACTTAGAAGAATGCACATAGTTAGTGTAATTTGAAGTCCTGAAAATATACTAGTCAAAGAAATCAATTAGTAAAGATTTCATGCCATTGGGCCACTGGACAAGAGATATTTTAATACAAAACAGGCACAGATGGAAAGATTTGAGAAAACCTATTGAAGAACCATAACTTGTAGAGACAGAATGAATAAAGAGAACATATTGAAGAATAATAAACTGTAGACACTAAGACTAAGCAAAGAAGGTATTGTGTGAATGGGCAATGAGATCAAATATTGTATGATGTGGACAAGATCAGATAAGATGAAGGTTAGAGCAGGGAAAATAGCAGTTTCCATCATGAAGAAAAATATTGAAGACAGCAGATGTTCATGTAAGAAAAATAGGTTGGGTACCAGAAAAGCCCATTATAGCTGTGGGTAATCCTGGGAATATTGGATATGGACTAAATTGTTAGATCATAAGTGTGATACCTTCTGGTGGTATCAAGAAGTCTGTCTCACTGGAAAGATGACACAAGAAGGTTTTAAGGATAGTTGACAACAGTGGGTATAGGATGCACATTCGTGTTGGCATGAAGTCTGACAGGTTAAAAATGAGCTCGCCTAGTCATACTGTATACATAACCCATCATCAAAGGGTAGTGTGCAGCACCAAGGCATATATTTCATGCTGGATTTTTTCAGAAGATGAGGATGATAGATAAGCATTCCTTCAGATAGGAATGTGTTACTAGAAAGCACTGGTGGAGTGACTGATTTCTCATCCATATCAAGTATGTCCAAATGCTTCAGAATCTTTAAACTTTGACACTGTCAGAAGCATTTATTCGTGGAAGATTGACTTGTGTATGCACAAAGCAATGTTATAATCCATCTTGTGGAAGTGACCACTAGGGCTGATGTGAGGGTGGTAGGTGGCTAAAATGGAGAGGTGGTCCAACTTGAGGAAGAGAATACTAGGGCTGACATGTGGGTAGTAGGTGTACATACACAAGAGTTGGATCAATGGCCGGCTGAATCTCAAAGCATGAAGCTCAAAGGTAATGTCTTCAGCGGGAGTGTTGAAGTGATTGAAACAAACATTCATTCTGGATCAATGATCTTGTTTAGCAGTTGTTTTGTAGGATAGCTAGGAATTGTGTGGAATCTCTTATCCAAGGGGAAGTAATGGTGGTGAATCAGTTGTCAAGTTCATTCGGACTTTATTGGTGTCATTCTTCAAGATTACAGAATTCAGTGGGAGTTAATTTTGGAGCTCTCGTCTAAGGAAGGGCATTGGTAAATCAGACAGTTCAGTGGGAGTTAATTTTGGAGCTCTCGTCTAAGGAAGGGCATTGGTAAATCAGACATTGGGCTCCAACAAAAGTATCACTTAACAATTAATGCTACTAACATATAACCAAGTTCAACATTGAGGATTGTTAAAGTAGTTAAAAACTTAAAACACCATAATGGGTTTATTTGTTTATAGTTATAAGTGATGTATTGAGTAATGTATTGGGAGAAAAGGATGTAAGCGGGAGGCTTAGAGAGTGACTTCTGATGGCAGCCTAGGGCTAGCCACATATGTAAAGTTCTGCAGAATAATATAGTTTGCATGTTCCATTTCCAGGTTTGTCCACAACTCCATGTACTCCATGGCATCTTTCTTCAAGATTACAAAGAGTTCACTGGAAGTTAACTTCGGAGCTCTCATCTAAGGAAGGGCATTGGTAAATCAGACATTGAGCTCCAACAAAAGTATCGTTTATATTAATAATCCACATAACAATTGATGTCACAAGTTCGACATTGAGGATTGTTAAAGTAGTTTAACTTTAAACATCATAATGGGTTTATTTGTTTATAACTATAAGTGATGTGTTGAGTAATGTATTGGGAGAAAAGGATGTAAGTGGGAGGATTAGAGCGTGACTTCTGATTGCAGCCTAGGTCTAGCCACAAATGTAAAGTTCTGCAGAATAATATAGTTTGCATGTTCCATTTCCAGGTTTGTCCACGTACTCCATATCTATTGTATGCTCATATTTGATCATTTAAATTTACAACAGGGAAAACATGGTAGAAAAGTCACAATTAGAGAAAAGGCAAGAACTAACTGAGAAAAGCACATTGTTCAATCATTCTATTTCTTCTTCTGCACAGTTGACCTCTAAAAAAAACTCTAATCTAATTAAGAATTACCCAGCGTATCTTCTCTGGTTTATATGCTGCCCTCCATTTCAAAGTCTCCTCCAACATCTTTTTTGATTTTTGGATATTCCAATTCCGAGCTTCCAAATATCGTCTCAGGCACGCATCTGAACAAAACAGCAAACTATGGCCAGACAGGGGCCCAATAGCAGCCTTGAGTTCATTTATCTATGTAAAGAACAAGAAAAAATAAGTTAATGTTCATAGAATATACTCATTGCAAATCATCAATTCTCACAGTAATTTTTATCATAGCTCTTACATGTAAAAACTGTGACCTCAAATCCCTCCCGATTCACACTTCAATAATAACTAATATAACGGTAAAGCATTGAATGGAAAGACCGATACTCCCCATTTACCTTAGTTTGTTTCTCAGTAGAATCTTGTTCATGGTGGTCCTTGTCACCATACCATCTTTTGAACATGGTGATCACGTGTGAAAAATCAAATAAAGTGAGGACCTACAAAAAGACAAATTTGAAATATTATAAATCTCAATATATGACCCCAGCAACTCCAGACCTTAAATTTACGAAATACATTCACAGGGATTCATATAAGGAGATTTTTGAAAAAATACTGCCTTCAAACATTACAGAACCTTAGAATGAATACAACAAAAGCTTGCAGGAAGAATAAAACAATACTGAAAACAAATGACTAATCTTTTTTCTTAAATTGTCAACATATATATGGCAAAGAAATGTTGTAACAAATGTGATCGGCATAGTCAAAACAAAAATATAATTCATCAGAAATGATTACTTAAAAGCATCTACTGGAAGTGGACATGTACAAAACTTTGCCACCAGAATATGCCAACTTGTCTAGAAAAACTGGGGCAAAGAGAGATTGCTGAGTCCCAAATGCCCTCTCTGAAAACTGAGCAGGGGTATAGAACCAGAGGTCAGGTTAACCTGGTTCAGTCAAATTATACACTAACTCAAGAATTATCACAACATCGAAAGAACTCCCTGTGAAAAAAAGAAAGCAACCCAATAAGAAAAAGCCAACACACACTATTCAAGGGTGACACGAGATAACACTTGATGCTTAACCCACAAAATATGCAATGGTAGTGAGGATAATTTATTTAGAATGCCCTTAAAACTTACACCAACATAGTTTTCAAGGATTTCTACATATAACGAGAGATTATATGGCATGAGAGCAGTTACTTCCAAAAAATAATGGCCAAATATCCAATGAAAGTCTATCCAAAGAAACTTTAAAATTGAAATTAATATCACAGAAACTACAATGCCAAAATGCTAAAAAATGTTCCAATACTAAAAGTTGAGAAGGTGGCCATGTTTTTTATTGGGTCGTCTTCAAACACCTTATTTAACTGAAACAAACTTGAAGATGCCAAAGAAAAGTCAATTCATTTATTGCACAATGACAATGTCTAGCTTGCAGGTAGGCATGCTCTTTCTTTAGGTCACACGGAAGTGGACTAATGGGATTTTATTATTCATCCACCATTTGTTAGGTCCTCCTGGAGGTAGGGAGGTGAATCACAGAGTGCCCTAGTTCAGTGGGACTACTATGAACAATATCTTAAGCAGATAAACCATGATGATTGAAAATAAAAATTGTCTTTGTGATCTAAATTTTCCCCCACGCCTCTATTGCTTAAGATGAGCTTCGTATGCAATTAAACATCATGTCAAATATAATTCCCAGTACTGGAAATAATATTTAAAACTTGTCTTGGCACTATAATTGAGTTTGGGCAAAAATAGTAAAGGTACAACTATCTAAAGGACTAAACAATAATTGACATTTTATAAAGGTTCTAGAAACAAACTCGATACCTAATCAGGGAAAAACACCAAAAGATACCTGCACCATTCGTCAATATTTACAAGACCAAAGAAATTTTGTTGTGATGGTTATTTTTAATGGATGGAACCTTCTTGTGTTCATTATAATACGTGTGACGTGTCCAATCATAAGAGTTAAAGACATGTCAACAATAGAGTCAAAATATTTAAAAAAATAAATTGTAGGATGCTAAGACCAAATTCAATTATTCTGTGATTCTAGAATATTGGGTATTGCAGAAATTAAATGTGAATTTACATCTCAACAGCTGCCGATAATGTTCAATCTCCTGGAATACCAGACACGCCTATAGTTTAAAGCAGTAAACTTGGAAATAGCATGCAATAGACACTCTAAATAAAGATTTCTGCAAGATCCTGAACAATGCAGATTGAGTAAAGCGGGTGGGATTATGTGGGTGCTGTTTTAACACAAACCCAAAAACACCCAAATGCGAAAATGAAAATAAAACGCCAATAAGAGAACCTAAATACCTTACTGGTCTTTACAAATATCGGAATCCGGTGCAGGGAAACAGAACTTCTCAGATAGTATTGAAGGTTGGCCGGATTGCTCCCTGTTATGTTCTTGGTGGCGAGATTAGACCCACGAATCTGCACTACCCTCCCTCGTCACTTAAATAGCTCAGGATTTTCAGTCGAGAGATGCCCCCTGCGACTACTTAATGTATCCCTACTTTGTGTCAGTAATGGGGTCAACACGTTGTTTGCTTTCTTGGTTGCAAAAGCAAAGGTGAAACCGTTTCATGGGATCATTCGTACACCAGAACGAATAAAACAAACTGAAAGTCAATCCCTCTTTATAGAGATCCCAAAAATGGCATGATAATCGTGCCTAGCGACATTTATTGCACCAGCGATATGAAATCAGGTCCATGTCCCACCGCAGTGCGCACTTCGGGTTCAAGGTTTAAATGAAAACGGTGGATGGTCAGTCAAGTTTCTATGATTCGACTCTGTGGTAAAGAAACAACCATCATTATGACCGTGAAATTGATTCCACTTTGATTGTCAAACAAAGAAATAAGTGCCACGTGTATCTTCAAAAACAAGTGTCATGTATGCCAGATCATAGTAGCATCAAATTCGTTGAATATTTGGTGTAAGTTGAATATGGATGCCAGATCATAGTAGCATAAAATTCGTTGAATATTTGGTGTAAGTTGAATATGGATATGGGTTTTTACTAGGGAACAATTAATTTTTTAAAAACAATTTAAAAAAAACCAAACTTTAATTATTTAAATATTATAAAACAAAAATACAATTCGATTTAATACTATCTTATTAAAATAATTATTAATAATTACTTGCCGTGTGTCACATTAACAGTATTCTAGGTTCTTGAAATTTTATTTTTTTGTGTTTTAAATAAATGATTGATTTTATTATATAAATATCTATGTATATTTATGGTGTATTTGTGAATATTCGATTAAAAGTATTATATGTAGGCATTCTACTTCCCTATTTTATTCGTACTAGATTTTTTAATTACGTATTGACATCAATTTGTAGAATGTGATCAAGGCACATTAAATGATTAGGAAGATAGGTTAACATATTGAAACAATTAAGTTAAATTGAGAGTTTTGTTATGAATTTTTATAATAATAATAGAGGATTTTAAGATTATTGAATTTATTTATGTAATTATGTTTTATAATTTTAATAATGTAGTAAATTGTTGAATTTATTTATGTAATTATATTTTATAATGTAGTAGTTTAAATATTTTATGATTATATTTTTTTATTGTTTTTGTTAAAAATTTAGTGATTAAATGCTAAGAGTATATATTAATTGTACTTATGTTGACAAGTATGAATTTGATAAATCATTCATTAAAAATGTGCAAATAAAATATTGTTAAATAATATAACATTTTTTATTAACTTGCTTGGTATAATGTTATTATAAAAAATAGTTTTTTATTAAAAATAAATTTAAAAATTAAAAATAAATTTGAATAGAAATGTTGACCATTCTTATTAAATATTAAAAATAAATTCAAAAATTAAAGATAAATTTGGATAGAAAGGTTAACCATTCTTAGTAAATTTCAATAATAGCGATGTACCATTATATAGCCAATATCTCACTCTACGAAAAAATATATTAACATTTATAATTTAAGAATTGAATATGTTGACATTTATAATTTAAGAATTTTCACAATTATTCTTAATTTAAGAATGATAAGTAACATTTATAATTTAATTTATAAAACTAAATCATTTCGCAATTATTATACGGTGCCGTGATAAAAGTGTGGTTCTTATTCTATGAGGTGGGTACCTTGCGGTGTTTATATATTGATACAACTCTATATATATTATATGAATTGAATTACATATATTTTATATGAATTGAATTTCTATGATGATGTGGGTATTTTTTAATATTTCATTGTAGCATTTTAGACAAGGATTCATATAGTTATAATTTTATAGTGTTATGGGATGAATTTCTATTAATGTAATCCAACATTTTAATTGAAAAAATTCAAAATTGATCATCTTTAATTTAATTTGTATAATGCATATACATTATTACAACTCTACATACATTTCATAAAATAATTTATAATCTAATATAAATACTTTATTAAATATCATTATTTAACATTTCCAAAAAGGAGCTCGCCTAGTTAGCGGTTGAAGATATTATTGACTTTTTGTTAATTTTGAAGGAATGGAGGAGATATGTGGCCATCTGGTTGATTACTCAGACAATTTGTGCCAGGATTCGGGATTTTTTGCACTAACGACAAAATAAGATCTGGTTTGGACCCTACTTCTAGGTTCGAAGGTCCCACTTCACCTCAAGATGAGGATTTCATAGAAGGTAGTTGGGGCTTAGATCACGTTGATCGAAGCCGTCAAAAGTTGTCAGGCGACGGTTTGTTCGCACGTTTTGGCTCGTTTCCAAAGTCGTTGACGATATCAACTAAGGACATTACCGGTTTTCATGAGTTTGAGTGCAGCAAGATCCCAAGAACTGCCACACAATCCCTGTGGAATGATCGACCAAGCTGGCAGGGGGAGATGGTCTTAACAACTTTGTATGTGTGATGGCAAGAGTTAGTGGAGGATACAAAACTCCCTCTTCTGTAGTTCTCTCATGCATGCAGAGGGGACTTCACCCACCTCACTTAATGATGGCCCTCGTCGTGCAGCTAGAGTTATTTTCTCCTCGGGTAATTATTTTAACCTCTCTGATCCTTATGGTGGAGGCTTTATTTAGAGTAAGTCGAATATGGCAGAGCTAGAATCATATTTTGTTGTGTTGATTGTTGCGGGGGGTAAACGAAATCAAAGAAGAAAGTTCTTATCTCTAAAGGGGTGGGTCTGGAACTGGTTGTGGGAAAAGACATAACAATCATGGAGATCCCTCACTACATGGGAAGAATATTGATTAGGAAATTCTGCGGCAGAAGGTTCTTAGAGGACGTAGTGAGAAACTGGGTAGAGGTGGCTTGGAGTCCCATTTTTTTTCTGAGCTACCAGAGATCTCATGGATGGATAGGGATTGGATTGGTTTTGGCTTCAAAAGTCGAGAAGACGCAGAGAAAATCCTCCACCGAATTTGGCTAAATGGGAAATCCTCCTAACATTAAATCCTTGGCACCCTTTTTTTGACCCCAAGAAGGATACCCTGGAATCCTTCCTTGTATGGGTCAAGCTGACAGGTTTACCACTTGAATTCTAGTCTCCATAGGGCTTAAGGCCATAGGCGATGAGATTGGAAAGTTTGTGGTGGTGGACGCAGATCTGTTTAATTCCCAAAGAAGGTCGATGACTAGAATTATGGTGGAGGTGGACGCTTGCCAAGGTTTGTTTGAATATATTGATTTAGTGGTTGACAAGTTCATTTTTACTCAACACCTAGACTATCTCAACGTCTCTTTTCGTTGTGCCCGGTGCCATATTTACGAGCACATAGTCACATATTGTTCTATGACCTTTAGGAAAAAATTATGGAAAGTGTAAGGTTCCTCTAATGGGGGACAAAAGTATTTCCCACTATCTGGATGAGTTGGAAGATGAGCATAAGGTTGGAAAAAAGGTGCCGGAGGGGGAAATCCTTATTAACGAAATTATTCAAGATGTGATTTTGCCAACGGATCCTCCTGCTCCCCAAGCAAAGGCATCGTCCTTCCATGAGCTCTTGGATGGGATAGAGATGTCTTGTAGCCAGGTGGAGAAGGTGACAGAGTTATGGCAAGGGTGTAATTCGAAGGTGCAGGAAGCAGAAGGATGTTCTATCTTAGAGGTCCCACCTTTGGAAAATGCTCCACTCATCGAGATTGTTTGCCAAAAGTCAAGTCATGTCTTTTCTAATGAGTTGGCAGACTGTCCAGGTGGAAGCCTATTTGAAGATCTAGTTATTGGTTTGGAGAGTGACCCCTCCCTAAAATAGAAATCGAAACCGTCACTTTCGTCTTAATGTGGTAGTACCTTCTCAGGGGGAATTTCAAGAGGCCCCTACCTCTTGCGAATGAGGATGAGGGGTATTTTGCTCTCGAGAGGTCTGGGGATGGAAGAGAATTTAGTTCCAATACCAGGTAAGGCAAGTTGCAAGTCCCATATGCACCGTGCTAGAGAGAAGGCCAAGAGAGAAATCTCTCGAGGCCGACAACTAAGTATCATTGGGGTTCTTAGAGCAAGAAAACCCCCTGCAAATGTTCCTTAATGAAACTGATTTCCTTAAAATGTGTGAAGCTAAGGAGGGAAATCCAAATCAAGAGCCCTTAGCACCTGGTCGAAACAGAAAAACCGACAGTTTTGTTAATTTAAGAATCTATGATGGCGGGATCTGATGCGACCGCCAAGTTGGAGAAGCTTCTTCCTCATATGAATTTTTTGGCGTTGGATGCAACGAACTGCTCTATAGGCCCGGTGTATGGTTTTGTGAAAAATACTTGACTTGATAATTCCTTTTCTTGTAATTCTATGCTAGGAACTGAAGTTTTCAATCTAGAACTGAATAAGAAGTTCCTCATATCAAATATATATGGGCCATACAATAATCAGTGGGATTTTTGGATAGCTATTTTGGATAGAAAGTGCTTCCAATCAAATAGGCTCATTGTTGGAGGGGACCTAAACTTGACCTTATCGGTGGAGGAAATATGGGGGGTAGTGGCCCATGAAGATCCCTTAGCTCCTCTTTTGAGAGACCTGTTTGCTAGAAAAAGGGTGGTTAGACGTCAATCCCTTGACTCTCGACCCTACTTGGAACAACAAGCAAGCAGGAAGCCAAGGTATTTCAAAACACTTAGACTATTTCTTCTAGCATGAGAATTTAGCCATGGAGTTAGATTTATTTTGGTCTTGGATTGGGCCTTGCTTATTTTTCGATCATTTTCCTATCTTCCTAAAGATAGGTAAACCATATGATAAACCATGTTCCCTCTTCAAATTCAATTTCGGATGGTCTGTAGACCTAGATTTTCAATCCCTGGTCACTCAGCACTATATGCATGTTCAGGACGGGGATGAAGCTAGTGATTGCATCTAGTTGTCTGAAGCCCTGAGAAGATTAAAAGAAGAGGTTGTTAAATGGAACTGGGAGAGGCGAAAGGCTAGAGATACTTGTCTGGTGGAAATTGAGACTCAGTTGAAATCTTTGTATTCTGACTCCCCTATCACTTTCCCTTCAGAGACCCTGAAATTGAAGGTGGTATCCCTAGAGAATGAGAGACAGAAGGTTCTGGAGGAACTAGAGATCGAATGGAGGATGAAAATCCATGCCCTCTAGATGGAAGGTGACTAAAACACTAATTTTTTTCATATGTATGCTTCTCTTCGTAGGCTATACAACACCATTTGGGAACTTCAGGGTCGAGATGGCTCTCATGTTAGAGGCTTCAAAAATATTACTTTCTCTGCAGTTAAACATTTCAAAGGCTTATACTCGGACCTGGGTCAAAAGGATAGGGTAGGTATGCTATAGGTAATTGGAAAATTTCCTTGAATGTTGGACCCAGAGGATAATGACGACCTCTTTCAGGTAGTATCTTTGGAGGAATTGTCAACAGCGTTGAAATGTTTTTAGAGGGACAATAATCCAGGGCCAAATGGATGACCACTAGAATTCTTTGTAGATTTTTTCGATCTGGTAAGGGGATACCTTCTGAAAGTGGTGGAATAAGTGTGTCTCTCGGGTACAATCTCGGGTTCAATGAATTCTATTTTTCTTTCTTTAATCCCCAATATTGATAGGCCTTCCTCCTTTACCGTTTTCAAGCCAATCTCCCTATGTAATGGTATTTACAAGTTCAGTTCAATGATCATCACAACTCACATCAAACCCTTCCTATCCTGTTACATTTACAGAGAGCGGTTTGGTTTTTAGAAGTTCGTTTGATTCAAGAAGTTGTGGGCTCAACCCAAGAGGGTTTAAATACTGTCAAGTTGCAAAATCAAAATGTGGATGCTCTAAAACTAGATCTATCTAAAGCTTCCAAAAAACCTCTTGGCTTTTCTTAAGACTGGTTCCTCATTTTGTGGTTCGGATTAATGGCTCTAGATATGATTTTTTCAAGTCCTTGTGTGACTTAAGGCAAGGTTGCCCTCTCTCCCCTTACCTTTTTTACTGGTTATTGAAGGTTTAAGCAGGCTCCTGAGGTATGACAGATCCTGGAGACAATTATCTAGGGTGACTTTCAATGGGAGAGAAAACATCACGCATTTGATGTTCATGGATGATATTCTACTATTCTTTGCTCATACTTTTGTGCAGTGCAAATGCCTGGAGGAGAATCTGAACATGTTTTGCAGAGCTATAGGGATGGAGATTAATGATGATAAATCATCTTTATTCATTCTTCAAAATTGTCAACAAGAAATAGTTTTCTAGCATATTTTTTTTCCTTTTGAGTGTCACTCGCTAGAGGAAGGGATCCACTATATGGGATTCCATCTGAAACTCAATAAATATGGCAAACAGGACTGGTGCTAGTTGATAGCTAAAGTAGAGTCCATAATTAATCATTGGTGCAACAAATGGTTGTTGAGAGGAGGCAGACTAGTTATTGTCAAGTCCATTTTGGAAGCAATTACTGCCTACTGGCACATTCTAGCATCAATTCCCATTTCAACCCTAACCTCAATTAGGAATTTATACTACAACTTTTTATGGAGGAGTAGTAAGGACTATCAGGGGTTCCATCTAGTTGGATGGAAGGAGCTTGAAGCACCAAAAAGCTTGGGTGGTTGGGGATTGAAAAACATCTTCCATTTTCACAAAGTCTTAGTAGCAAAATCCCTCTGGAACTTTCTCTCAAAGGAAAGCTACTGGAAAGACATACTAGTAGCTAAGTATATAACTTTGGACTCATTTTTAGATTGGGTAAGGAGAAGCAACAAAAAGATACCATCAACTTCTAATGAATGGAAGGCACTCATAAATGCATTCACAGCGTTGTCCCCTTTTCTAGCTTAGAGAGTCGGCAATGGGAAATCTGTTCAAATTGGTTGTGACTCTGTTACAAGCAATCAAGGCAGGGATCACCTTCCTTTGTAGTTAGTCAAATATTTGCAGTCTATTTGAAGAGAAACTTTGGACAAGGTGACTAAGCCAGCGAACACTACATGTTGGCAGCAGGGCTAACTTTCCCATGCAGACTTGGATCTTAGAGAGGAGTGGATAGAAGTTTGGGAGTATTATCGAGGGATGCTACTCCATGCTCATATTCGTCTATTTGAGGAGTCAGACTCCCTTAGATGGATTTATAATTCAAAGGGAGGAGTCTACACTGCAAATCTAGGCTACAACTCAATTTTTGACTTAAATCCGTTGGAGCCAAGATGGTGGTGGCAGTGTTAGAAAAAAAGGATCGCAAAACAATAACAATAAACAAGATGCAAATATAAATCACATAAAACACATTACAAGAGAGACATCAATATAACGTGGTTCACCCAATATGGGCTACATCCACACATAAATTGCCAGTCGTTATTATTATACCATCCAGCAAATGAAGGGATACAACCTGCAGCACATCTGTTGTAACTTCCTCTTCACTCTCTCTCAATCTCTCTTACACAATCACATAGATATCTACAATGTTACAATACATTACACAACCATATTACAATGTATTCCTTTTAAAGGGGAATTACCATGGGGAAATACCACGAGCTACCCAAAACCATGGGCCCGTAATCTGTTGGCCAACAAAACAACCCCAAAAAATTATTTCGGGATCTTCGCGCCCGAACCCCCACACCCCCCCGCTGGGATGTGTGTACAGTCCACCTGCACAACATATAAAACTAGGGTACAGACATGACTGAAACAACAACATCTCTGAATCAGGAAGATCGGGCTCCACAACCAACAATCTCCCACTTGGAGACTAATTACAACAACTCCACTACTGCTGGACTATGCTTTCAACCTTGGACTTGGCAAATTTCTCATCTCCACCTTCATGTTTGAAGGCCAACTAAAACCAAGCAGGAACTCAGTTTCTCTATGGCTACTACTTTTGTCAACATGTCTGCAGGATTCTTGCTAGTGTGTATCTTTTCTAACTTCAACAGTTCATCTTCTAGAACAGACCGTATGAAATGGTACTTGAGTTGTATATGTTTAGTCTTAGAATGGAAGGTTGAGTTCTTTGCAAGATGAATGACACTCTGGTTATCACTGTAGAACCTTCTATTCTCCTACTTCTTACCCAATTCCTCCACAAACCTCTGTAGTAGCAACATACTCTGCATCCATTGTTGAAAGTGCAAAAACCTTTTACAGCTTCGAAATCCAACTTACTATTGTTCCACCTACAATAAAAACATACCTTGTGGTGCTGCTCCTGTTGTCTTTATCACCTACCCTATTTGCATCAACATATCCCTACAGAATAGTGTCTGAACCTCCAAAACATAATGCATGAGTGGTAGTACCTCTCAGATACTTGAGAATCCACTGTACTGCCTTTCAATGTTCTTTACCTAGATTGTTCATATACCTGCTCACAACTCCCACTGCATGTGCCATATCCGGTCTTGTGCACACCATGTCATACATCAAGCTAGCAACTGTTGATGAATACGGAGCCCTAGACATGTAATCTATCTCTTCCTGTGTCTTGGGACACATCTCCTTACTTAGTTTGAAATGGTTGGCCAAAGGTGTACTAATTGGTTTTGCATACTGCATTCTAAACCTCTCCAACACCTTTTGTATGTACTCACCCTGAGACAATGTCAATTTGCGATTTTTCCTGACTCTTGTTATTCTCATACCAATGATTTACTTTGTAGCACCCAAATCCTTTATCGCAAATGGATTAGCTAACTTCCTTTTGAGCACATTTATATCATGGATGTTACAACCTACAACAAGCATGTCATCCACATACAATAACAAGATAATATATCTTCCATTATCTAGCCTCTTGAAATAAACATAGTGATCAGAATGACATCTACTATAACTTTGTTTTGTCATAAACCTCTCAAATTTCAAATACCATTGTCTTGGAGCTTGCTTTAGGCCATACAAGCTCTTCTTCAACCTGCATATCAAATTCTCCTTCCCTTTGACCTCATACCCTTGTGGCTACTACATATAAATCTCTTCCTCCAAATCCCCATGGAGAAAGTTTGTTTTTACATCTAACATTCAAGATGCAAATCTTCTACTACAAATATTCTACCGCCACTAGACTTAAAATAGTTCTAATTGAAGTCATTTTAACAACGGGAGAAAATATTTCATCAAAATCTATACCTTTGTTCTGTGCAAACCCCTTTACAACAAGTCTAGCATTGTACTGCTTCTTTCCTCCATCTTCTTCCTTCAACCTGTAAACCCATTTCTTTTGCAATGCTCTTTTACCTACAGGAAACTAAACCAAATCCCAAGTCTGGTTTCTTACCAATGAGTCCATCTCCTCATTCATGCCTTGCTCCCACTTCTTTATAGTTTCCACATGCATTATTTCTTCATAACATTATGGTTCACTAGAATAAGTCATTAATAAAAAATACAGTGAAGGAGAGAATCGTTCAAGGGGTCTACTTAACCTGGTAAATCTTTTAACACTTGCAGGAGTTTGAGGTACCTGCTGTTGTTCTTGATTTTTCGGCACCTTTGGAACTTCATTTCTTTGATTTCATCAAGCACTGTGTACTTTGTGTTTTCCTTTTCTTGTTTCTTTCCCTGCAACTGATCTTTATACATGGCCTTTTCATTGAATACCACATCTCTACTCCTAATGATTTTTTTATTTTCATAATCCCATAAGAAATAACCAAAATCATCAACCCCATATCCAATAAAGGTACATTTCTTGGATTTAGCCTCAAGCTTTGTTATATTTTCTTTATCAATATGGAAAAATGCTTCACAACCAAAAGTTCTTAGAAATGAGTACTTTACCTTTTTACATGTCCCTGCCTCCTCTGGAATACCACCATCCAAAGCACTTGAAGGCCCTCTTTTTATTAAGTAAACAACAGTATCTAGAGCGTCTGCCAAAAACTGTAAGGGCAACCCTACATGCAATCTCATACACCTTGCACACTCCATGGTTGTTCTGTTCATCATTTCTGACACACCATTTTCTTATGGTGTTCTTGGGACTATCTTCTCTCTACGAATCCCATGGTATGAACAATAACTATCAAACTCCTTGCCAGAGTATTCACCTCCATTATCATATATGAGACACTTCAACCTTTTTCCTGTCTCATTCTCAACCAAAGCTTTCCATTTGTTAAAAGTAGCAAACACATCATATTTATGTCTAATGCAATAAACCCAAGTTTCTCTAGTTGCATCATCAATAAAAGTAACATAATAACGAGAACCACCAAGAGATTGTACCTGAGTCGGTCCTCATACATCTATATGCACAAGCTCTAACTTTTCACTCTTTTCATGTTTCCCAACCCTGAGAAATCTGACTCTCTTTTGTTTCCCATAAACACAGTTCTCACAAAATTCCAAACTTACCTGCTTCAGATCTGGAAACAATTTCCTTGAGTGGAGAATCTGCATCCCCTTCTCACTCATGTGGCCAAGCCTATGATGCCACAATGTTGTATATGTTCATTTGGAAACTAAAGAGATAGAATAGTCATTATTATGAGGACATAAATACAACGTACCTATCATGTCTCATTTTGCTATCACCATCGATCCTTTAGTGATCTTCGACCACATCTCTCCAAATGTAGATAAATAACCACCATCTCCCAACTGTCCTGCTGAGATCAAATTTATTTGCATAGCAGGAATATGCCTAACATATTTCAGTAGCCATTCACCATTCTTTAACTTTATCCGTACCCTACCCATTCCAACATTTTTACATGGTTCATCATCACCCAATAAAACATGTCCAAAATCGCCTAGAACATAATCATGAATTTCCTATAGGATGTAGGATGATAAGAAGCCCCTAAATCTACTACTCAGTAATCACTAGTATTATCTAATGCAAGAATCAAAGCATCTTGTAACATATCACCTGCTACATTTTCTTCCTGAGTAGTCTCCTGTTGTCCATCTCCTTTCTTGTTTAGAGATCTGTAGTCTTTCTTCAGATGTCATTTCTTTCCACAATTCCAACACTCTATGTTTCCCAGTCTGGACTTGGATCTGCCCTTCCTGGACTTGCTGCGATTGCCTGGGCTCTTTCCTCTCTCCCTTTGTCTTACCCTACTCTCCATGGTCAACGTATTACCTGATGTTTCACCTGTGCATTTCCTTCACATTTCCTCGCTAATAATAACACCAACAACATCATCAAATTTTAAAGTGTTTGAACCAGAGACAGAGTTACTTACAACCATGACCACGCCATTCTAGCTTTCTGGAAATGAGCACAAGATTAGAAGAGCCCTAACCTCAACATCAAAGTTCACTTTTACATAAATTAGCTGAATTGTGATCATATTAAATTCATTTAAATTATCAACAACAAATCCACCTTCCGACATCTTCATATTAGACAAACGCTTCATTAGAAATACCTTGTTGGAGGCCGAGGGTTTTTCATATAGCTTACCCAATGCGCTCATCAGACTCTCCATTGTCTTTTATTTTGAGATATTGAAAGCCACCAATGAAGCCAGACACAACTGTATTGTTCCCAGTGCCTTTCTGTCAAGAACCTTCCATTCTTCGTCCTTCATAGTCGCCGGATGTTTTGCTTTTCCTCCCAACGATAGGAATAGATTCTTCTAATACAGACATTCCTCCATTTGCATCTTCCATAATTGGTAGTTTTGGCCGTTAAATTTCTCGACCTTAAACTTTACTTCTTCTGTCATTGCTCCCACTTGAACCAGAAACCCTTCTTTCCTGCGAGTTTATATGCCAAATAGGCCTTTGGATCTTATACCAATTGTTATAAAAATAGAATCGCAGAGCAATAACAATAAACAAGATGCAAATATAAATCACATAAAACACATTACAAGAGAGACACCAATATAACGTGGTTCACTAATATAAGGTGGAGGAATAATCTACTCCTCAACTCTTTTTAAACTACACTTTTTCTAGGATGGTCTAGTGTGAGGTAGAAAGAATGGAAAAGACCCCTAGATTATGGGAGAGAGGATCTATGGAGGCCTGTTTTAAAAAAATTCTAAAGATTCGGCTCTTAGAGGGCTCAGATCCCTCCCACTAATAATTTATTGGGGGATATGGTTAGCTCGGAACGAACTCCTCTTCAAGGACCAGGCAAGGCTTCCCTTATAGGTAGTGTCCCAACCTCTGTCTATTTTCCAGTGCTTTCATATCCATCCCATCCCTAGGGTGGTAAGGGTGATCAAGGCCATATTCATCGATGATACCAGACCATTGGTGTTCTTCAATGGAACCATCAAGATCATAACCAACTAAGTGGTTTTGGTTATGTCCTTTTTCTCTCAAAGGATCATTTCTTCATGGTAAGGGTTGCATACGTTCTGGCACAAACACTCTAGCAGGATTAAAGGGCCTTTTCTTCCTATTGAAATAAGCAATCAAATGTGGAATTCAATATTTGCAGGTGTTTGGCGACTCCCATATTGTTATAAACAACATGATGGGCGCAACAGTGACAATAAATATTTGTCTAGTTCTATTGGTGGAGTAGATGAAGTTGATCTATGGCATGTTTACCTCCATTAGTTTCAAGCATGTGTTCCGAGAATTAAATTCAGTAGTTGACGCTTTGTCCAAATAGAGCTATTTTTTACATCATGGAGCTTTATGTCTGGAAGAATTTCAAGGGGGAACACATATGCCCCCATTGTCTTTCACTTTATCCAATTTCTGAGTTCTAAATCTCTTTTATGAGAACATGTAATAGTTGTTTTTGGTTTTGAATCTCCCTCAGTTCATCTGAGGGAGACATTGGTTTTCTTTAACAATTTTAAAAGCATGTCCTTAGTTATAGTTTAGTTAGGTTTAGTTTTTTTTTTTTTTTTTTTTTTTAACAGAAAAAAGCATACTATTGATATTTAGTACGAATCAAATAGTACATAACTGTTCAAGTCTTTAAAAGACTTATTAGAAAATAACTTAAAACATTTCTTCCTTCTCAAAACATGTTTCAAAAAACTCTTCTTCCAAACCTATGAGATCCAAAAAAATAAAACAAAACAGTCATAAAGCATATCATTTTTCAAAAATCTTCACAGAGCCATCATCACAGATATGTTGACCTTGGAATTCTTCCCACACAATAACTCCTTCCTCACCTTCCAATGCTTGGTTTGATAGCTTATCCGACAAAGAGTTATGTTGTCGATAGATGTGCTCGAAGGAGATATTTTTAAATAATTGAATTTCTAACTTGATTATGTAGCACCAATGAAGGAGGGAAGTGACTTTTAGAATGTACTCACCACAAGCACATTTAATGGTAACCCGAGAATCCCCATAAACTTTGAGGTCACCAAAACCAAAAGTGTTTTCCACTTTCAGAACACACCAAAGAGCAAGAAGCTCTACTTTCATGTTAGTACTTGTTCCACAATTAAGTCTCAGGGTGTAATAGTGATCCTGATTTAAAAATATTGCTTCACCTTCAGCACATAAGCCATTTGTAGCCGCATCGTCGAAGAAAGAAACAAGACCATTGAATTGTAGATTGAAAGTGCTCACTTTTTGAATCCTTGAACCTGCTTTTTCTGTAAAGTAGTCTTTAATCATGTTCAGTATCTGAATACAAGTGTTTTGCAAGATCGAAGCTTTGTCTTAAAAAACAACTTTGTTTCAAGTATACCAGATAGTCCATGATATCAAAGCTGTAATAGTAGGATGTGATCTACAACTTTGGATCCAATGAAGAACATAGATGCCAAAATTTTCTAAGCCCCAATGTTGATCAAGCTTTAAAGAAGACGGAATCATGTTCCAAGTATTTCTTGTAAACTCACAATCCAAAAGTAAGTGTTTAGTAGATTCAGAATTGTTTTTGCATAAAAAACAAATACTTGGACCATACCACCCTTTCTTAATAAGATTATCCCAAGTTTTAAGACCCCCTTGCAGAGCATACCAGATAAAACATTTGATTTTTAATGGATTTTGCCATTTCCAGAGCCTTTTATACCACCAGTTCTGCAGAAAATGACATATGTTTTTTATAATAGAATTGTAAGCAGATTTAGCCGTCACCATGCCAGTAGTTGGATTACCATTCCAAATTAGCTCATCTTTATCTTGAGTAATTCTACAGCCAGCTGAGTTCAGGTTCCTAATGCAATGGTTCCATTCGAAAGCAGCAAGTCCGATAATACCCAAATCCTTTGCAGTGAACCAGTAGGAATTTTGTTCGGACTTATCTCTCGTCTTCTTTATATTATTAAGAGTGTAGAGACCACAGTATTTCAAATAACTAAGAATTTCCTCTGAAAGTTTGTAATTTTCTTCTAAACCCATAATCGAGTCTATACCAACAGAAATCTCTTTACCATTTCCTACCTGCCAAATGAGATCTTTTTCCATCCAATTGTAAACTTTGATGAACCCAACCCAAATAGGAGAAGAACCCTTTGTTCTTTTCTTTGGATTCCTAATCCAATTTGTAATATCCCCTTTTATATACTTCACAAAAAACACTTTGGACCAAAGAGTAGAACCAAAAAGACCCCTCTAGAAACTTTTTAGTCTAAGAGCACCACTGAAAGTGAATAATTTTTTTATGCCCAAACCTCCACAACTTTCAGGCAATGTTAATCTATCCCAACTAGCCATAACCAGATTACTACGTTCCATTCCTCCAAACCGAAGAAAATTAAAGAAAATTTTCCTTAATGAATTGATGATAGAGCTTGGGACTTGTGAGAGAGAGAACCAGTAAACAAGTATCCCCGTCAAAACTGCTTTGACAAGAGTGAGTCTTCCTCCCACCGATAGCAATCTGTAGGTCCACTGGTTAATTTTGCTTTCAACCTTTTTCGGTAGCCATGACGAGTGTTTAATCTTGTAACCATTAGGCTTCAAGAAATAGCCTAAGTATTTAATTCCATCCTCCAAATGACAAGTTCTATATGGCAAAATTTATTTTAAATCAGCTAGCTTCGATTCCTCAATTCTGTAGTGAAAGAAGCTTGATTTGGTAGAACTAACCAACATACCTGATGCATCACAAAACACCTTTATAATTTCCTTATATCTCAACCATTCATCAATAGAATCTGTCCCAAGTAGTAAGACATCATCTACAAACAAAAGATGAGAGAGAAATAAATTAGCTGAGAAATTTATACCCTTTATTTTACCTTCAGATTTAGCATTAATTATCAATCTACTGAGACCTTCAACGATTAAAAGAAATAAAAGAGGAGACAAAGGGAATCCTTGTCTTATGCCCCTTGTGCTTTTGAAAAAACCCGATGGAGCACATGCCATTATCAATTTTATAACCAGCAGAGGAATGCCAATTTGTATGAGGATCAGTCTCAAGAAAACCCAGTTGACTCTGTCATATGCTTTCTTCAAGTCCATTTTTAGTAAAAAAATCCTTCATATTTCTTTTCTTAATCGAATGAATAATCTCCTGAGAAATGCCAATTGCATCTAGAATTTGACGATCTTGTAGGAAGCCGAACTGTTCCGAAGATATATATCTGGAGAGGGTTGGCTTCAAACGAACAAATATAATCTTGTAAATTAATTTATAAGCCAAATTACACAGGGAAATTGGCCTAAAATCCCAAAGGTTTTGGGTTTACTGCATTTTTGTATAAAAGTGAGAAAAGTAGAGTTCAATGCCCCTGAAATGAATCCTTCAACTCTTGAGTATTTCACCATTTTCAAAATATCTTCACCCATGATGTCAAAAAAGTGCAAAAAAAGCTCAACTGTCCAGCCATAAGACCTTGGACTTTATTCCTTAGCAAATAGTTTCAATGTTTCTTCAATCTCCATCAGGGTAGCCTCTTTGCCCAATTCCTCAGCTTCATGATCATCAAAGAATTTAGGAAACAATCTGGCAATTCTCAATTGTGCACCCAGCTCACATTGCTCAGTATCCGAGAAGATTTTGCCAAAAAAAAAATTTGCCGAGGACTGCAATTTTTCAAGACCATTAATTGTATTTCCCATTTCATCAGTTAGTTCCAAAATAGCATTGATATTTTTCCTATGAGAGGCGTGTGAATGGAAATTTTTTATGTTTTTATCCCCCAGCCCAATCCAGAGGGCTCTGCTTTTAAGTCTCCAGTCCATCTCTTCTTGATTAAGAATAGTTTCCTTTTTCTACTCTAGAACTTTTAATTTCAAAAAATCTTCTTCTTCCATAATCTGGTCAAAATTCATAATATGTAACAATTGGATATTCTCCTCCAACTCCTTATACTCTTGAAGAGCCTTGTTATTCTGAGTTTTTATCCATCTAGTAACAACATCTTTAAGATTTCGAAGCTTGAGAACTATCATATCCATTGGATTCAAATCTTCATATAATTCAACATTGAGCCAATAATTCTGAATAAGGGTGCAAAAGTCCTCATTCTTTAACCGATACTTCAACAGAGTTTTTCAATCATCAAGTTGTAAGAAAATTGGCCAATGGTCAAAAAATTTTGCATCCCCTACCCATGACCTGTAACACTGAAAAGACTGTAGAAAGGATGATTTTACCAGAAATTTATCCAATCTTTTGTGAATACCTTCCCCTCTGAGCCTTCCATTTGTCCAAGTAGGGGAAAGAACACAAGGATAAACATCCACTAAGTCAAATGTATTCAAAAACTCCGAGAAATAAACAACCATATCATCCACTCTAGCCGAAGGTCCCCATATTTCTGAAGCAGACCTAGTGAAATTAAGATCACGTGCAATAATTAAATTATCTATACTCAGAAGACCAGATGAATTAAGGGAATCCCAGAAGGAACCCCTATCTTTATAGGGTCCATAACAATTCAGTATAGACAATTTCTTATTTAAGATCCCACTCCAACCATCATGAAAAATTCCCCAATTTGTCTTACAAGCTCAAAAGTTATAAAAGAGTGGATTCCATCCAGCTAATAAACCGCCTGACAGACCATAAGAACTTATAGTCGACAGTTTCGACCCAGGAAAAACACTTGCAATTTTCTTCACGGCATAAGAATCATCACACATGGTTTCCTGAAGCAAAATAATATATGGGCTAGTAGAATGAAATAAATTGGTTAAGGCCCTAACCCTAGAAGCCTTCCCCAACCCCCTGACATCAATAGATAAAAAAGACATTAATCACCAACCAAAAGGGGCTTCTTTTCTCTAAGTTCCCCAATGGAACCAACAGAAGGTAGATTAAAATTCTCATTATCAGAATCATCAATTCTAGCAGATATAGGTTTGTAAATGAGAGCTTCACCATCCTGGGTAGGGTCCTTTATTTTATTTTTATTTTTTCTGATGGTTACATTCTGAAAACGCAAACTTTGAATGGGTTTAACATCTAGATTTAAGGAGGGATTTTTTGAATACACCATCAGTGGCGTAACACAGTCAACTGGAGGAGAAGGGTTATAGCCACATTCATTTAGAATATCCTTTTCATATAAAGAGTATACCCTAGCCTTCTCAATAGAGGAAGTTGACCTATACCCATTGACCTCCACCAAATGTTCACTATGTCCCTCCAATACTGTAATCAGGGGCACAACATGGATTTTTTGAGAAGGGCATTCCTCAATCTGATTGTGGGTAGAAATGTTACCATCTATTACAGGACAGGTTGAAACCCCCTCATGGGTCTTTACAGGTGTAGAAAGATCCCCCAAATTTAAAATAACATTCCCTGTTGAAATACGTTTATCTAGGGTTTTTTCTGCTTCAATATAAAAATTTGGAGATAACTTACCTGGAATCGAGCTCTAAGGTGTAGAAAGCCTATAGCTAGACTTGTAGCATCCCGACGATTTCAAACCAGAGATCTAGGAGGTATATTCTTCATGAGCATCCTGCAAAAGATTAGGGAATTTAGCCAAAATGTGTCCCGTTTTTCTACAATTATAGCAACGAAATGGAATCTTGTAGTAATCCAGTCATTTCCGAAAAGAGCGAAAACCCCAGGTAACTTCCACCTCCGCCAATAATCCTTTTTCCATATCAAATTCAACAATTACTCTTGCCAGTCGTCTATCCACACCAAACATGGATTTCTTATCCAATCTGATGAATTTACCGATTGCATTTTCCAAACCAATTAAAATGTTTTCAGTATAAAGTTCAATAGGTAAGCCCAGAATTAGCATCCACAGGTGTCTTCTAGCCCACTTCTCCTTCAAAGGGTCAAAGGACATATGCCACCATTTTAAAACAATAGAACCCTCTTTGAAGAGCCAGGTGCCTGACAGAATTTCCCCTATTCGCTCAGGATCCGGAAATATAAAGAGAATCCATCGATTCATCAATAAGTTAACCCTAGGAGAAAAACCAACAACAGGGGCCCAATTTTTGTTCACCCATTCCAAAATTTCTCCACGATTACCAGAAGCAAATTCAATCCGTCCCATTAGTGCCCTATTCGCCAACATTTCCACTTTGTCTAGATTTGTATTCGATTCTATGAAATACTGGTCCAAACCTTCCTTTGCCTTGACTGCCTTTAATCTTCTCTGACATCGCACCTTCTCCCCGCAAAAGCTCTTCTTCTGAACATTGCTTTCCTCCATAGTAAAATTCTTATCAAACCTACCCGACCCACCAGGACTTTGCGCGACAAACCTTAACTGTCCAGGTCCAGCCTCAGGTTCAGGAGAAAGGTTAATGAGATATGCCATCCCATAAACTAGCCTAAACCTAGAACCCAGTAGATCATTGGTACAAACAACCACCACCCGTCCAAAAACAGAACAAGTGCCAGTTCACGGGTCGACGAAGCCCAAGAAATGAAAAGGACATGAGTCTAAAATAATGACATAAGATACTGACATAAGTTATACTTTCTACTTATTTCCAAAGCACTGAAGATTGTATTTTTTATCTTTATGAATGGAAATACATGTTTTTTCATGGAAAAAATCATTTCTAAAAAAAATTAAGACAAAAAAATCTGCACCTGAATTCAGACTTGTGAAATACCCAAAAAAATCTTCTTAAGGTTTTTAGTCAAATTACCAACAAATCAACTCTTTTTTATTCTATAAGATTTAACAACAATAACACAAGTGTTTATTATTATTATTATTATTATGGAATTGAGTTAGTGAAGCTTTTATGTGTGGGTCTATGTTTTACTTAAAAAAACAATATATAATGTATTTTAATATAAAAATAATAATTAATGTAGTGTAATTGTTATCTCTTAAAATTGGTATATAAATAATAATATTGATTATTGATAAGTTGTGGTTATCAATAATTTTGAGAAATGGGGAAAAGATAAATGTCATGGAATAAGAAAATTTAATTTTACCTGCCAACTAAGAAGGAGATGTAAATATTTAATCTTTTGAAAGAAGGGCAATTTTTTAAATAACCAATTAATAATATCTATTGGTTAGGTGTTGGATACATGGGTAATAATCTATTAATTGGATACACATTAAGGATTTGATTACTACACATTTGAAATGTTTATTCCATATTATTATGTTCTCTTTAACATCAAATTTGAGAGTGGTTTTGAAAATTTCATTGGTATGCGAATTTGGTTAGTGAAGAATTTAAGTTTTGATTGATTTCATGTTTTTTTAAATATTCAGTTGCTATGGGACTTTAAAAAGAATAATTATGACTTGTACTTTGGTACAAAAAAAATCTTACCAAAAATTTAATGAGAATGGTCAACATTCCAATCGAAATTTATTCTTAATTTTTCAACAAAACATGTGGTATTAATAGTTGGAACCATAATCCATCCGCATTGAGTTGAATCTAGTTATGTTTTTTTTCCAATTTCTTAATCGTTCAATTTCATGAAACTTCTCATTACATGCACCATATAACAAACAAGAGCCACGTGGTGGAAATGTCCCTACATAAGAAAAAGAAGGCGTTTTTTTTCAAAGTTAAGTGCAAAGGAAGCATTAGTTGCAAGAAGGATCAAAGACCAATGCAGTAGGAGAAATCATTAATTGCAAGAAGGATCAAAGACAAAAGAAGGATTAAATACTAAAAAGTGTGTGTGTGTGTGTGTAATGCCCCGATGGTAAGCCCTGGACATGCGTGTTGATGTTATTTGTTATTATGGTGGCACTAGGTTCCTGGACATTAATATTTGAACATTATTATTATTATATTATTATTATTTGCTTTAATTAAATAAATAGCTCAACATGGACAACGAATTTGGCTAGGCGGGCACGGCTTCCACATGTGAGGGGGTTGGGGTTGAGAGTTGTTACTCTCCTTAACAGTACTCTATGTTTCCTATTTATTTTATTTTATTGGACTATCGAGGTCCTAGTACACCTAATTAATGTTTTGCTGTAGTAATGCGCCTTCACTTGAGAGAATATTACTATCTTGGTGTTAGTGGGGCCCACTCTCTCATGACTCATGTCTTATGTGCCCTACTTGACTATTTTTGTCAACCATGCACTTGATTTTGTAACTTCCACTCTAATAGGAGTGATTTTCCCAGTTAATTCGAGTTAGTCCCTAGTAACTCTAGTGAACTGGAGTGACTGTCAGTTAGTTAGAGTCAGTTTGGTGAATTCGAGTTACCTCTTTTGAAATTCAATTTGTATTCAATCAGTTAAAGTAATTATGGGTCAATGTTAGTTGTCTTCAGTTAATTAGGTGAATTTGAGTCATCTTCAATTAATTAGAGTAATTTTGGGTCAATTCAAATTGTCTTCAATGCATGGGAGTAGTTTTAGGGGAATTTGAGTCAATCTTGGTAAATTCGAGTTGTCTCCAGTGCATGGGAAGTGTTTTTCCAATGAATTCGAGTCAGTCTAGGTGGATTCAATTTTCTCTCTTGAGAACTCAAATGGTCATCTAATGATTTGGGAAAAACCCTCAGTGAATTAGTTTTACTTGCTAGTGAACCTAAGTTATCCTCTGCCAATGAATTCGAATTGCGATGAAGGGATTTGAATTGGATTTTATTCATTCATTCTTGGTTTTGGAGAGTTTCTCTCTCATAACTTCGAATGCCTGTGGATGGATTCAAATTGTCCTTTTTGCACATAGTTGTCATACCCTTTTGTTTGCAGGAAAACTTGGAGACCAATGAGGGTGAATGAACAAGGATATATTCTAGTGAGGAGACTGTTGATATTTTTTATTGAATACATAATCACATCAAGGCCATTACTTGTCTCCATCCCGATCTTGCACATAAATCTTGATGGTGAATGGTGACATCCTGAGGGACCTGGGTGGTGAAGGGTTTTCCGTTGCACCTGGTAGTGAGGTGGAGGAGAAAGTAAGTGGTGAGGGATTGTGTTGGTTTCCTCAGGATGTGGACTGAATATTACTATTAGGATCTCATTTTGAGAGTTCCCTAGCATGTGGATCCATGGCCTCAGCTCGAAGGTGACCTGTTCAAGTATTTGAATTGACTGTGTCTAAGGCTGGGTGGAACGTTGTCCTATTGAATCTAGTTGTTCCTTCAGAGATAAGTATTTACATGGAAAATATTTATTGTGTTTTTATGTTTCATATGTGCCCATGGAGATTGGTTTTATCTCTAATATTTTATGTTGCATATTTGATTATATTCTTATGTTATATGTCTAAATTAATAAGGTTAAATTGGCAGTTCGTAGAGCAGATTTGTTTATGTGATATTGCAGCTATTAGTTGCTATTTGGTTTTTGTTTTGTGGCAGCCAATAGATCCATTGGTTATGTTAATTATATGGCTGTAGATGATAGCTTCCGGATCTGATATACTATGGGTTTAATGGTTGTGGATTAATGTCGTAAATATGGTGTTATATTTCTGCTTTTGGAATATAGTAATGTTAATTAGCTTATTGTCATAAGGCTGAATTTTATTAACACATGTAGATCTGAATTTATTAATGGTTAATGGTGATGGGTTGCTTCCCATAGATGTGACGATGATATTAAATTTACATGTGAAAGGGTTACTTAGAACTGGTTGCATTCATGTTACAATTCCCTTGCATCACATGTACATTAGAGGAAAAGTTTGCATCGAAAGCATCGTCCTCATTTAATGGCTAATTGTTTTACTTTATTTGGCTTGTTGGCATGTTGGCCTAGCATTAATTAAACCTTATTATGTATGAATTCACTTGACTCGGCCCTTTCCCGTTAGAATCCCAGTGTATCTGACCCCGGTGGTGTGACTTGGGGTGTTGGTACACTACAGAGTGGTATCAGAGCTTAGGGTTCAACTCTACGGCTATTGGGCCTTCTATGGAATTGTAACTCTATTTTTATGCATTTGGAATTAGTATATATATGTTGTGAAAGAGTTTTAAAAGGTGTTAATAGTGATTGATGATCATCACATCATAGCCTCAAGTACTTATTATTTCCCGCGGTGAGGTTACGAAACTGAAATTTTAACCCTAAATGAAGAAGGGAAGACTAAAGAGGTAAGAGTTCATAGATCAGTGATGGATTGGAAGGAAGGACATATACCTTCTAGCTCTGAAGAGGAGTTTGTTGAGTTAGGTCCTGGAGGAGGAAGATCCATGACAAAAACACCTAAAAGAAGCATTGAACCCTTGGATCTGAAGAACATAGTAAGAAGTTTGAAGATGGAAGTGAGAACCTGTAGAAAAGACAATGAGTGAATCATTTATACCCAAAGACAAATGATGCAAGGTCTGAAACAATTACAAGAAGACCGAAAATCATCCCCAAGAGACAGTCCGGAGACAAGATATCATGAACCAAGAAGAGAATGAGGCAAATCCATATCTTATTCAAGAAAACCTCATCATATTCCCTCTTACAGAAGGAAGAAGAGATATTCATCAAGCATCTCAGAAAGCAATCCTAAATCTCCCCAGTAAGACATAGGAAGAGAAGATTTGCTCAGAATGAACCGGTGGGAGAATTAAAAAGGATCAAGCCTCCAAACTTCAATGGAAAAGCAAAGCACAGAGAGGATGCAAAAGCTTTGTTGTTGGGCCTTAGAAAGTTCTTCCAGATGCATCAGTATTCACCAAACATGGAAGCAAAAGTAGCCATCTACCATCTGTAAGGTAAGGCATCCATTTGGTGGGATCAGCTAGTCAAATTGAAGCATATTGATGAAGACAAAATTCCACGGAAAAAGTTCAAGAAATACTTTCAAAAGGAATACCTCTCATAGAATTATTATGACAAGAAGATGGAGGATTTCTTTGAACTCAAATTGGGAAGCATGACCATGGAAGTTGTTGGGGCTAATACTGGTCTATTGAAATCACCAAACTAGCACACACATATTGATTATCAATCCAGGAACATTAAATTTCAAGGTTACGTGCAAAGTATATGCAGATGAAATTGTTCTATAATGTTGTAAAGAAAACCAGATGCAATGCAACTAAGGGAATAAAGTAGCATGAATCTCATTAATCTAGGAATGCTCATTCATCAAACAAGAATTCAAGAACTACTACTCAACAATACTCTATTATGAAAATCCTTAGAAAACATAATATTGAAACCACTCAAAAATCCTAAGAGCAATCCACACAACTTGAACAAAGAAATATCTAACTACAATACTCAATTACTAACACTCCATTCCTCAAGAAAATCCTGCTATAGAAATTGAATTACAATCTATAGAAAACCAATGCTTAATTACCAAACTCTTATAACATCAAGCTCTTGAAAGGTAACATCTGAACCCAATCAATTAAAGAACAATGTGTCTACAGGATCAAGAACACATCTACTTCAAATATATGAACTAATCTCTTCTATAATCAAAAGTAACAGAAGATAAACAAACATCGCGCATTTGTTATTAATTAATCGTCTTCACCAATAAACCATTAAGTTCCAGTTCTAAAATCAATCAATGTTGTAATGAAGAAATCAATAACATGCACACACAATTTAGCTACTCTAGAAATCAAGAAATAAATCAATCAACTCCTATTTAGGGAAGGGGGGCATTCCTTCTCTCACTAGGGATGCTACACACACTTGAAGACTTCGAGAATCAAAAGAGCATTCATATTATAAGAGAAAGGGTCCAATTAAAAATCACAGGACTATTCTGCATGTGCTACTTCCTTCTCCCAGTCCTTAATCCTCTATTCTACATATTCCCCTGTGAACCCCATAATACATCCTTTTATTGTCACACAAGTAACAACATCCTTGAATGCGAATAATTGAACACCTTGAGAATCAGAGATTCTCAAGCTTTTTCATTCATTTTATAGCCTATATATGACACTTGCTAATCTATTGTTACAACTAGTTTATAAAAATATACATGATAATTCGTAAATGCTGGAACTTCCAATCCCTCGAGTAGCCACATGTCGTTGTGCTGGAAATTGTATAGCTCGCACTTGAGCATCAATCGAAAGCCAAATGCTCAAGTGTAAAAATAATGACAATGTTGTATGAAAAGAAGTAACAATATTATAGGTAATAGCAGCCCAAAATAGTTGTACTTTGGTCCACGAGGAAGTAACAACATCAAATATTTAATGCATGATCAACTTGCTTCTTCCCTTTCCACACAAGATCCTAAATCATCTGATTAATAAGCCAACTTAAGCACAAAAACCACTTTAAATATTTACATTATAACTCAAAACAATGCAGATAACAAAAGGGGTTGTACCTTGGGTCTAGGACTTCAATTAGAGACAAGATAGTATCAAAAGAGGTAGAAATGAACTTAAAGGTGTCCAAAATAGGGTAAACAAGTGCTAAAAAAGGTGACAATTCACGGGACCAACAGAAGCCTATGAGAAAAGGTTCCCAGAACTTATGAAATATGTAGACTTTCTAAAAGATGAAAAGGTGAAGATTCATAGGTTTCTCAATGGTCTACCAGATTTCTATAGAGACAAGATTCAGTATGACAGACCGAAGAACCTTAAATAAGTTGTTTGGAAGTCCAAGCATTTGTATGATCTAAATATGAACAAAGCTCCACATCAAAAAGACTGGGAGGATAAGAAAGAAGACAAGCAAGAGCAAAGGAAGAAAGGATTTCATCCTCCAAACAATAATCAACAAGAACAACCAAAACAGAGTAGAGCCAAAGAAGATGAAGGATCAATACCACCTATTGAATGTTGGAAATGTAAAGGGAACCACTACTACAGGATTTGACCACATAGGGAAAGCAATGGGGAAAAGATCAACAACATTCAAAAAGCCTCAACTGTTGGAGCTCATGTTTAACTGCTAGATGTTATGTCTCTTTTTTAGATATTAGTTAGATTGGACTGTTGCATATAAGTTTGCCTTGCTTGTTGCATTAAAGTGCATAAAGTGTTTCATGTGATCTTTGTCGAGAAAGTATTTTTGTGATCTTTGCTAGAAAAGTATCTTTGTGATCTTTGTTAGAAAAGTATCTTTGTGATCTTCATTAGAAAAGTATCTTTGTGATCATAATGCCTTTACGATCTTGTTGATAATGTGTATGTTGAAAAAAGTATCTTTGCTGGAAGAGTATCCTTGTGATATTTTCTTATATCTTTGTTAGAAAGCATCTTGGTGATAGTTCATGCATATTTGTTGGAAGATATCTCATCTGTAAAAGTATCTTAATGCATTTCATGTACCCTTCATGCATTTCATGTATCTTAGAGTATGTGTATAATGTAAGATTGAATTGAATAGAATGTGAAAGTAGGTGGTAGTGGGAAGTATTTTGGTTTCTCGGAAGATGAGTTATGAGAAGGAGTACTGGAGAACTAAAGATGTTATCCTTTTGAAAATTTTTGTAAAGGCATGTAAGCAAGTGTGCATCGAGGACGATGCATTGTTTTAAGGGGGAGGGGATGTAACACCTCTGCGGTAAGCCTCATACATGTGTGTTGATGTTATTTTTTATTATGGTCGCACTAGGTGCCCGGACATTAATATTTGGACATGATTATTATTATTATTTTATTATTATTTGCTTTAATTAAATAAATAGTTCAACATGGACAACTAATGTGGTTAGGGGGGCATGGATTCCACATGTGAGGGGGTTGGGGTTGGGAGTTGTTGCTCTCGCTAACAATAGTCTATGTTTCCTATTTTTTTATTTTATTGGACTATGGAGGTCCTAGTACACCTAATTAATGCTTTGCATGTAGTAATGTGCCTTCACTTGAGAGAATATTCTTATCTTGGTATTAGTGGGACCCACTCTCTCATCATTCATGTCTTATGAGCCCTACTTGACTATTTTTGTCAACCATGCACTTGATTTTGTAACTTCCACTCTAATTGGAGTGATTTTCCTAGTTAATTCGAGTTAGTCCCTAGTAACTCTAGTGAACTAGAGTGACTGTCAGTTAGTTAGAGTTAGTTTGGTGAATTCGAGTTACCTCTCTTGAAATTCGAGTTGTCTTCAGTCAGTTAGAGTAATTGTGGGTCAATGTCAGTTGTCTTTAGTTAATTAGGTGAATTTGAGTCATCTTTAATTAATTAGAGTAATTTTGGGTCAATTCGAATTATCTTTAGTGCATGGGAGTGGTTTTAGGGGAATTTAAATCAGTCTTGGTAAATTCAAGTTGTATCCAGTGCATGGGAAGTGTTTTTCCAATGAATTTGAGTTAGTTTAGGTGGATTTGAGTTGCTCTTTTGAGAACTCGAATGGTCATCCAATGGTTTGGGAAAGACCCTCAGTGAATTAGAGTTGCTTGCCAGTGAACTTAAGCCAGCCTCTGCCAATGAATTCAAATTGGATTTCATTCATTCATTATTGGTTTTGGAGAGTTTCTCTCTCATAACTTCAAATGCATGTGGATGGATTCAAATTTTCCTTTTTTCACATAGTTATCATACCCTTTTGTTTGCAGGAAAACTTGGAGACTGGTGAGGGTGATTAAATAAGGATCTATTCCAATGAGGAGACCAGTGAGATTTGCTATTGAATACATAATTACCTCAAGACCATTACTTGTCTCCATTCTAATCTTGCACATAAATCCTGATGGTGAATGGTGACATCCCGTGGAACCTGGGTGGTGAAGGGATTTTCATTGCACCTAGTAATGGGGTTGAGGAAAAAGTAAGTGGCGAGGGATTGTGTTCGTTTCCTCAGGTTGTGCCTGGATATTAGTGTTAGTATCTGATTTTGAGAGTTCCCTAGCATGCGTATCCATGGCCTCAACTCGGGGGTGACCTTTTCAAGTATTTGACTTGACTATGTTTAAGGCTGGGTGGAATGTTGTCTTTTTTGAATCTAGTTGCGCCTTTCAGAGGTGAGTATTTATTTGGAAAATTTTTATTGTGTTTTAATGTTGCATATGTGCCCATGGAGGCTGGGTTTATCTCCGATATTTTATGCTACATATTTGATTATATTCTTATGTTATATGGCTGAATTAATAGTGTTAAATTGGCTATTTGTAGAGCAGATTTGTTTATGTGTTATTGCAGCTAGTAGATGCTATTTGGTTTATGTTTTGAGGCAGCCAATAGATCTGGTGGTTACGTTAATTATGTGGATATAGATGACAACTTCTGGATCTGATATATTATGGGTTTAATGGCTGTGGATTAATGTTGTAAATCTAGTGTATTATGGTGTTATAATTCTACTTTATTGGAATATCGTAATGATGATTTGCTTATTGTCATAAGGTTGAATTTTATTAACATATGTAGATATGAATTTATTAATGGTTAAATGGCGACAGGTGGCTTCCCATAGATGTGATGATGATATTAAATTTATTTGTGAAAGGGTTACTTAGAATTGGTTGCATTCATGTTACGATTACTTTGCATTGCATGTACATTCGGGGAAAAGTTGTATCGGAAGCGCCATATTCCTTTAATGGCTAATTGTTTTACTTTTTTTGGCTTGTTGGCATTTTGGCCTAGCATTAATTAAACCTTATTCCACTGTGCATTCACTCGAATCATCCCTTTCCCGTTAGAATCCCGGTGTATCTAACCCCGATGGTGTGACTTAGGGTGTTGATACACTACATTATGTGTGCTTTTCATTTTCTATGCACATTATATGGGTTAATTAATTTAAAGGAAGATGGAATGTGTATTATTTATTCCATAGTATATAAGGATTATAAGTATGTTGCACATTAGTAAGTTCTATTTTCTGGGTATGACAATTGTGCTTAATTGGGAACTAGCAATATACATGTATACATGTAGAAGGCATATAGGCAAATTGGCCATGGGAAACAAGTGCCATTTCCAAGTCAAGTGTGAGTATGGTAAATGGCAAGAGAGGCCAATTGAATCCAAGTATAAAAAATCCAATTCAGTTGTCTTCGTTGAATTGGATTCTAATATGTCAAGTTGTGGAAATGAATACTAGGATCCAAGTAGAATATATTGTATATAGTCTACATAGGATAATATTTCCAAATTGCAAATTGGATTGTAACTAGGTTCATGGCGAACAAACAAGATGTCAAATGACCATAATTGTTTGTGCAAGTGAGTCATTGCTTAACAAAGGTCCAAGTCCACATATTTCTTAACATATTAAAGATTTTACTATGAAGCATTTAGATATTTGGAAAATTACTAACTGAATTCATGAAAACATATCATTTCTATTTGCAAAAGAAAAAGTAATCATATACATCTTGATACTATGACTATTGCATTTAAACAAGTTCAAACAATTTTGCAGATCTATGATAACAATTTGTTTGTTTGTTGTAGCATCGACAACATATTTGCAAGTGCATAAAGTTTAGAAACAAATCTAGAAATAAACATTGGACATATAGCTTCAATGCATAGGAAGCCATTGGTTTATGAGGTTTAAAGCAAATCAAATTGCTTTAAGAAAATATGCAACAAATTTAATGTGCAAACATTTGATAGGATATAATACTAAAGTTCCAACCAATAAGCTAATAGTGGGCAAATTCTAAAAAGTATGTGAAAACGTTGAATGTTAAGCATTGGCAATAGTCTTTTCCAAAATAAAAGCTTTAACTTATAATGCAATAGTGGCTAACATGCAAATTAGCACTACCCAATATTTTTTTGATTCTAGTGATATTGTTTCTTTCCTATTATGATTGTTCACTATAGTATATGACCTAAAGCATATTTAAGAAAATGGTAGTTGCTTGAAAAATCCTATTGAGATCTTGTGTCCTAAACTGCACCAAAATGAAGTTGATCAATGGGATTCAAAGACAATTCCATAATTGCACTAATGGAGCTTTCTTGGAAAAATGATGAGCGATGATCGCTGAAATGTTGAAAGCAATGAACACATGTCAACAAGGAATCACAGACAATGTACATGTTATCAATTATCACATTTAAATATAAAAGTACATAGGAACCAAAATGCATCCATTCATCATTAGCACAAAATCCATTCAGATTTCAATAGCATAATAAGGAAAAGGATCTCATCCATAAAGGCAATTAGATTATAGAAAATGGCAATCTACATGTAGAGGGCATTTAAGGAAATTGGCCATAGGAACAAGTGCCATTTCCAAGTCAAATGTGTGCACCCCAAATGACAAAAGAGATGAGTCGAACCTGAGCATGACAAATCCAATTGAGTTGTTGTTGCTCAATCAAATTTAAACATGTGGAATTGCAAATATGGAACCATGCAATTGCATCATGCCTTAACAAAGGTCCAAGTTCATTTAGTATGAAAGATGAAGCAAAACTACGATACATTAGAACAAATTGCATTTGCAAAAATCAAGAATGTGGTCCAAGCATTGTTTATTATGCAGAGTACAAATTCATTAAATAAAAAATTTGAGTACAAGTACAAAAATAAATTGGATTGTCAGAAAGAAAGTGTCTTTACACAAAACAGATCCAATTTGCATGAAGATCTTTGTTTTTTTGTCACAATAGCAAAAGACATATGAAATGAGGCAAAACAAATGCCTAGAATATGAAGCAACAAGACAATGTAGCCATAAATATTTCAATATTGCACAAGTCTATTTTTTTTAAATACATAGGATCAATGTTACCAGTTTCGTAAAAGCATGCAAAAGCAATACACAATAAGCATAGAAAAAACAAGACAATAACACCAGTTTGCAATGCAAAAGAGATAGTAATCTCTAAAATCTCTAATGACATCCAATGGATTATAACACACATTTTTACAACAAAAGAGCATTCGATTGGAATCCTTTTCATAGCTGTCTAAATTTGATTTTAGGACATAGTCTATAATTCTCTTTTTCATAGCTTAATAAGATTGAATTTAGAACATAGTCTACAATTCCTTGACTATATTGGGTTTAGGCCATAGTCTAAAATAGAACGCATTACAGAAATCAAGTCATAACAAAGTGGCAAAACTAATTACAAGTCTAAAACATATAATTGGCAAAAACACGTTGCGAAAATGAAGTCTATATAAAAAAAAAAGTTTGTTTTTTGATCTAAAATGCATAAAATATCATTGCCACAAAACACTTTACAATGCACATACCATTAAATACATTTGCAATAGCAAATCACGAAAACATAACATATGCTAGTATTCCATATGTCTAGTTGCTATATGGGAAAACCCATGCAATCCATAGGGCATGCATAGCAATTTGGACCTAACAATGTATTGCAAATTGCTATGTATGATGATAACAATTTGTTTGTTTGCTATAGTGTCATTGGTTCTATTGCAGATGCATAAGCAAGCGCTGATCTCTGAGGTATGAGAGCACAAAATCAAAATCAAAATCCAAAATTGGTAGTTGCTATTGATTAAAGCAAAACAACCAACCATTAGTTCTGCAAAAAAATCAAACTTCCTTGCGCAAACATGGCAAAATTTTCATGTGCAAGTTTTCAGTACTGGAAAGCAGTATCAGGTTTTCTCCAAAATCAAAGTCTTGTCCAATAAGCTATTAGTGGCTAGATTGTAAAAATTTTACGAAAAACTGGAATATGAATAAATAGCAGTAGTCTTTTTCAAAATGAAAGGTTTAGTCAACAATGTAACAGTGGCTAAAATAAAAAGTGGTGGCCATGTTTCTTTTGCAACATTCAGAATTTCCTGATTCCAGTGATAATGTTATCCATTGTTAGAGTGAATATCCCTTATTCAGATAGTTTTCTCAAATGGAATATTGTGGCCGAAATGCTCTTGGAATACCCTTCATATGAAATCTCGACAATTGCAGGACAACATTCTTTCAGCTAAGGATTTTGCAGCATGCATTCAATCATGCCATTTTTTATTTCCAAATTGCATTCTACATTGTGCTCATATTTGCATGTTGTCTTATTTTTGCAGAAATTACAGGGGGGCGTAACTTCAACTATTGGTTGTCGACAATTGTCACAGACTTGTTGGAAAGGAGCAAAGGAATTTTTTGCTCTTAGCACTCCCTGTATCTACATAGAGTAATTGCAATTAACAGTTGGCCTAGTGTTGTTTGCCAAATTCCGCTTTCTATTCCTTTTGGTTCCTTTGTTTTAAAAGACCCCAAAAAAAGGTACTAGTAACAAAGAAACATGAAACAGCAAATAGCAGTTGCATATTTTTTTTTGGTTTGCAATTTCCATTTGGAAAAGGGAAGGAAAACAAAAAAGCCTTGAAAACAGAGTTTTTCAATGATCAGAAGAGAAACTATGATGTGGAAGATACCTAGGTGATTGAATGAGAACCTGAAGTAGATTGTGCTTCACAAAGTCATTGTTGAGGACATGAACAAATGTCGTCGATGAAGCATGTATCATTTGGATTCCTTTTGTACCATTTCTTACAGTGTTTTTGAACAGATATAATGGTGGGTCGTCAGATGCTAATTGTTGTTGTATTTGGAAAAAGAGATCTTTGTAATTTTCATTGAGATGCACCTGATGCAATTTTGCATTAAGACTATCATCTGTTTTCAAGAAATGTAGAATGCTTGATTCCAATTGAATATTTTAACAATAGAAAAAAATATAGAATCTCAAATAGATAAAAATAGAAACAATTTGTGTCAAGGGATACAAGAATTACAAGTTGCATAGTCATTTGTTGTTCCCCCATCTTTGATATACAATTCAATTTGCCTGTTGTTTTTGTTGCTTGCAACAACAATTGCTGCAAAGGAGCCAGCAAAATAGCTTCATTTGATTTTAGCAATTGATTGATAGTCGTATTTGGTGGGAGTTTGTGGTACTTGCAAACCTTCTCTATGCTTTCGATAATAGTTTTGTCCAACAAAAGGATGCAAAATTTTGCATCACCTCTATCATACTGCCTCTTTTTTTAGTGCAAAGTCAATGATTCTAACATTTTTTCCTGGTGCAAACAAATCGACAAAACGAGGTTATTGTTTATGTTTGTTTTTATTTTCATTTGCCCATTACTATCAACAAGGTCTGCATGCACACACCTTTGTAGGTGAATTTTGGGTTTTGCTCTGTCCAGGTCCATTTAGCGCCAAAACATCTCCTTCAAAGATGTTATTGCATTTGCTTGAACAAAGCTAAATGATAGAGGATGACTGCAATGCTGGATGTTTGGTTTTGAAATGTCCCAAAAGCAAAGACTATAAGTAGGGGAACCTAATTGTTGTTGGTTTATGTACAATTTTATTATTGTAAGAAATGAAAATTGCACAAAAGGATTGAAGGAACATTGGTTTTTACCTTGTCTATTCACCAACATCCATTGTTTTTTCCATTTTGTGTTGCGTTTGGATAGCCATGCTATTACCCAAATTTGTTTTGATACTTTGCTTAAGAGTTTGCAACTGCAATCAAAGCAGCTACCAATAGACACGAGCATCTGCAAGTGACAAAGGAAAAGTATATTAGAATATCAAAAGAAAAAAGTATATTAGAATATCAAAAGAAAAAAGCATTGAAAAATGAAGACAATATCTTTATAGCAATATTAGATCTGTGAAATGTCAGAATGCAATCTTGCAATGCTTACTAGAAATATGTAAATGCAATAAGATTTTTACCATTTTCCCTATTTTGCAATTTGCTCATATACAACATATGTGTCTATTTTGCAATGTATTGGGATAATGGGAAGATCAATTATTGCTTAGCAAGATGTGCATTTGACACCATGGACAATGGGAGAAAAATCAAGAATGCTTTCAAGGCATTTGCATAATTGGATGATGCATAAGTATGCTGACACCTGTTTATTGCAAATTTGGATTGTTGCCAATGATCAAATGGCTATATAGAAATAGTTTAGTAAAGCATCAAAGTTGTTTATAAATAGTTTGGTAAAGCATTGAAAGACAACTTGCATAGTGGTTAGTCCAATAAGCATCAAAGATGGTGAACATTGTGTTGCCAGTATGAAAATTGGTCCAAAAATGATCAAGAATGGAGCCATTGTTAGTGGTTCTTTTGGTTGATTGCAAAACAAAGCCATTCAGTCTCCATGACAAAAAACATCTTTTGTTTTGATGTATTGTTTGTTGAAATGTATATGTTGAAGTTGACAGTAATTATCATTTGATTATTTTGTTCTATGCTCAATAGGATGAAATTCAAAAAGGTAAAAAGACTATCAAGTGGAACATGTGGCCTATTGTAAATATTTATTTGCCTATAACCAACATGATTGAATTTGAATTTAGTGACAATCACTCATGTGTACTTAGTTGCATGGTTTTCTGAGCTATAATATCTATGTTTTTTTAGGCATGTGGCAATGCCATGTATGGAAAATGATTTGAGACAATTGTATCTTTTTGCAAGAAGACTTTCTCCAGGAGCTAACTTTACATGAGTCTCTTGCAAACAAACAATGTCTGTGTGCATTATGTCAATGTCACTAGTGATATTTTCTAGATGCAATAGAAAGTTGTGCGCATTCAATGAACATATGAGCAAATGGTTTGCTTTTGCTATGCGTTGAAGTCCATATTCAAATTGCAAATGTGCATTGTTTTCAAGTCCGCCTATTTCAATAGCGACCTTTTGGGAAACTAAGAAATTGCTATGTTCTAGTTTGTTAATGAGATAGAGAAATTGCATGTCTTTGACATGAGAGAGTGCAATATAGACAAGTCCATGCCTTCTAATTCCTTTTGGATCAAATGCCAATTTGTCCATTGTTAAGCCTTGTGCTCTGTGTATTGTTTGTGCACATACCAATTGAATAGGGAACTGTCCTCGAATACAAGGTTTTCTATTTAAAATAATCATTTGTACGAAGATTCTTTTTATGGGTGTCAAATTGCACATGATGGTAGGAGTGTATATATGTTGCATAACAACTCATTGTATAGCTCCAATTGTTGGATTTGCAAATTCTATCCACACTATATCAATTGTTTCTTATGTGTAGTCTTTGAAGATGCCCTATGCACCATTCACCAACCCATCTTCAACTCAATAGTTGCCTCTAATCAGCTCTACAAGATTTTTTTAGAGTTATTGCAGTGGGTAGCTGCATTGTTCTATGTCCAGTTGTGTGTTTTTCAAATGTATTGATTTTTCTATCTTGTGCTATTAGTGTAAATGCTTTTGTTTGTGCAATAGATAACATTTTATTATTGTGTTCTTGAACATCCTTGTTACTATGGAAAAGGTATGGAAATATTGGATCCTTCGATGGAATCCTATGGCAATGCTTGTTTATGAACCTAACATCATCATCTGTTTGTGAGCATGTTATGATTTTGTTTAGAATCAAGACAAATACTTTGTATTTTTTCCTCATTTCCTTTTTTAGTTAGGAAAAACCTAATGTTCTCTAGCCAAAAGCTATATGGAATTGTCTGTTGTTGAAATGTTGGATGCTTAAATATCCAAGATTCATGAACAGGTTGTGCTTGGAAAAAGTGGCCACAAAATATGATGTCTAGTCCTGTAATACCCCTAGTTTTGACTTGGAATGTATTTATATCCAATATTATGTAAATGATGTAAATATGCTAGTGCGAATTCCTAGTGTGGAGCTCAAGGCCAAGGCCCAACTACTGAATGTTTAGGCATGTATGATGTTTATATTTCATTTCGACTGTTTAGTTGGATTTCATGTTGATTTAGAATATTATGTGCATAAATAATAAAATAGTCCAACAATGGTTGTGTAAAGAGTACCAAAGGGGCTATGATTCCATGAGAGGGGAAGAGGAAAGGGGTCCACGGGTGACTAAATCCTTGCCGCCAAGTGTCAACCTTAGAACTCACCCAAAAATTCTGTCATGTGATGAGAATAAACCAAATATCTCCTTTTTGACCATTTTTTTCCAATCATTAATGCATGTGTGTGGTTGGTGGGAAAAGACACCTCATGTATTATTGAAGCATAAGACTGACTGCACTTTTGTGACAGTTCTGTCATGACAGAAGTCAATCTGTAGCTTCCAGGAGTCATTTCTCTACTGGCAGAAGTTATGCCAGTTGTCTTTTCACCATTTTCTCATATCCTTGGAGTCAACCCTCATTTGTCTCAATTCTTTCATGCATATGTAGAAGATGCATAGCTCTCCCTTGTTGTCCATGAACTTACCATGCTGTTTTGAACCTATAAATTCGAATTTGGAGACCATGCTGTAGATTGGGAAGTGGGTATTGTTGGTTGTAGGTGAGCAAAGAGGTTGGGCAAGCTAATTACCCTTGAGTTCTGTTGCTCGTAGGTGCTTTCAAAGCCACAGATTGAGGCTGTAGGTGGTCCTATAGCAACCAATATCAAGTTGGACTTCTTCTATGCACACACTGGAAGCACCCAACAAGATGGATCGCCCAAGATAACCGTGGATCAGTGAAGCGGATGCCTGAGCTAGAAGGGTGTTGTGTGGGGCATGTATTGTGGAAGCCAAGGCTGTGAGGGCTGAGTGAGACCCCTGTAGAGCTCCGTATGAGAATTTGGCTAAGCATATAGAGCAGAATGGGTTTTGCGCTAGGAGATAGAAGCCTATAGGTGTTTCCTTCGCCCTGGTGGCCTCATAGCCCAACTTGGGGGTGGCCCCTCAGCAACAAAAAGAGTATATGTTGGACAAAGTTCCTATGGTTGGCTGAAAAAATGCTCTTACACAACCAGTTGCTTGGATCTGCATTTATTAAAGATAAGTATTCTCATGTATTTGAATATGAAATGTGTTATTTGATGCCTGTAATGTTTATGCTTGTATTTGCATATTATATGTGTGTGGATATATTTGAATTCTGTTGTGCATGTTTATTTATGTTCTACACACATTGCATATGTTGAAAAACGTATTATGGACTTGGGGCAAAATTTTAGAGCCCAGGTTTGGCCAACGTCCCCTCCCGATGGTCAGATTGGGTGAGGGGGACGTTACAAGTCCTCCAAATAATTTTAATGGTGTATGCATAATTTCTCGTAGTCTTTTGTTTATGTTGTATATCATTCGAGCACCAATCAACGAGACCTCGTCTATGAGCAATACTCGAAGTTGTCCATACTCTTTTGTTAATAGGTCCACTGTGTTCAATTTTAGGGGAAGCATGTTCGATGAATTTAGAGGAAGACGTAGAGCTAAATGAACTGTTATTCCATTTGCATTGTACGTGGCCTTTCCAGTGAATGCAACTATAATCCCCCCCTTTTTAGAGGATCATTTTGAATTTATTTATCATGGAATTGCAATAATGCATCGTAGATTGTCCTCGTGGTAAATTTTTTCCATGTTCATGCGCCTCCAGTCAAGAATAAGTACACTGGTGTTCTTGCATTATTTTTCTTTTTCATTATGATTTCTTTGACTATTGAATGTTGTTCTTCATTAATTTTTTCCTAGTTTCATGGTATTCAACTATACCTATGACAAATGGCTTTTTTTCAAGTTTCATAGGAATATTGTTTTGCATTTGTTGCAGTGTCCTTTTTTGCACCAGGTCATGTTGAATGTCATATTTTTCAAACACCAGGGCATTTGAATCTTCTTCAGTGGGAACAATGTATGCAAATGCATTTTCAAGCCGAGATCTAATTGTTTTAGATGCAATATCAATATTTCCCCACATTGTGTTTATTTTTGGTAAAAAAAATTGTTGAACAATGTATATTTCTTCTTTTCAAGACAAATCTGCTTCCGCCCATGATTGACAAATTTCTTTTAGCAAAGAACCATTGCTTCTATGTGGAAAATATAACATCATTTTTTCCTTGCAAAAGTTTGATGGGTCTTTTTATTGGCTATACCAAATGTATTGTATGATGCATTTTTTTTCTTTTTTTTGGAAGTTTTATTTATAGTTGAGTATGAAGAGGCATATTAGGCTAGACATATATGTTCAATTTCATGAAGGCGTAAAATTTACTTGTCTACAAGCAAAGCAAAGACAATGCCCTCATAATCATCAGGCTCTTGTTTCAAGAGTGCTTGTTTCTTGAGCACAAATGTCTGCTTGTTGTGTGGTGCAGTGTTGATGAACATTGTTTTCCTTGAAGCAGTGTGTAAAGGAATTGAAAGTACAATGTGTAAAACCTATCTATTAGACATTGCTGCATATTTAAAAGTGCATTTCCAAGCTTATGAATTGTTGCAATTTTTCCTTCAATATCAAAAATACATTGTTGTTTGATTTCTTGAAGTCATTAGTCATAGTTCTATCTATCTTCGTTATGTAGGAGCTAATGTATATTTTTTGTAGCATAGGCATCCAAGATGAATTGCACATCTGTATTTGCTTGCCACAATTGCGGAATCGACTTGGAAAATGCATTGATCCATTTATCATATGGTGCCCTTTTTAGCATTAGGCAAGGACGATCAAGCAAATAACATAATAGAATAATGTACTTGTAATTAGTTGCATTGATATCAAGCAAGAACATTTCAAAAGACATGTTTCGAGAGTATTCTCTATGTTCCAATAGGGAAAGTAACTATTTTGATTTTCCATTTATGCCATTAACATTTTGTTCCAATAGATCCAAGATAACAATTTTATCTATTGGAGGAAATGGGAAATTGAATCTACAACTATAGTGACGATTTTTCCTACATATTCTTGTCTGATGGTGGGTTTGGATATGGAGAAGGTTTTCGTCAAGCAATAGTGCATCAGGGGATATATAACAATCAAGAAATTTGATAATATCATTATTAGTATTTTTTCCATGATTTGTGCATCTTTTATCCAAAGTAATCCATGTTCATCTTTGTTGCCTCTATTTTGGAATTCAGTTGTAAAGGAAAAGTCTTATAGTTTTCCAAACAATGTGTCATTACCTAAGATTAAAGTTTTCAAAGCTATTATTCTATGTCTATAGTAACAGCTACAAAGAACTGGATGTCTTTTGATCAATTCATCAATTGTTTCGCCATACCTATTGTTGCAATGCTTGTTTGGATCTTGGTTTTCAACATGCTAAAGTGCATTATATAGCGAATGCCAAAGATGCTCAGCAGTAGTGAAAGTTACAAAGAATGTTGGAGGGCCAAGTTGTTGTATCATTGCGAAGAGGTCTGGTGATATGCGAATTGCTTTTAAAGAGTGGTATGCAATTGGTGATTTAAGAATATTTCGAGGTTTTTTTTTGTAGATTTTACATATTTTTCCAACAACCTTTTTCCCTTTAGTTACCTTATCCGAATTGAGATCCAAACATAGCTCAATACTTGTTTTATAATAATTTGGATTGCTTTGAAAAAAAATATTTGTGATGTGCGTAAGATCCCTTGATGCTATTTGTTGATAAGAAAATTGATTTACAATGTCTTCGGGTCAATTGCAACTAGAAAAAAGCTTTGGAAAGTTTAGTTCCTTAGAAAACTTGTTTTGGAAAATGCCCAATGGTTGAAATTGTTTAGAAGGTGCAATTTGTATGGTTCTATTATCCAAGTCATCTATTAAATGAGTTTGTACATATCCATGGACCAATGTCTCAGTTATTGGCTTAAGCTCTACTTCAGTGTCTATAGATTCCAAGTATTCTAGGCTTGATGAAGCATTTAAATCTTGCGGGATGGTTGCATTGAATAAATTTTCCCAATCACTATTGATTACAATGCCCTCCTTTTTTGTAAAGTGTCATTTTGCATAGGTCATTCAAAGAAGCCATAACTTTTTTTGGTTGCGTATTTCCAGATAGAAAAGCATTTTTGTATTCCAATTTATATTTTAGCATAATTATAACTGTCATAGAATCATCTAGGCTCCTAAGGCCAACAATGTAGCTCACTTGGTGAGTGATGAGGCTAGAGGTTTCTGATAGTGCAGGGCGGGGTTTAAATCCCCTGCACTCTCCCACATGAAAAAAAAAGGCTCCTAGCCAATGCAAGTTGAATCTTACCAAATCTGCGGGGGCATTAATAATTGTTCCGGTCAGGCAAATTTGTGCTATTTTATAACCAAGTTATTGGATTTGTGCAAAATTTGTTTCTTGGCGACACTAGCCGTTCTTCCAAAGGAGTCAAAATTGTCACAGTTGGGAATTTATTGTTGTGGCGAATTTACAAAGGTGTTGCAAAGGAGGGAAATTTTCCACTTGACAATGCTTCTTTGCAAAATTTGCAAATATGGTCTTCAATATAGACAAGTCTTATAATGTTATGAGTTTCGAAAGATCTAAATGCTAAGACAATGTTATTGTCAATTGTGTCAAAGTCCTTTTGAAATTGAAATTGCTCACATTAAGAACATGCTTAAATTGTCGTGTCTTGAATAGAATATAGATACATCTGAATCAATTTAATTGATTTCTCATGTTGTTTTTTTCTTAGGTTAGTATGCTTTTCCTGCTCTCGCATTCTTTGTTTTAGTCATAACAAATTTTTGTCTCTATTGATAGGGACAAAAGGTTTAACATCTTGCGTCGCAAAAAAAAGTTGTTGTTTTGTAATTGCAAAGGTTACGCACCCTCGCTAGAATTTCTTTGAACTTTTTTCCTTTTAACAAACTTCCTATTTCGTTGGACTATGTTCGTTGCATGTTTTTCGTTTAATTGCTTGGATGAAATGCTACCAACACAATGTTCCAGATTAGCATTTTCTGGATTGGTTTCTTTGCACTTTTTGCAATTGTCCAGCAGATTAATAGAGAAAGCCTCTTATGTTACAGGGAATATATCAAATTCCATTTCGTTTGAATGCCTCTTTAGCAATGTATAAAAGTTTGAATGCAATGGAATGTTTCATTAGATACAGAACATGTGATGTGTTGATTGAAATTTCGATACAATTTTTATAAGTCTGGTACTCCATATGCATATATTGATATCTAGCAACTTGGAAACCCATGCAGTTGCAAATTTGTCTACTTCTATATGGCCTCGACAAATTTGCAATATATCCTTTCCAATTAGATACTAGGGATTTTTCCCTAATTGCACTTTCGCTAAGGTATATGTTTAGACATTCTATAGCTCTATTTTCATTTGCAAGGAAGAAGTTGCAGAAGGTCTGTGTAATTGCTTTTCTCAGTGAATAGGAATAAAAAAGTGATGTCAATTTGAAAATAGATTCAAACATTGATTCATGGCAGTCACCAACAATAGGATCAGCAATACAAAAATATTTCTCTAATAATGCTTCTTTGAGAAAAGACAAGTCAATTTGATCATTTGAACACCAGTATCCACATATATAATCAATATATTATTGGGGTCTATATTCTATATAATTTGAGAGCCTATACAATAGAAGTGGTTCAAAGTGGCCATGAGTTGTATTTTGGTCATGAATAAGAAGATTGGAACTGTATTATGTATTTGTTGCATTGAAATGCAAATACTTTGTCCCTTTTGTCAATGACCAAACAACAACTGTAAGTTTCAACCACTTAGAAAACCATTCGATGGAAAAAATATCACCCCATAGCCCATGTACATTATGTTGATTTGTATCTAATGCGGGCACTTGCATTCGATCCAGGTATGTAGCAACATTGTCGACATGATGCAATTCCAATAGGAAATAATTTGTCAAATTTGTTTGCATTGACAACAATGTTGCGGGATCTCTTTGCTCCAAAGAAGATCGTAAATGGTTCACAAGTCCTTGCCTTATTTCTATTGCAGTGTACCAAAAATGTACCTAAATAATCAATGCATCAAACAAATAGTTTCCTGGCTCATAATGGAAATTGTTTAGGCAAAATAGGCCAGACTTTGACAATGCACAATCAATTTCCTGGTTTATATGTGAACTATCAATTGCAAAAGCATTAAATGCATGTAGGGGAATCTATTTCATTAGTGATGCAATCCATTTCTAATATACACAGGCTTTGAAAAAATCAATCATAGATATAGCAAAAGACCTTGATTGCATAAATCACAATCACAAGATGAAACCTGTGACATTTGTTATGAGATTTTAATCAGGACATAAACGCAGTAAAAACATAAAATCAATGAAAACTACAAAGTAGCATAGATCATGCATTGCTTCACATCTATGTAAAGTTTCAAGAACAAGGAACCAATCTCCACATAGCAAATGTCTTTAAACAAAGCAAATCCAATTTGCATGATGATCCTGTATACTTTTTTTGTTTGCTACAATAGGAAAAGATAGGTGAAAATAGGCAAGACAAACGCCTAGAATCTCAAGCAACAACATTGCATTGACAATATAGTCATGGACATTGCAACATCATAGCTTAAAAAAATATTCCCAATCTGACTAAAACAAATATTCTCAACAACAACAGAAGACATTCAAAGGTTTCATCCAAACTGTCAACGGGAAAATGCAAGGTCCATGCAACATCTAGCTTTCCAACTTAATCCTTATTGGACAACTAGGCTATTTTGGACAATAGAATTATAGCAAAACTAATCCATGTTTTCTGTTTGGTATTTACCAGAATGCATTAGGGTCCATTGCTTTATGCCCAATGGAAGAAGCTTAGAACAACATCAAAAGAAGAACACAGAAACCATGTTGATGTATATGTAACTTCGGAATGTATTTCACATATATGTATATTGTATTCCTATAGAGATGTTATTATTACTCTATACGGAAGTGTCGTCATTTATATTGTAAGTGTCGTAACTTATACTTGATGGGTTACTAGACCACCTTGTTGGGGTCGGCCCTGTATAAGTCATGTGGGTCGAAGGGTTATTAGACCACCCTAGTGGGGGTCGGCCATGTGGGTCAAAGGGTTATTAGACCACCCTATTGGGTGTCAGCCCAGTCAGCATTGTGTTATGTGGTTAAGTTAAGGCCGACCTAGTAAAGGTTATTAGGCAAGTCAAGTCTAGTATAAATAGAGATCAGGAGATCTCTATTTCATCATTCTATTTCACTCACTCACACTTTGGAGAGTGGCGCACTTGTGGAGGAGGAGGCTCTGCTGCTGGGAGAAGACTATCTCTTGTATTTTGGTTGTAACATTGCTCTATCTATCTTTGAGGAAGTTATTGGGGTTTTTCACCTTTATGGTTTTCCCCAAGTAAACTCTGTGTCTCTTGTGTGCTTGCATTATTGTGTCCATGATTGATATGCTGTATATTTGTTGTACATGTTGTTCTCTCAGTTAGATCCTAGATCAGATTGAAGTAAATTCTAAAAATTTAACATGGTATCAGAGCTAGCCTGAAAGAAGGCATGATATGGCATGTATGACACTTGTTGCACTTACGATGCTAGGGCTTGATATAGCAAAAACCAGTCATCATAGCACTTTCGCTATAAATCCGTTTTGGAGAAGTTTTCGGGTCTGAAAATTTTACAGGTCGAAGATTAGATCCCCATGTACCTTGTGTCCAAAGGACAACCTCTAATTCGTTGTACTTTGTGATTTATGATCTGTACAATATAGGGTTTCTGCCTCTTCCAGATCTGAGTCAAAAACAGGTGACCTTGGAAAAAAGGTCATAACTTGGGATAGGAAGCTCTAAATGAAATTTTGTAAAAAGTGACAGGTAGTATACAGACTGTACTATCTCAAGAAATTTTTTCAGAGGATGAAGTTGAACCAATGACACGTGGCACGCCGTACAAGTTCTCTCTCCTGTATTATCCCATAAACAGGTCACGTTGCGACACTTGGCATAACTCTCTCTCAGAAAATCCAATTGAGGTCAGACTTGTCGGGATGGAAAGATAATAGGTCAGGATACCACATAAAACGTTTTTAGACCCTGTGGATCGAAAAGTGTGTAGTTACACCAAAAACAATCAGGTACATATTTCTATCAAAACATAATTATTTTTAAGCACCTTCATTCATGGCTTTTGGAATTTAGGGTTTCAGAGAAAGTTGGAATTCTTGTAATCAGATACCATGGCTGAATGCTACTCATCAAAATTGAAATTTAGAGACCAAGATCAGAATTTTTGGTTGGGCAGAAGGTCGGGCTTGATCAGACCCTAGTTCGGGACTTTGATCAGAAAAGTGGAAAATTAGGGCTTCTGTAAAAATGGGAAATTTTGAAATCTGTGACCACGGCTGGAAGCTCCTAAAAAAAAAAGAAGCTTAGAGCTTTGGATCAAACCTTTTGATTGGGTAGAAGAGTGGGATTCATCAAACCCCAGTTCAGGGTCACGTCAAGTGAATCCAGAAGTTTCAAAGGAAAAATTGAGGAGTGAAACTTTGCAGTTTTCAAATTCTGAATATACCAGCTTGATTAGCTCATCAAGGCGCATATTTCTATCCTTTCGAAAGTTTGAAATTCAAAGTTTGAATTTTTGGGGTTTCTCTGACAAACCCTAATACATCTCCAGATCCAGTTCCTACAAATCAAGTGGATTGGTTGAATCCTAGAAGAGGATGGATTGGTCACCTGCATAAGTGAAGAAGTTCATGTTTCCGAGGGAGATGAGGCTAAGGCCTTACATAAGAAGATTAGAAGCAATCTCGACAGGTATGACTCATCCAGGTATGTCTCATCCAGGTATGTCTCGAGATTTGTTCATGATTAAGTTTATGATATGTTTGTCTTCATGTTATTACGGTTAGAACAATCTTGATTTTAGATTTGTCGTATCACCTTAACAAAATTATGAATGCATGCATTAGGGTGTTGACACTTATGATTGTACTAATGCATTATGGTGTTGTATGAGGTTTATGTTGTCCGCTAACATGAAAGGTACACCAAGAAAGACAAATCATGTTCTAGTTCAAGAACATATGATCATGATGACACGAAGACAAAGATTCATCCATTGTCATGGATCACTTAGAAAATCTACTTACGAGGTATGTATAACTTGGTTCTACAATGGATAACTTATGAGACATGCAGGTTACTAGCACAAGTCATTGAAGAGAACCAGAAGACATTATGCGGGTATGTTAGACATAACTAGCTAGCATGCTAATCCAGGTATGTTTTTCCTATATCAAGCTAGAATCCTATCTTGTGTTAGGATCTTATACTATTGTGTTGTTGATAATGATTATTCATGAAGTCATAGGTTTGAATAGTCATGGTTGTATGCATATTATGTGTCTTACCATAATTGATGATATGACTAACCAGAAGAATCATGAAGTTATAGGTTTGAGTAATCACGGGTTTATGCATTGATGATTTAACTAATCAGAAGAGTCCTATGATCAAATAAGAATATGCATGAGTAAAAGAAGACTTCCCTGAAACCTTGAATACTAATGTTTATTATCTGTGAATGATCATGACTATACATGTTTAAGATTATTGTGTTTTGATAATATTAAGATTATACTAATAAATGTGTGATTATGTATGAGACCTCAAGGATAACACAATGATGATACTAATAAGCATGCATAGTGATTAAAGATGGATATAAGTTCAAGGACAGGTAATCCAAGAAGCAAAGATCAAGAGGGAGCACACTCCAATTGTTCCTGCAAGAAAGCAAAATAGCACACTTCAGTAGTTTCTGCAAGGACGCAGATATTCAGAGGGAGTTTGACCACTTCCCACAATCCACATCAGAATGGAGTTGCAAATATTCAGAGGGAGTCCACCTAGCAACCAAACAAAGATAAGTATTTGAATTGTCATTTTTTACATAATGCTATTCAATGATGTATATGCTTATGTTCCTAGAATTAGGTTGTGTATTATGCATAGTTGCATTGATAAACATTATACTACTAATATACATGGGTAAGTGGCCTATGGCACTGTACAACATTCCATTGCTACTTATCTAGAATGAAACCTCTTTGCTGACATGTTAGGAGTTGTGCACACTCTTAACAATGTTCTGGTAGAGATTGGAAGGCATCTAGAAAGTTACGGAATATGGATAAATGTTGTATTGAAGCATTGGCTAAGATAATTGCATGATTGTATGACATATTTCTTTATGTGTAAGAATTTGTTCTGAAAACTACGAGATGTTTTCTAATCATGCAATTTAACTTGTTGTGTAGGATAGATCGTATACCATCACCTACAAAAGAAAGACTACAACATTTGTTCAACAACAAAGTTATCTATTGAAAATATTGAAGATATTGAAGTTCCCAGGATCTGGGAAGAATGCCATGATCGAGGAGTACCAGTCGATCATGAAGATGTTTGGGATGCAGTCCCAAGACCTGAAGGAGAGTTTGTAGTGACTTCCAAGAGGATCTACAAAATCAAGCATGCTGGAGGTGGTAGCATAGAGACTTTTGCTCCTGTAGCCAGATACACTTCCATTAGATCAGTACTTGCTCTGGCTGCAGTGATGAAGTGGAAGATACACCAGATGGATTTCAAGACAACCTTCTTGAATGGTGTAGTTGAAGAAGAAGTGTATGTGTAGAAGCCACTTGGTTCTGAGACACATGACAGGGAGTCATATATGTGCAGAACTTGGTATGGTAGGATAGACAGCTTTCTATCCAGTTTGGGCTTTACCAAGAGTAAAGCGGATTCCAACCTTTACTACAAGGTTGAGGAAGGAAATCCAGTGATACTACTATTGTATGTGGATGACTTGTTTGTAACAGGTGAGGATAGATTGATTGCCGACATGCAGCGGAAGCTTGCTACCGAGTTTGAGATGAAGAACTTGGGGGTGATGCACTATTTGTTTTTGGCATGGAGGTGTGGCAGAGTGCAGATGGAATCTTCCTTGGACAGGGGAAGTATGCAGTAGAGATCCTGAAGAGGTTTGGAATGATGGATTGCAAGGCTATGGACACACCTATGGCATCGAACCTAAAGCTTATGTGTGATGATCCATCTGATCCGGTTGATGTCACGATGTATCGTCAGATGATTGGGTCCTCTATGTACTTGACGAACACGCTACCAGATATTTGCTTTGCGGTGAACACATTGAGCCAGTTCCTGACGGATCCGAGAGATGTTCACCTGGTTGCTGTAAAGCATATTCTGAGGTACCTGAAGGGTACAGTTGATTATGGGCTCAAGTATGATGCGAATCAAAAGTTTAACCTGCAGGGTTATGTTGATTCAGATTGGGCAGGCAGTGCTGCAGATAGGGATGAGGTGTGATCTCTTGGTTTAGCAAGAAGCAGTCCTGCGTAGCACTAAGTACAGCCGAAGCAGAGTATGTTGCGACAAATGAGCAGGTTGCAGATGTATTGACCAAGCCATTGGCCAGAGTGCAGTTTGAGTACTTCAGAGAGAGGCTTGGTGCACTTCAGAGCGAGGTTCCTTCCAAAGGGAAGTGATGAGTCCGGAAGATGCAGATGCACATGAGCTTTTCTGACATGGTTGATGTGTTCTCCCTTGGTCGTGATTGCTGAGCCATTTTTCACATGGTGGTAGATGTGTTCTCCCATGGTGAAAAAGTAAGGGCTCGAGCCTTCCCCGAATGGTGGTAGATGTGTTCTCCCATGTCGGTGGTGTAAGTGCTGGATGATGTGCATTTGGGCTGTGCTTCGTGGACGATGAGATGATCTGAAGAGGACAATGCTATGATGATCAGGAGGATCATGGATGATGAGCATCAGGACGATGCTCCAGTTACTATTCTGTATATGTATATGCATCATGTTGGATGCTTGTTATGATCAGTTGGATCATTGCATCATGTGGGATGCTTGTTATGATCAATTGGATCATTTATGTATGTATGCATCATGTTGGATGCTGGATATGATCAGTTGGATCATTTGTATGTATTTTGTACATGCATCGTGTTGGATGCTTGGACCATGTATCTGTATATGTATCAGGTGGATACTGAGATCATGTATGTTGATATGTATCAGATGGATACATTGTGTGGATCATGTATTTGTGTATGTATCAGGTGGATACATTGTATGATCAGGTAGATCATGTATGATGATATGTATCAGGTAGATACTTGGTATGCATCAGGTGGATGCAGTGTATGATCAGGATGATCATAGATGATGAGCTTCAGGATGTTGCTCTAGATGACATGTAGCAGGATGTTGCAGTGATGATGATCAAAATGATCATGTGTACATCAGGATGATGTATGGTGAGTATCAGGATGATACTCTATGGCCGTGGATCAGGTTGTGCAGATGAGCATATAATTTGGCCCTGGAGACTTGCAAATAGTCTTTCGAGGTTTTTCCTATGGCATGTAATCTGGCCCTGGGACATCTGGCAAATGCTCTTTTGAGGTTTTGCTCTGGGAGGACATATAATTTGGCCCTAGGAGATCTGCAGATAGTCTTGCAAGGTTTTTCCTATGGCATATAATTTCGCCCTGGGATATCTTGCAGATGCTCTTTCGAGGTTTTGTCCTATGGCATATAATAGTGCCCTGGGAGATCCGATAGGTTGAGCTGTGTGCTCGTAATAAGTCCTGGGATGCTCTTGCAAGGTTTTGCCATGACCACATGTAATATCACCCTGGGAGATCCGATAGGTTGGGATGTGTTCCCGTAATAAGTCATGGGATGCTCTTGCAAGGTTTTGTGGTGACCACATATAATAGTGCCTTGGGAGATCCGATAGGTTAAGCTGTGTGCTCGTAATCAGTCCTGGGATTCTCTTTCGAGGTTTTGTGGTAGCGTCACATGTAATAGCTCCCTGGAAGATCCGATAGGTTGGGCTGTGTTCCCGTAATAAGTCCTGGAATGCTCTTGCAAGGTTTTGTGATGCACGTAATAAGTCCCGAGGATTCCACAGTATGGCCAATGATGACGAAGACCTGTAGGTGGTGGGCCTACATCCAGTATGAAAAAGGACCGGCTCTGTAGAACATCCTATGACGAGTAGATTCAGAGATTGATTGAGATAGCAGCAGTAGTGACGATGATGATGACTCGATGACGTTTATCTAGTGACGATGATCCAAAGAAGATGACTTGTGCTAGAATACCTGTGTCAAGAAATACCTTCCTAGTTAAGAGGGAGTGTTGATGTATATCTAACTTCGGAATGTATTTCACATATATGTATATTGTATTCCTATAGAGATGTTATTATTCCTCTATACGGAAGTGGTTGTATTCCTATAGAGATGTTATTATTCCTCTATACGGAAGTGTCGTCATTTATATTGTAAGTGTCGTAACTTATACTTGATGGGTTATTAGACCACCTTGTTGGGGTCGGCCCTGTATAAGTCATGTGGGTCGAAGGGTTATTAGACCACCCTAGTGGGGGTCGGCCATGTGGGTCAAAGGGTTGTTAGACCACCCTATTGGGTGTCGGCCTAGTCAGCATTGTGTTATGTGGTTAAGTTAAGGCCGACCTAGTAAAAGTTATTAGGCAAGTCAAGTCTAGTATAAATAGAGATCGGGAGATCTCTATTTCATCATTCTATTTCACTCACTCACACTTTGGAGAGTGGCGCACTTGTGGAGGAGGAGGCTCTACTACTAGGAGAAGACTATCTCTTGTATTCTAGTTGTATCATTGCTCTATCTATCTTTGAGGAAGTTATTGGGGTTTTTCACCTTTATGGTTTTCCCCAAGTAAACTCTGTGTCTCTTGTGTGCTTGCACTATTGTGTCCATGATTGATATGCTGTAGATTTGTTGTACATGTTGTTCTCTCAGTTAAGATCCTAGATCAGATTGAAGTAAATTCTGAAAATTTAACAAACCATTGGACCAACAAGGAAATCAGACACCAAATCAATTCTAGTTGAAAAAACAATTGTATTATTGAACATGAGCAAGTCCAATTTTCTGATATGCTTTGACGATCACTATTTATAGATTTGCTAATCTGCATAAAACAAAGACTCTCAATAGCAATAGAAGATGGTCAAAGGTTTCATCCAAATTGTCAAAAGAAAAAAAGCAAGGTCCATGCAACATGTAGCTTTCCAACTTAATTCTTATTGAACAAGCAAGTTGTTTTGTATAATATAATTCTAATGTAACATATCCATGTTTTGTGTTTAACATTTACCAAAATGCATTAGTTTCTATGGCTCTATGCCAAGTGGGAAAAGCTCAAAACAACAACACAAGAAAATGAGGCCAATAATCAATGTTTCTAGGTCCATACGAAAAAAGAAGATGCATATTGCATAATGGAAGAAGGCAAGAACAATAGTAGAAGAAAGAACATGAAAACCATTGACCAAATAGGGAAATAAAAAACCAAATCAATTTCAATTGCGAAAACAATTGCACTATTGAACACCAACAAGTCCAATTTTATGATATCCTTTGACTATCACTATTTATAGATTTTCTATAAGACAAATGGAAAAAAGCACTAGTATCTAGTGCAACAGAAACAAAGGCCAAATGTATCTAGGTCCATAGGAAAAAGAAGTTGCATATTGCACAAGCCTACTTTTTTTAAATACAAGGGATCAATGTGTGAGTTCGTTAAAACCATGCAAAAGCAATAGACATAATGCATGGGAAAAATAGGACAATAACACTAATTTGCAATACAAAAAAGGCAGAGCAATTCCATGGACGTCTAGTTTCCTAGACTATTTTCATGTTTATAAGAATAAAGTGCATATGTATATACTTTTTTGGTTTTTTCCCCTAAAATGCACAAAATACCACTGCAAAAAAAAGAAGAAGCCTGCAATGGACATATTATTAAATGCATCTACAATAGCATATTAGAAAAGCATAACACATGCTACCACTCCACATGTCTGAAACACAGATTATTTCAAAGAACAAGACTAAGCTGGGCATCAAAAATATTAATCACTAACAAGCCTTTATATTAGTCATAGTGCTGTATTGCAAAAAGCATTTTAGAACATATTGTTCTAAAGCTGTGAACTTAATATATATGGGCAATGGCTTCTAACACAATGTAATAAAAATGATGCCCAAAATTACTCCATAATGAACTCATAAATCCTTTCCAACCTATTGTATTATGAAGTAATGCAACAGATCTCATGAACAAATTCCTTAGAAGCTTGAAATTTTGACGTCACTATTTCCTAAAAAGCACTTTTTCACAAGAGGAAGTCACCATTTGGGAAATAGATCTCAAGCCACAAACACATGTAATTTAAATCGTATTCCCAATGGCTCGATCGAGAATAAGATTCACGATCAAACCTATGTCCTAAGGTTCCATTTGATTAAAAGACATTGCCATCAAGTAAGACAAAAGAGGTAACATCAATATCTTGTGCCATGTAAATAGGTCAGTGAGTACATATCTATTGAGAGGAAACTTTTAAAACTGAATAATCAAGGGAGCGAAGCTCTATGAACACAATCACCTAAAATTGGATTTGGAAAAAAGACCAAGCATCTTATATCAATTGGGGATCAACATTGCAAAAAATTTCACATAAGACAATATGCATGTAATATTCCGATTTTGACCCCATCACATTAAAATGTAAATTATGTAATATCCTTATGAAATCGTGGTGAGGAGCTCAAGTCCAAGGCCCCAACATTGATTTAGTGTTAAAATTGATGCATGTGGTTGGCGTGCTAGCCAGGCGCAATAGAAATCGTAAATATCGTGTAAATATGCATTTAATAAAAATACCCACAACTAGCTATGCAATACAACAAGAGTATGGGGACATGATTTTTACAAGGAATTGGGAGGGAAATATTCAAACCCTTGAGCCAATAGTGTCAATCCAAGTGTCAATGAGAGAACCCATCAACCCTCATCTACCCATTTTGACTCATGCACCCAATCATTTATTTCTTCCAAAATTTGGTTGAGGTAGTTAATGCTTGGGGAATGGAGAGGTATGACTGCCCAATTTCGTGTATGGGAAAGCCATCAATTTTGAAAATCGTGTTTTGGATTCTAGGGCAAAAAAACACCCACGAAATTTCTCCCCAAGCCATTCTTCACCCATTGCCTTTGCTCCCTCACGCAGTCTGAGCTTCCTAGGCGTTTTCCCTCACGTTTTCCCCTCATTTTCCTTCATTTTCCACAACTGGGAAGTTGTTTTTGTGTTGTAGAACAATGGGGAAGAAGAGGAATCCGATTTTGGGGTCATGGGAGGCTGTTTTTGCCATTTAAATACGTATATACTTGTGGGAGAAATTGGTTTTTCTCCCTATGGTCGATTTTCCCCTCTCACAACTCGATTTGGGTGCCACAATTTGGGGAAAATCCATGGACATTTTATTTTGTGCATCCCACAGTTGAAAACATTTTGCTATGCCCAACAGATGTGCTTCCTGTGTGTGGAAGAGAATGTTGGGGTTTGAGTTTGTGCATGAGCTTGAGTGTTCCCATTCCTTGTGGAAATCATGCCCAGCTCGGGGGTGGCAATTGTGTTGAGAGATTGATGAACACAATTGGATTGGGTGGAACGTTGCAGTTGCGTAGCAAGTTGCTCAAGACAACTTCGCCATCAAGATAAGTATTCTCTATGTGTATTACTTCTGCAATGTTTTAATTATTTGAAGATGGTTATGATTATATGTTGAATGCATGATAGATATGTGTGTGGATAATGTTTCATTCCGCTGTGTTTATTTGGTCATGCATCTACACACATATGCGTTTTTTATGAATTTTGCTAATGAATGGGTCTGAGTATTGAAAAAGCCTAGAATGTTAGTCATGTTCCCTTCCTTGCATTGGATCGATGGAAGGGGACATGACAATGCGAATCTAGGAGAAGTGTTAAAATAATGTTAATTGTTGTTGTACTATCTAATGCAAATGAATGTTATTGGAACTATAAATAGAAGAGGCATCTTATCATAAGAGGATTAGTCATTGCAACATAATGCATACAAAGGCACTGCTATCAAATGAGACAAAATATGTAAGATCAATATCTTGTGCCATGCATATAAGTCTGTGAGTACATAGCTATCAAGAGGAAACTTTTAAAAGTGACCAATCAGGGGAACAGAGCTCTATGAACACAATCGCCTAAAATTGGCTTTGAAATGAAGGCTAGGTATCCTATATCAATTGGGGATTAGCATTGCAAACATTTCCACACAAGACAATATGCAAATATAGAAGAAGTGCTAAGAACTAGAAATAGAAGAGGCATCTTAGCATAAGAGTATTAGTCATTGCCAAGGTAGGAGCATGTTTTTTGAGTTCATATAAACATTTTCATGCTGACATATCATGCTTCAAAACAAGAGCAAATTATGGATCCGAGAAGTTGTCACAGTGCCTATTTGGAAAAAGACCATTCATTTATTAATCCTTTTGACCTAGTTAACTAGCACCATTGATGTGGAATGTGACACTGCATTCTCCAAAATAGCGCACTTACCTTTAATACACTTTTTGCAGTTTTAGAGAAACCGCCATGGATAGTTAATTGAACTTTTAGCTTTCAAGTTACATGCATGTGCATTATCTATCTTCCCTTTAGTCTTGGAGATTTATGGATATGCATTTCAAGTTACAACGCATTTGGGTGCGACAACTAGAGGGGAATATCCAGCCTCAGCGAGCACGGTTTCTTATTGTCCGAAGGTGAAGGGCACTTGCAGGCAACAAAACCATTCTCCTCTGGGACATTGACATAGAGAGAGACTGCCCTCTTGACTGGGCTCTTCCCGTTCTCGCTCCACAACAAATTCTCGTCTCTGTTGGTTAGCACAAGGCTTAGCCAAGACCCCACATAACTGGCCTAGATGCTGCTAGTTCAAGGCATTTGGAAACCATAATTCCAAGGGGAGCTTACCCATATTTCAATACCAGTATCACGCGCAAAGGGAGACCTATAGGAGACCAAGGCCGAGGGATAACTCCTTGATACAATACAAGACATGTTCATAATCTGCGGATGTCGCTACTATTGATAAAGGTGCACCTTTGTATTTGCCTTCGAAAAATGACTAATGATGATGCTCTGCAATAGTGATACAAAACAACAATAAATAATTTTTTCCCTTTTCACTTCTCTGTTATTACAGTTCAGTTGAATATCTTTTTCGGGAGACAGAGACTTTAGACGTAGTGGATTGCTAAGCGGTCTACCATGAGCATTTATACTACATTCAATCGTTCAAATCAAATCAGAATTCTAGGTTTCTGGTAAGTGAACACCTTTGTACATGAATCCTCCATGGACACAATAACTACTACATGCCTTGCTAGAAAATACCAATGTTATCCCTTCGAACACGATGTCATCCTTATTATGTTTCTATGGTAAGGTAACAAGAGGAAGGGTTTTCGTTGGTCAAGTGTATGTATCGATGGGACGTCGCAATCCCCACATTGATAATTCAGAAGTTGCCCTCAATGACAACTTTCCTAGAAGGTTCCACATAATCACCATGGTGACCAGAACCTTCTTTACCCTGCATCCATCCTAAAAGAATGTTATGGCCAATGACATCATAGACACTTGGGGATGGAGCTATCATGAAAGAAGAAGATAAACCCCAAAAAGAAAAATGGATATGGAATTCCAAGAGTTGAAATGTTTTATGTAAGTTAGCTATAGACATTAATGAGTACAAGTTGAGCCCACAAGTAATAAACATCTCAAGTTGTATATAGCACTGGGATGAAGTTTGTACTTGTTTATGTATATAGCGTGAATTCCCTATCAAGTGAACACATGCATGACAACATGGCATCCTATCATATCTTACACGCAGCCTTTAGAGTGCCCTATATGCAGGAATACTTTGTGTCTAGGATACCCATTCTTCCCACCTACTAGCAATAGACTTGTCGTCGGTAGCATATGGGTGTGGCCATGCATTTGACTTGGATGTCACGTCCTTCTAAAATGAAAATAAGGAAAATATTAATATATTGTGAGTGCACTAAAACGAAAATAAGGAAAATATTAATATATTGATGGAGCTCTGGAGGGTTAGGGTTTTCAGACCTGGGGGGTAAATGATTGAAAAATACTGCCGCAATGATGGTTTTTGGTAGGATACAGGGCTTGCAGTCAAGCTGATCCCTTGTTGGTCAGCCCAGTACCAACCAAGGGTAAAAAAAGTGGGAATTTCTTAATGTATCTACTGATTTCGATTATTGTTGGTGGTTTTTTCAGTCTATACTCTGGCCTTGTGTCTCATTTTTTCCTGTATGGTTGTGGGTCTATTTTTTGTGCTAGTGGGTGTATTTGTCTTTTTCTGTACACCTTATCTTTTCGGTGATTGGATGGGTGCCGGTATTTTTCCTCTCTTGTGACCAGTACCCTGGGTACAGGTTATTTTCTGTCAGATGGAAGTAGTTTTCCCCTTTCCTTCTTGTTTGAGCAGGCAGTGTTTTTGGGAGCCAATTTCTGTCTCTGCTTGGTGTCGGTTTCCCAGTACGTTACTTTTAAGGAATGTCTAATCATGCCTCCACAAGTAATGCTGGGCACAAGGGTTCTATCGGGGGGAATTCTAAGTGCATTCAGAACAATGGTCGTGAGGGTTTCAGGATACCTCTTTTAGGAGAGAAAACTAGGTGAAGAAGATGGGTGAAGGCTGTGAGAGCCAGGGAAGGGTTGGATACTTATCATATATTAGTTGCTACTAATCTGGATCGTGTCGAGATGCTTGCAAGGAGAGCATTAGTCGGAAAAATTGAATATGCCATAGGTAGTCGGAATGAACTTCTTGATTGGGTAAACCGGTCCTAGACACCTATTGTGGGAATCACGCCCAAAGTAAAAATTTTAGTCAACAAATGGATCCTATTCATTTTCCCTGAAGCCTTTAACCTCAATCAAATTTTGGATGGTGTTTGGTTGTTTAAGGAGGGTTCTGTTAATCTGAAGAGGTAGCATACGGATTTTGATCCAAAATGGGAGCGTTTATCTCGTCGACATCTCTGGATGCTTATGCCCGGCTTACCGATAGAAATTTGGACAGAGAACATTTTTGTGGGTTTGGAAAATACGGTAGGGAAATGCATTAGAGTGGACAAAAAATCCCTCTTTGGTGTTGATAGACGTATAGCCAAAGTTCTTGTTAAGTTTGATATGTCAAAAGGACTACCAGCGGAGGTTGAAATTATTTGGGGCACTCGAGTCATTCGTTAAAAGATAGATTTTTTTAAAATCCCCTTTCGTTGCTTTCATTGTATATTGACAGGGCATGTCATGGCTAAGTGTACTCAAATTCTTTGTACAGGCAACTCAATCATGGATGCAGATCTAGCTCAACACCTCTCATAAAATGAAAAGTCTTCTCCTTCTCGGAGTTTATCGGGTAAGACCTCTCCAAACTCCTTTACTCCTTATAAAGATGTTTCTGTAGCCGAACTAGATTTTTATTTGAAAGCAGAGAAAGCTTTGGATAAGCGCATTTCCACTGGGGAGGTAGTCTTGAATTTGGGGGTTTCACCTCTTGTGGGGTTTTTGGGTGAAAAGAATACTCTTGGTACTGAGTTTGTGGATAGCTGCTCTCCACTAGGGGGCCTTGATGAGAAATCATCTCCTTTGGACATTGTTTTGATCCCTTGTGATGACCCGGTTGGTAAGGATTCGATTCTTGGAGAACCCTTAATGTCTATGGTTGGTCAAGCAAATGTTTTTTATGTGGAAGAAAATGGTATTTTGAAGAATTGTGGGTACAAGGCGGGTCAAACTAGAAATTGCTTCACACCACTAAAAATTTACTCCAAAACACAGTCTTCAAATTCGGAGGTGTTACCTACTAATTCGTTAAGGTTTTAGAATGTTACCATACGAAAAAGAAGACTCATTTAAAAAACCCTTCAAAGGAGACAAATTTAGATGGTTACATTCCAGTTTCAGCTAGATTAATTGTTGGTGATAAGAATGAGGCTTCTCTTGCGGAGTCTGCTGATCTTACTAGGGCACTTAGAGCAGTGTCTCCCTTTCCCGAGGGTGATTAATGCCTATTATCTCTTTAAATGTTAGGGGTTTGGGAAAGGTCATCGGGTTTAGGGCCTTGTCCAAAAAATTTCAGTCTACTAACCCTAGTTTTATTTGTCTCCAAGAAACTATGTGTGATGATACCTGTGCACTTTTAAAACTCTCGTCCTATTTGTCAGTGTGGGAGTTCTCTGCTACCTGCTATGCTGATCTATTTGGCGGTATAATTGTTGGTTGGAACCCTCTTGTTTACAATTTTCAGGATTTTTGTACAAATTGGGGTATCCTTGTTGAGGGTTGGTGTAAGCGATTAAATTTGAAGTTGTTCATTTTAAATTGCTATGGTCCATATGCTGATCGAGATTCTTTTTGGGATTCGTTGAAGAATTTTGCGCTTCTTAACATTGAAAATCCGGTCATTGCAGGAGACCTAAACTTTTCTGTTTCCTCATCGGAGATATGGGGAACTTTGGCTAGACCAGACTATTTGGCTGATTATTTCACTGATTGGATGTGTTCCTCTACATTAGTGGATATAAAACCGGTGAAGCTGGTCCCTACTTGGACTAATGAAAGAAAGGGGGTGGAAAATATTAAAAAAAGACTTGACATATTTCTCATTAAGTCGTCTCTTCTCAAGCATTGTTTGCGTTACAGAACGTGGGTTGGGGAGGAAATTTTTTCTCATCATTGGCCGATATTTATTCAACTGGATGAGGTTAAACATGTGTCAAAAATTCCTTTTCAATTTAATAGCTCGTGGCTAAAAAATGAGGATTTTTGTCAAATGATTCGACATTTATGGTCTACGTTTGTAGATGATGTTTCTTTGAATCCAATGTACTCTTTAGTTTATAAACTAAGGAAGCTGAAAGAGAGGGTCAACTGGTGGATCAAAAGGCAAAAAATTCTGGATAAACAAGCTCTGGATGATCTAGAGGAAAAACTTAAATCCCTTCACCTCAAAAGTCCGGGGAATCAATTGTCCGATTGTGATTTTTCTCTTATGAAGGATTTGGAACAGAAGAAGGATATGCTGCTCCTGCAAGAAGAAATGGAGTGGTGGTTGAAGTGTAGAGCTTTGTGGATTAGCCTTGGAGACAAAAACACTAAATTTTTCCACTCTTTTGCTTCTAGCCGTAGAAATCTCAACTCCATTTGGGAACTTGAAGATGAGGAGGGTCAAAAAATCAATGGCTTGGAGAAGTTACATGATACTGCCAAAAGATATTTTTGTAATATTTTTTCAGATATGGGCCAATGTGATTTAAGATCCCAGCTGGATAGTGTTAGGCAGTTTCCAGTTTTTTTTTATGATCAGGAGGCTGCTGATTTGGGTAAGCAGGTTTCTTTGAGAGAAATTGAAGATACTCTAAAGGAATTTGCAAAAGAAAAGAGTCGGGGGCCCGATGGTTGGACAATCGAACTGTTCTTGCACTTCTTTGATATTATGAGAAGGGACTTATTAAATATGGTTGAATATTCTAGGCCATAAGGATTCATTTTTGGTGCCCTAAATGCTACCTTCATCACTTTAATTCCTAAGTGTAATAAACCATCATCTTTTGGAGATTTTAGACCAATTGCTCTATGCAATTTGATCTATGAACTCATCTCCAAGATCATTGCGGTTCATATCAAACCAACTCTGTCAAAGCATATACCTATGGAACAATTTGTTTTTTTGAATGATTGTCAAATCCTTGACGTAGTGGGTATCTCCCAGGAGCTAATCCACACAATTAATAAGAGGAAGTTGAAGGCTTTATTGCTTAAGATGGATTTGGAGAAAGCATATGACAGAGTGGATTGGGTTTATCTTCGTCTGATATTATTTCAAATTGGGGTTCCTCCTTTGGTCCTAAATTGGATCATGGCCTGTGTTTCTACAGCAAGCTCCGCTATGTTGATTAATGGGGTTCCATCTAGTTTTTTTAGAAGCTCTAGTGGCATTTGGCAAGGTTTCCCAGTGTCTTTGCTTTTATTCCTTCTGGTCATCGAAGGTCTAAGAAAATCAATCATTAAAGCAAAATAAGAAGGCTTAATCAAAGGTATCAAGATGGGTGCTGATCTTCATATTTCACATATCCTGTTTGTTGATGATGTCTTGTTAGTAGGTTTGGACTCTATTGAGGAATAGAAGAACTATAAGAAAATTATAATGGGGGTTTTTCAATGCGCCGGGGATGGTGGTAAGTGCAAAAAAATCCAGTTTTTATCATCTTAGGACCGAGGATCACAAGCTTCAGTTGTTAAATGATATGCTTCCTTATAAATTCTATCAGTTGGAGAATGGGTTGAAAAATTTGGGGTTTTTTTTAAATCCAAATGCGTAGAGGGTTAAAGATTGGGATTGGCTCCTGATCAAAGTGGATAATAGAACCAACCAATGGTCTTTTCGTCTTCTATCTATTGGAGGTAGACTGACTTTAATTACAGTTGTTCTGACTGGGATACCTGTATACTGGATGTCTCTCTTTAGAGTTCCATGCTCTATCATTAAAAGGATGAGGAGAAGTTTCTTCAATTTTCTTTAGAATGGTGTAAAGGAATATGGGGGTTTAATTATGACCAGCTGGGAGCGTCTGTCAGTTCCTGAAAAATGTGGCGGATGGGGTATAAAGAATCTATACTCTTTTAACTGTGTCTTGAGACTCAAGTCTTTCTGGCGGGGTTTATTTGGTTCCACGCTTTGGTCCAGAGTTCTCTTTGTCAAATACATACAAGGCAATCTTCTTTATTGGATCAGAGATCATAAAAATAAAAATATGCGAAGTGTTTCGGTTTTGTGGAGGGGTTTCTTGAAGATTTATAACTAGATGGAAAAGGACCTGGTGTGGAGGGTCGACGATGGTACTTCCATTTCTGTGGGTATAGGCCCAATCCTGGGAATGGAGGAAAATTTTTCTTTGTCAAATGACATCCTTGAGCACCTTAAGGTATAGGGTATGTACTCTTTAAACCATATTCGGAAAACTCAGAGGCGTTCTGATCCAGAGTCATACTAGTTTAATGCAAATGATATGGGTTTTGTGGTCCAATCGGCCTTGGAGTGGAACAAGTATGTACACAGCCTCAACTCTGCGGGATGTTGCCTATCAAGTGGTAATGATATTCTCTTTTGGAATGGTAATACTTATGTGGGGACTATTACAACCAAGTCTGCATATAATGTCATCATCAAATATAAGTGTGTTTATCCCGAACATTGGTGGTATAGAAAGCTATGGAGATGGCGACTGCCATTAAAACTCAAATGTTTTATGTGGCTAGCATTGTCGGACTGCCTTAAAATGTGGGATAATCTTTTAGTTAGAGGTTGGATTGGCCCGAGCATATGTTTGCTCTGTCGAGCCGCATTAGAGTCTATTTTTCATATTTTTGTGGAATGTGTGTTTTCAAGATGTATTTGGAGTAGGATCCTCCTGGATTTGAAGATCGATGTATTCTGGAAAGTGGATCTTTTTGAAAAATGTTGCCTAGATTGGAACAAAAAATGCAAAAACTTTTCGGAGCTGCCTGCTATAATTTCTTGGGCTATCTGGAAGGGCTGTAACCTAGCTAGTTTTGAAGAAGTGGTCCCAAATGTTTATAAAACCTGTACTTTGGTTCTTAACTTGGTGAAGGAGAATTGTAATGAGATTACCACTCAGAAGATCCAAAGAGTGTGTAATTTTAAGCTTCAAATAAGGAAGATGGTTGCTTTTTTTGATGGCACTTCGAAGGATGGTCTATGTGCAGCAGGTGGTGTTATTTATACCAATGATGTACATTTCTTCACTCTTAGGTTTAATTGCGGGCGCGGGACAAATATGAAAGTTGAACTTTTAGCTCTTTGGTGCATTTTGAAAGTGGTCAACATCTTTAGCATTGATGATTTGCAAGTTTTTGATGACTCACGGGTTACCATAAAATGGGTGTGTGGTCAGTGCTCCCTGCAGGTGGCAACGCTTAATCATTTGTGTGATTGGATTAAATCTATGCTGAGAATGTTAAAAAATATCTCTTTTGATCATATTTATCGTCAGCATAACTCAATGGCTGATATCTTATCTAAATAGGCTTTGGCTAGTGATGAAGATTTCATTTTTTGGAAAGAATTCCAAGAGGGATGTAGAGTTGCGGATGGCTCTGTAAATATCTATGAGATATAGTTGTCTCAGATATCTGTTATTTTGTTCTTTGCTGTCTTTTTTGGACAAAAATTTGCTCTATGTGAACAAGTTTTTTGTTGTAAATTTTTTATCAGTCTCTGAGACTCTCATCATGTACTATTTGATTCACTAATGAATATCAATAGTATGCATTCTTTCTACTGAAAAAGAAAAACATCAATATATTGATTCACTAAAACGAAAATAAGGAAAATATTAATATATTATGGGCAGTGATGTTAGGTGAGGTACGGAGTAGTGAGATATGCTTTTCGAGCTAATCGATCCTGACCAATAGTGCTAGGCTCAAGTGAATTTAACCAATATCTTATGGAGTCAAAATGTGAAGGAGAAACAACGTGCATACGGTTAATGACACTTTAAATTCTATGGCTTTTAATTTATATGAAAAATAGGAGAATAGTCTATGAAAACATAAGTACACGTCCATGGTTGGGAATGTGGGCTAAACTTTCACATGGCCCAAGTCATGCATGGACTTAAAATGTTATGAACCTAAAACAAAATTATATTAACCATATTTTTCTTTAATTTTAAAAAGCTGAAAATTGAAAATGTTTCATTGACATCAATTTTGGAATAGGTACATTGCACCATGAATACTAGAATCCATTTGTCCTTCACATGTTTGCTTTGCGGTTTAAGGGTAATCATAATTTTGTATAATAGAAATTGTATATATAGTTTTGTTCGTATTTTTATCATTAAAATTCAGTGATATATGATTATTTTGATGCTTTAATAAAAATAAATAATATCATGATATTTTTTTTAATCTAGATTTGTTATTATTAGGGGTGTATACTTTGCTTTTAATTAATTTCATATTTTTGACAAAGGTAATAATCCTCCTAAGTAACACTACATAGATTATAATGCCTAATTCAAAATATATTAAGGTAGGTTTTATGTTCATTCATAATCTTAGTTGCATATATGTTTTTTTTTTAGATTTATGTTTCAATAGTTTTGATGTTATAGTAATATTTTGCAAATTTCAAAATAACCATCTAGCAATCTTGTAGGGATATTCAACTTCGATCCAATTTTTTTTGGCTATATATCTTTTTCATTTAAGATCAAGAAATTTATTTCCAATGATCTTTCTTTTGTTGATCTTTGTCTTTCTTAAAAAGTTGAATAGTAGATGTAGATAAAATGGATCAATTTAAGATGTGATATCATATCTCTAAAGTTGATCTTTGTTTTTTAAGGTCTTTGTCTTTTTTTAAGGTATTCCTTTTTACCAAGAGGCATTAAAGTAACTTGTTTCACTTTATAGTATTTATGTGTTATCTCCATATACTGTTTGCCTACATGCTTTGGATTGTGGAACGTAGCGCTAAGACAAAAGTGAAGCACATAGTATTTTTAGCATCAAGACACACACATGTTATAACCAAATTCTTGCTCATTTGCAATTAGCTTCAATGTATTTGATCATAGCTACTAATATTCAAAATTGTAGATACTGTTTAGTAAGACGCAGGGACATTGCCACCTTGTGGCTCTTGTTATTTTTTTTATATCAGAACTAGTCTCAATGAACATATTGTAAAACTATAAAAGCACTTTTCGCTTTCAAGTTGCATTCCTATGCATTATCTATCTTCCCTTCTAGCTTTCAAGTTGCATGCATTTGCATTATCTATCTTCCCTTGAGTCTCAATGAACATATTGTAAAATTATTTTCTTCCCTAAATTATGAGTTTTATTGGCAAGATCTAATATAAAGCTCCATGTTGGTATTAGAGGAATCAAATTTACTTTATGACATCCAAGAAACTTAAAATAAAAAGTCTAGAGTTAAAAAAATTACAAGCCTATGAAGGGACTCGGCTCTTTAGCTAATATACATTAATCTTGATGCCATGCATACGATATGCATGGTTAAATTGTTATTAGCGGTACTAGTTTCAAAGGAAAAGAAAAAACAACATTTTGTGATGCAACACAATGCCTGCAACATAATACATACAAAGACATTGGTATTTGTTGACTCAGACCCAGTCGACAGGGGTTCCCATCACTGTCAACACCAACCCACCGTGATCTCCCTGAGCACCGACCCAGACAGGTTTTACCCTGCCCAGCAACACCTGCAGAGCAGATGAGGTCTCACCCGAGGCGATAAAGGGAGAGTGGACGGAACCATGTTTCCGCCGAATGAAGGAGGATATGTGTGGCATCAACTACTTAATCTTATTGCAACATTCAACAATAAATCTATGCATTCACTTTGACATTATTGTACTCATATCATCATTTAATGGAAACATTCATTGTTGCAGCAGATTATAACAGTAAAGCGACTATTGCATCAAAGAAACATTGCATTACCATCAAAAGACAAAAGACACACCGGGATTGCACAAAATAATTTCATCACATCATATTATTACTGGAAAAACCCAATACAATGCCTCTGCAGATCACCGACTTCAGCAATATCTCTTGATCGCACAAAACCGCATATCAAAGCTCTCTTCCATCTATATCACGACCTACAACATTGTGTCTATATATAGGCTTCTGCCTTTACAATGCTTGTCCACTTACTAACAACTTCCTAACCGACTCCTAGACAATTGACCTAAAATCTAACTAACCCGGTCCAAATGACCCAAAAACCCGCCTATTACTGTACAATTAGCTCAAAATTACATCTTATATGGTCCAACAACCCAAAAACCCACCTATTGTGGTACAAACGACTCAAAAAATACATAAAATAATCAAGCCTTCTTCCTTCCGCGACTTCGTCTGACGTGTCGCAGCATCAACAATGCTACGATTTATCCTTATCAAATCGCCTGCTAACAGGCCCCCAATACAATCTTGTGGCTCGCCCTCGAGCCACGTCAACTGGACATGGTGTATTCCATGGTCTTCACTTTGAAGTCTTCATACTGTTGCACGACTGTCATCACCATTTCATTGACTTCCGTAGTCCCCACTTGACTGTCGACCACATCTTCTGTAGATGGATGCTCAGTGAGCTTGGCCGTCACCTGTTGCCAATGCTTCTGTACCGCTTGAAGCGATTCACCTGCCTTGGTCATGAACTGACCCCCGACATCCTGAAACTGCTCCAACTGCGTAGCATGCTTCTTCTGTCGCTCATCAACCTTGGAAACGCGCTGTTATAGATCTTTCAACTCCATAACCTTGGTAACCTTCTCCATGGAAGGCATTACACGCATTACTGCTTTAAGCGTCGCCAACTGCTCCTCCACTTCCTGCCGTTCCTTCATTAGTTGTTCGACCTGTTCGTCTTGGACGATTCGGCCCCAGAATTGCATAGTGTCAGCCGTGAGATTCGTTGCAGCCTTTTCCATCTCCTCCAACTGAGTGGTGACCTCCTCAATTCCTTGTTTTATGTCATCAACTTCAGCTTGAGGTGTATCGGGATTCACCTGAGCCTTCAATGCTTGATTCTCCTGCCGCAACTGGACAATGGCAGCCCCCAGCCACTGCACCCGTTGGAGTACATCCACCTCTTCAGTGGGTTCTGACACATGCTAATAAGCTTCCGTGATAGCCCAGTCGACTCGTACACTGTCGTCCCACATACGGGCTTTCTCTGCAATAAGGAAATTGTGTTCCTTTTTGAGTCCTTCAATTTCGCTCGCCTTCTCGGCCCATTCTCTCTCAATGTGCTCTTCGAGTTCATCCACAGCCTGCCATGCTGAAGCAACGCATCCGTTCAATTCTTCAATGGTGTGCTTCGCAACGGCTTCACTTTCCTGCAATCGTGTGCACATGCCACTGATCTCCCACGGTCAGTTTGTCATTTCCCAGCTGGTAGCTGCCTGCATCGTGGTCAACCCTTCTGCTGGCAATGCGTTCACATTAATGGTCACCTTCTTCAACTGCTGCATCAAGGATTTCATAGCTTCATCATCAATCATAATCGCAATTGGGGGAATATCCACATTCCTCACCCGTGGCTCAGTGTTGATTGTGCTAACTTGTGGTGTCGCTGCATCGTCTTGTGCCTGTCACGAAACCATGTCATGTACCAAGTCCACACGAGCAGTGAGTGCGTGGAAGCCTTCATTTGTCACCCTTATCATCTTCTGAGCTGCTGTGGTGGATGCATCAGCGATTGCGTGTATCAGTCGACCCAAGTGTGCTTCCGTCGACAGGGGCAACCCACTAATTGTCGTCGGGTCTTGGTGCCCTTTTCTCCTGTGTTCTTCTAAGGAACGGTCATTGTCATCGTCCGTCAGTGTTTTGATGGACTTTTGATTAGAATCATGAGGACTGGGCGGGTCCTATGTCGATATACGATCTTCTGGACCCTTCATTGGCCCGCCAGCCTCAATCTCGACCAACGTCACAGGTTCACACCATTCCGCTGGCCAATTGTTCACAATAGCCTCCAGTGCTTCAGCCATTACCTTGTAAGGGGTTAGCAACCATTACTGACTGGGGTCACGCCTTGCCTACACATAAATAGCATGTGGTCGAACCGCAAAATCCATGATTGGTTGAAATCTTGCAGCAGTTTCTTCGGATATCCACGGTACCTGTATTGAGGCATTGCAAAGCATCTCCCAGTAGAGCCAGAATAGAAATTGGCAATCCCGGAGTCGCTCAAGTTCCTATACATACCATAAGTTTTGATAGCGCACACCCTCTTTTCTTTTGTAGCCTCAACTTCCATGCCATGGTACACATCGGGCTCCTTCCAAGCCACAAATTCAATCAAAAGTAGCAGCTAGCTATATGTAAACGAGCCCTTACCGGCTGGAATTGTCGTAGCATCCATTGCTAATTGATTCAACAGAAACAGGGACCAGTTCATTTGTATGCCCTCCGCACATTGTACTACACATGCGACAATGCCTGAGTTACACTGGTTAGGACGACCACCCCTGATCATCTTGCAGGATATAATCTTGGTGTCGGTGAGTACCGCCTGATCATTAATACTACTGGTGCGATACCCACGGCCATCTGTTACCAAACCATACTTCTTTACGAGTTGTCCCTCCCACTTTTTGTCATTCGCCTTCCCTTGGAAGAACTGCGATGGGTCAACCCCATCTTTAGGTAAGTCGGTATTGTATGAAATTAAATCAACAGTGACCGAAATTTCACTGTCCAGCCACAACGAACCACCATGGAAGCACACAAGTAGCTACTTCATGCATGCATTCATCTCTGCCAGTCGCCCAAAATGTGGCATGTTAATAAGCCCTAACAAGCCGACCTGCTTCAATCCTCGGGCCCAGTCTTGTGCAATCGGTGTCGCGGTAAGTTGTGATCCAGGCACATACGGGGCCGATGCAATTTCAGGGTGGTCCACCATATCATGATCATTGTATCGGAGATGCATCAACGCCGACCCAATATCAGCAGAGCACTCCATTCTGGTAGGGAGCGCGGGCATCCTCACACCATACTTCTGCTTCGGGTTCAGCTTGCGCGGGGTTTCCTCCGACCGATTGGGAGGGATATACCCAGGGATGTCAATGACCGACAGTCGCTCCCATGGGGCAGATTCATCAACACAACGAATGGACTGCTCGACCTGCACGTGAGCTTCTCCTACCACCCCGGTGGATGATCTCAATTGCCTCTTACTCTGTGGAGACTCAGAATGTTTCCCCCCTCGGCGCTTCTTGACGATGACTGATGCTCCTACCGGCATGTTGGCGACTTCTGCCTCAAGATTGACGTCTCCCACAGATGCAACTTCTTCCTTAAATACAATCCCGGTGAAAGGAGACTCAACCTCGCTACTAATATCCACTGTTTCTATCTCTCGTGGCATACCTTACCGAATGCTTACAACTGATAGCTTCTTCAACCTAGCAACACTCTGCAAGTTCAACAGGACCTTTCCCAACAGACCACTTACGCTTACCAAGCTTATGCCAATACTCGTCGGCTCTGCACATGCACTTAACAACAAAAATCTCAGTGCCTTCCGACCAACTTCTACCTGTTTTTATATCTTGCAGTCGAATCCTCCATAATCATCACTAAATCTTGTCTTAATTAAACCAAAATCCTGTATTAATGATGCAAATTCGTCGTTGATTTTGTCAGTCGATCAGCCGGATCAATCATTAATGCCCATCATTCGAATAAGCATCGTTAATTAACTGTTTTAAATTTTGTCATTTATTGCTGATTTGACCCGGTCGCAACGCTGCTACTTATCGCAGACCGCTCCGTACTTGCGGCAGAAGCCTTCCTGCTTCCGCATTCCATCCCTGTTGGTGCGCCATCCTGCCACCAATCAATCTACACCTTTTTTTTTCTTTATGCGACTCAGGCATCGCGCTGTTCCAAGCCCGACCGATAGGGCTTCAATCTGCTACTATTAATTAATTTGGGGAGCATCGCCCTATCCAACTGTTGCAACTGTACCGCTCCTCCTGAAGTAATGCTACTAATGTGATACAGACCAAGCCAATGCATCTGCAATTTTCCTGGATGTTTCATAAACTTGCTGTCGTACAACAACACCAAATCACCTTGTTGAAACTGTTTGTTCTTAATGTGGCGATCATGCCAAGCCTTCTGGTGATCCTTCTCCACACCCTGATGAAAACCGGCAATAAAGCGATCTTCCTCCAGCTATATTAACTGTGCAAGACGTTCCTCTAATGTTGTCGAAGCATCCATACCCGTTGTTTCCGCTATGCACAGACTCATAATGATATACTCCATAGGCATAACTACTTCTTTCCCATACACCAGCTTAAATGGTGTCTGCCTTGTCATCCGTTTACATGTCGTGCGATAGGCCCACAATACTGCTGGGATTTTTAGATCCCAGTCATCGTGGTTCACATTGCACACCTTTGTCAGCGCATGCTCCAATATCTTATTGAAAGCCTCCACCGTGCCATTCTCCTGCGGATAATAGGGTGTACTCTTCTTATGCTGTATCTGCAACTCCTCCGTCAATGCACTGATGGTGCGATTAAGAAAGTGGCTGCCTTGATCGCTCAACAATATCTTGGGGCAGCTGAAGCGAGTGACAATGTGGTCAAAGAGAAATGGTGCGGCTGTGGCCGCGAAGCAATCAATGACTGGTGCAGCTTCCGCCCATCGTGTCAAGTAATCAGTCGCTGTGATAATATATCTAGCACCAGTGCACTTTCCCGATGGGTTGATGGGTCCCACAAAATCTACTGCCCATTTGTTGAATGGCTGCAATGTCAACTAGGGCATCAACGATATCTCATCCCGTTTGGATGGCTTCTCGGTTCTCTGACAAACGTCGCAGTATCGTGCATACTATGTCGCATCACTGTGCAGCGTAGGCCACCAGAGCCCCACTCAAAGCACCTTCCTTGCCGTCGCACGACCACCATAGTGCCCTCCAGCGACTCCTGCATGTGCTTCGGAAAGGATCTGCTCTTGCTCATGTTGCAAGACACACCATCGTAATATCTCATCGGCACCCATTTTGTATAGCACTCCAACGATTAGTTGGAAGTTTGCAGCCTTGACTACCAACTACTTCTTCTGAGTAGTGGTGAATTCCTTTGGTGCGGTACCTGTCGCCAGATACTGAATGATTTCTTTAAAATATCAATCAGTGACTTCAACTTTAAATAATTGCGCATCAGGAAACCCATCTTCAATATTAGTTGTCTCCTCTCCTGTTTCAATCTGGGAGAGATGATCTGGGCAAGCATTTAACCGCCTTGGCTTCACAATTACTTCAAAATCGAATTCCTGGAAAAGAAGTAGCCATCGATAGATCTTCCCCCCCAACATAGGATTATTGACCAGGTATTTCAATGCGGAATGATCTGTGAACATATTGAAATGGCCTCCCAATAAGTAGTGGCGAAACTTCTGTAATGCATAAACCAATGCTAGACCTTCCCTCTCCGTAGTAGTGTAGTTTCTTTCTGCAGATGACAACTTCCGGCTGGAAAAAGAAATGGGGTGATCAAGATCCCCCTCTTCGGGCTGGGCCAATACCACTCCCAGTGCGATTGAGGGGGCATCAACATGAACATGGAATTCCTTACTCCAGTCAGGAAATACCAATATCGGTGTCGAAGCCATCTTCGTCTTTAGTGTCTCAAAGCTATCCTGACATTTAGGGCTCCACTGGAATACCACATCCTTCTTCAACAACTTCTCCTTAGGGGTGGTAATCGCAGCATACCCCTTGATGAACTTGCGATAATACCCCGTGTGTCCCAACGTCGCCCATAGCTGCTTAACAGTAGTCGGCGGTGTCAAACTCAGAATGAGCACAATCTTTGCTGGGTCAACCAACAATCCTTGCTTACACACAATATGACCCAACAACATGCAAAATGGTGCACAAAAGATACATTTCTTTAGGTTCAACGAGATCTGGTGCCGCCGACATCGCTCCAACATCAATCGTAGATTCGCCAGATGATCATGGACTAAACCATAGACTGTCCAATCGTCCATGTATACCTGTAAAAACTTCTGAGTGAAATATTTGAATGTAGCAATGATAACCCGTGAAAATATCGCAGGTGCATTCTTCAAACCGAACGGCATTACGGTGTACTAAAAGCAGCCCCATTCGGTAACGAAAGTTGTCTTATGGCGATCTTCTTTTGCAATGCGAATTTGATGGTAGCCAGAGAACCTGTCTGTGAAAGAGTACATCTCTTGGCCACCCACACCTTCGAGCACTTTGTCAGTAAACGGGGTTGGGAACGGATCATGCAAACATGCATCATTTAGCTTCTTGAGGTCAACGCAAATGAACACTTCACGAGTCTTCTTATCCTGTACCACCATAGGACTAATCCATTCCGACTCCTCAACTGGTTCAATGATACCAGCGTCCGACATGCGATCCAGTTCTGCCTTGACCCTCTCCTTATTTCGCGGGTTCAATCGATAGGGTCACCGCTAGATCGTCTTAGCATCTGGTTTTAATGGAATCTTCATCTCTCCTAAGTCACCCAGAATCCCCTTCATGTTGAAAAAATTTGTAGGAAATATGTCCTAAAACTCATGGAGCAAATCAGTAACCTTGCTTATCATCTCATCATCCCAGTAATCCCCAACATTTGCAAACTTCAGAATGTCCTCTGTCCCAATGTTAATCTTGTGGATCTTCAACGGCTGATTGATCGGATCGCTTGGCACATCAGGTGGTACCACAACACGACTTCCTTCTGATTCTGGGATATTCACATTCCGCGGATCTTCACCATCTTCTCACCCACCACTGATATTGAAGCATTCCATGAGAGACTGCATCTGGCAGTGCGTGTGCGGATCCGTAGGATATGCTATCGGGACAACCTGCAGAATTACATCACGAATGAGCTGTAATGCATTATTAACCTCTGGATCGGCATCCGCAAAACTGAATGTATGGGTAAAACACACTGTGAGCTCCAGCCAAGTAGAAATTTCTCCTCGCAACTCAGCTGCAATATACCATGATCGTGGCATCTCATCCAAAGTATGGATAAAAGCATGGACCCACTCATCTCTTGGTTGCGATACCCATAACCGCTGACACTCCATCAAGTGACCACCAGGATCGTTCTGACCATCATACTTTCCAATGTGGTAAACCTCAGTATCACCAAAGCGTACCATCATCAATCTTCTGCATTTCGACCATCCATCAATTGATGTCTTGTGTGTCGCCCACCAGCGTGCTGGTGCATCCTTTAATGGTTCATTCAACGCCATCAATCACTGTGGTTCAGAAACTCATTCCTCGAACTCCGTCAGGAAGGCAGATAAGCTAGGAAGTCCTTCATATACTGGTAGTGTGACTGTTTCAGTTACAACACGGCATAATGACTGCGTGATCAACCCACACTTACGGAGCGACACCTCGTGCAAGCGGTTCTGCCAATATTCTAGCGCATCATCAGAGTCGAACGACACAGAGCTATCACTATGCCATCCCAGCTCACCATTGGCAGTCGGATGGGTATAATCTTCATAGATATTAAATGCATGGTCCCATCCACTAGGATCATCATCCTTCACTGGTTCTATGTAGCGGCGTCCTTCAGCCAGATCCAACGGGGCGATAACTCTGAGATCACGATTTTCAAAAGTCATCATCAATCGCTTGAAATTGATTACAGCTCCACTATCATTATCCCATCCAATCCCTAGTAATGCGAGATAAGAGCTTCCTCCTTTAACCACTTCTATTACATCAAAGTCAGCATATGTTTTCATTCCCTCAATGTCCACCACCATTCATGGAACTCTCCAAATCGGTGTCACTTTAGCATGATTAGCTAACCGGAGCTGTACAGGAGACCGGCTCAATGGGGGACTCCCCATCTTCTTCCAAGCCTGCTTGGTCAAGATGTTGACATCCGAACCAAGATCCAAAATAACTGAATCAACATCATAGTCGCCAATTTGAATATTCATCCGCATCTCCTTACCCGTCTTCCGTCGTTGTAAGGAATTAACCACAAACTCTTGTCGATACTGGGCCGGTCATCGCAACAGAGCTTTAATGGCAGCAAGAGTGTCAGGATCTCTTGCTAGGGATAAGCAATGTTCCAAAAATGCTTGAAGTGTGTTGGACTGCCGCGACGGGCCAGCCTCTGAAGTAGTATCAAAAGTAGAGGGCATGTCATACATAACAACTTTACCTCGGTCTTTTTCTAGTGCACGACGTGCTTGAAGAAATGCCTCCCACTCCGAATCAATGTCAAATGATAACTTCTTATGTCCGACTAACTAGATCATTGAGCTCTCCTCTCCAGTTGTCTTTTCTCCATGAGTGACCATAGCAACGAAAGCATCTTGCGGTCTTGGCTCTGCAGAAATTGTCGCGATGTTTTCACCCTGGGTCTGGTTCAGCGGTAGATTCCCGAGTGGGTTGACATTCTGATTCTGATTTGGCCGCATATTCTGGTTCTGCACTGGTTGCTACACTTGGTTCTGGGCAGGCTGCTGTGCATGGGGCTGGTTCTACAACTGGGGAGTATTCCCTGCTTGCCATTGCGCAATCAGTTGTGACAATTCTCAACTATGTGATCATTAACAAAACAGAACGTACACTGGTTCTGCAGCAGTGGACAATCCCACTGGTAGTGTCCCCGTACCGCACAGTGATAGCATTGAACAGGTCCATGACCACCTCGTCCTCCTCCTCGACCAAATCCTCCGCCACGTCCTCCCCTGAATCCTCCCTACTGCTGGTACTGTGGTTGGTTGAACTGTTGGTGCATTGGTGCTGGTTGCATTCCTTGCCCTTGTTGTGCATACTGCAGTTGTTGTACATACTATGGTTGCTGTGGAGCCATATGCATTGGAGCATATTGCGGCATGAACTGCGGCGGTACAAACTGCATCTGCGGTTGAGGTAGCGGTTGGGTTACCTATGGCTGCTGCTGCGACTATTGTACGGAATGTTGGTCGTCCTTTACATAGAATGCATCATACATTCTTTCTTGTAGCAACCCGTATGCATGGAAATCTTTGTCGTCATGACCCACCGATTTGCAAAATGTACAATAAAGATTCCTTGGGGTTGTGACCATTTTTTGCATATATGGGCAATTTTCATGGCAGACGCGACACCACAGCATGCTACCACCATTCAATGGATTCGGCGCTCCTGAAACCAAATAATTGCGGAAATCCAGGCAATTGTCCTTCGTATGCCCTTCTCCTCGACATCACGTACACCATACTTCTTCACGTTGTTCCTTTCCCTTCTTCAAATCTTGCAGCTATATAGTCAAATTAGCGAGCTGTGTCTGTATCTGGACATCCCGACTGCATTTTCTCCAATTGGCGACGCCTCTAATCACATTGCACTCTATAGAGCTTCACTGGGCGTCGAGATGTCTTGTTGCATCAATGGTATCCGAATGTGTGGCAGCAGTGCCGCGATGAACCACTCTTTATGTTGGACGACACTCATATCGAAACTAACCCTTTCCATCAACGTCTTGAATCGCTGGTCGAAATCCCTCACCGTCTCATTGGGATACTGCTTAATTTCTTTTAATTTTGTAATATATTGAGCCTCAGACTTGGGCTTTCTGAATTCTGCAATCAGTCCATCCTGGATCTCATCTAGTGACTTCTCTGGGGCTCCTGTAAGGACTAGAACAAACTTCATAAACCAATCTAATGCATGACCTCGCAGAGTTGTCGCTAACTGCCCTTTCTTAGCAGCATCATCAGTGATCTGTTTTACGGTCCAGACCGCTTCACACAAAAACCAATACTGTTCTGGGTTGTCTGTCTCACTCCCATGGAACAACGGTAACTTAGCATCATCGCCTGCCATTCTGGGATTCCCTCCTCCTTTCGCTGTACTACTACCAATTAATTTCTGTGGTGTTGAAGAACTTGGCGGTGTCGAAGTGGTATTTCTTGCTATCTGAGAGATAGTGAGTGGAGGTGTGGGTATGTTGGTGCTGGGCTTTGGTCCTGCCTCTATCTTGGGTGTAGCCTGGTTGTCCTTGTCAGGACTGTGAGGTCGCTTCGTCCCGTGTGGTCTTCCTTCACGGCCTTGCAGTTCGACCGCAACAGGGCCTTCTCCTGTCCTCTACCTCTTTTCCTGTCGGAACCTCGCTCCTCCCCTCGTAAGACCACTTTCTTCCTCGGCTTCACTCACAGTCTCATCTTGAGCTGCACCCATCTACCCCTTATCATTACATGTACCGCCCCCCAACTATCGCGGTACCCATGACCTCCACCCACCAGGCAGTCTACTGATCAAGATGCATCTTCAATATACCCTTTTCGCAAATAAGCATCTTAATCGATAGTTGAAGCGACAGTAGAAACCTGCCCCAAGGTTCACGGAAAAAATATGTTTCGGCTTCACTATAGGATTTTTGAGTATCAACCATGAATACTGTGATATATCCCTCTAGGATGCTATCGAACCACACTTCGATAGCCCGCGATGCTTTATTATCAACCTCTTGTAGCTCCTGAATCAACTCGGGGGTCCAGGTTGTCAGTTCACCCCCTTGGAAGTTCCTCTTCTGGAAGGTCAACTTCGCCAACCACTCATACAAAATCACTGGGAATTCACAAAAGAACCATTCATGCGGTCCATCGTGAATATATCTATCCACCCACTGATCTATTTTCAGTCGAGTGTTCCAGCTTTCTTCTTCAACAAATTCTTGTAGCTTTTGATCAAACCATTCCTGGATCTCTGGTTTCGTCGGGTGCCACAACATATCCGCCTTTCACTTCGCACACGGTCCCGGCAACAGAACCATTTGTTGACTCAGACCTAGTCAACAGGGGTTCCCATCACTGTCGACACCAACCCACCGCGATCTCCCTGAGGACTGGCCCAAACAGGTTTTACCCTGCCCAGCAACACCTACAGAGCAGATGAGGTCTCACCCGAGGCGATCAAGGGAGAGTGGACGGAACCATGTTTCTGTTGAATGAAGGAGGATGTGTGTGGCATCAGCTACTTAATCTTATTGCAACATTCAACAATAAATCTATGCATTCACTTCGACATTATTGTACTGATATCATCATTTAATGGAAACATTCATTGTTGCAGCAGATTATAACAGTAAAGCGACTATTGCATCAAAGAAACATTGCATTACCATCAAAAGACAAAAGACACACCGGGATTGCACAAAATAATTTCATCACATCATATTATTACTGCAAAAAGCCAATACAATGCCTCTGCATATCACCGACTTCAGCAATATATCTTGATCGCACAAAACCACATATCAAAGCTCTCTTCCATCTACAAGGCTTCCGCCTTTACAATGCTTGTCCACTTACTAACAACTTCCTAACTGAATCCTGAACAATTGACCCAAAATCTAACTGACCCGATCCAAATGACCCAAAAACCCACCTACTGTGGTACAATTAGCTCAAAATTACATCTCATTTGGTCCAACGACCCAAAAACCCACCTATTGCGGTACAAACGACTCAAAAAATACATAAAATAATCGAGCCTTCTTCCTTTCACGACTTCGTCTGACGTGTCACAGCATCAACGATGCTGCGATTTCTCTTTATCAAACCACCTGCTAACAGTATCTGTTATCCGTATGGTCTGCACTGGACTGCTACAGGGCTAAGCTAGGCCACTTACGTAAAAGGTTGACAAATAGTTGGTTTATTTCTCAGTGGTTGAACAAAGGGTTAGCCAAGAAGGGTCTAAGTGTGATATTGGAACAATACATATAGTAGGAGTATGAACTCATAGGTTACAAATCATGAATTGAATGTGTATCAAAACATAAAAACACAACTGGAAATAAATACATGAAAGAGGTAAGCTACGAATTCCATGAATTCACATTTCATTCCAATATATAACAACATTATATCTAGGAAACTAAATGAAAGCAAAGTACAATTTACAGGCAATAAACACATACACTATATATGCTACTAGTTATGTAATTTATGATTATGCAGCGCGTTCAAACTCTGTGATCAAATAGACAATCAATCGTAAACAAATAAGATGGCACAATAAGTTCACAATTCGTATAATCCCAGATGTTCATAAAACCTGAAATGTATGCTTACAAACTTACAAGACCTTCAGTGGCATCCAAAAATCAAACCCCTTAGCTCCTGAAGGAAGAACCTACTCTTCTTTTTACTTCATAGTTTATATAGAAATTTTTACAAATTTGAGATCCAAAAATAATGGATCTATAATCAAAACATAATCCTCTAGTGGATGAATCTTAAAACAACTCCGTGATCTCTCATGTGTTGGCTGCAATGATCAAGGGAGATGATAAATCTGATGTACAAGTCGAATTGATGAGGTGTCTTTTCATCTGCTTGACAGGGCATATTTTTAGGAAACTTAATCTGGTGAAATCCTAAAAAATAGGCTTGAAAGCGCCACCCATAGCTCCCAAATCATGACACATGTGTAAAAACAAAGAGATATTTTTTTAATTTGGCTCGTTTATGAAAAATCCCATGTCTTAGTTTTTCTAAATTCATCTCCAGCTATTCGAAAAACATGCTTGAAGTTGATGACTAAAACAATCACCTACAGGAAATTCTGTAGTGCAACTAACGAACAATTTGGTAGCGTAGATGATAAATCATTATGCATCGCAACTACGAAACTATTCTGCAACATAGTGTTGGAATATTCTCACCATAATTTTTTATATTTGCATGCTTTGCATGCATGCATGCATACTGCATGTATCTAGTCATTAGTATGGTAGTCTCCCCAGCACCTGGAACCTATTTTCATCCCCCTAAAGCCTGGTTTTCTCCCGTAGTATCCCTCCTACCTACCTAGTGCGCCTTGTTTTCCTCACATGGATGACTAATGCGCCCTACTACACCTACTTGGGTCACAACAGTCAGTTACAACATTGATTGCCCAGTTCTTGCATTTATTGCTCAGTTTAATTGCCTGTAGCTTCCAGTTGTCTATATCATAGTGCCACTTGACCTACTGACAGCCTCATGCACCCTCCTTGGAGTCTCCTTCCCATTATTTGTGCTCACATGACTCAGTTAGACTCAATTAGACTCATTTGACTGATATTTGACTATTTGTGACTACTACCACTGATTGGGTGATGTCTCCAATGCTATCCAAGCCACACATTGAGGAGAATTCTAATGACCTTACGTGTATTCGAATTCATTTGAGTGTATTGAGTTATTATTCTACTTTCACAGTGCCAACTTACAGCTGATGCATGACTACACCAATTTTTTGTCATTTCTTGTGTTAATGAGTGATTATTGATTCAATTCTTCTTCTTCTTCTTCTCTGCAATTCTTGAGTGAGAATAGTGAGATTTACTCTAGCTGTGTGATCTATCCTGTAAAATATCACATGGTATCAGAGTTGGAGTCATCTATTCGAATTGCAGTAGTAACAGTTGTAGCAATTCTTTGAGCAGCTGTCTTTCATTGAGCACCAGAAGCCTCCGGATTTCACAACAATTCTTGGTGCAATTGTCTTGAATTCACTGGAGAAATCCAGTGAGGTCTATCCAAGTGTGAAGGATCCAGTCACATGTGCTCATTGTCCTAAGGCAGTGCTCAATTCGTATTTGCAACAAATATCCATCAACAATCTTATTTTTTTTGCAGGTTATCTCCTTCTTCAATTTGAATTTAGCAGTATCAATGGATCTAAAACTGAACTCCTTCAATTATTTTGAATGGAAATCCAAGATGGACATATTCATGAAATCCAAAAGTATTTCTAGAGTATTGAATGGCACTACAGTCGAACCCATTGGTGAAGTTGAGAAATCTAATTACTTGGATAAACTTGATGAAGCAATAGGACCGCTACTCCTCAGCATTTCCGAAGACCTCCATTTTCATGTCATAGATCTGAAGACTCCAAAAGAAGTTTGGGACAAGCTCGAATCTCTTATTGGTCAGAAAGATGACTTGAAAGGTCACAAGCTAGAAAATGAGCTCATCTCCTTGAGCCCTTGTAGTTTCGACTCCATCACTAAGTTTCTAAACAAGTTCAAAAATCTGATTTCATAGTTGAAGAGACATGGGATTGATAAAGAAGAGAAGCAACTCATCCTTGCCATACTATCAAAACTAGTCCCTGACTACTCAGTATTTGTCTCTACCTTCGATTCAATGAAGCTGTCCATCCCAAAATGGAAGTTTGCCACACTTGAAGACTTCATCCAGTCACTCACACTTGAGGAGGAGAAGTTAGTTCATATGGGAATGATAAAACCCAAATTGGATTCAACACTTGCTACCACTAAAATGAAGAGAGCGAATGGCAAGGGAAAGCAAAAAGTTTCTGATAGAAATTCGAATGAGTAGAAGTAGAAGGAGGCTCCAAACCAATTAGAAGGAGGTCGAACTCCAAGAAAGACAACCAAACTTATAAGGGGAAATCAAAATGTACCTATTGCAATAGAGGATTTCATCCTGATATTTCATGTATGAAGAAGACCATAGATCTCATGGCTTCACTTCTCGAAAAGAATAACCTTCCAGTACCTACATGTGCTAGGAAGAAAGAAGGTGAACCATCAAGATCAGAGGATAAAGAGAGATGCCATGCTCTCATGATAGGTGCATCAACACAATCCTCCTTCATCATAGATTCAGGAGCATCAAGACACATGTCTTCCTCCAAAGATCTCTTTACTGGTTTCAAATCCATTGTTGGACCTTCCATCATGTTGAGGAATGATTCTGAGGTATCCTCTGAGGGGATTGGAAGAATCAAACTTGATCATGGGTACTTCTCAGATGTGCTCTATGTCCCTAACTCACTGCTAATCTACTTTCAATATACCAGATGCTAATCTACTTTCAATATACCAGATGACCCACTGTCATTGGAGAGCCCAAGAGGGTTATCTCTCCAAATGAGGTCGAAATCCAAGACATGGTATCAGGATCTACCATTGCAAAAGGTGTTGCAAACCACAAGTCGAAACTCTATGAGTTCTCCCACTTTCTACCTCTCTCTACACAGTCTTCTCCTCACACTCATGCAAATGAAAAGAGTAGGCTATGGCATGAAATATTTGGGCATCTCAACTACAAGTACTTGCATGAAATGCATACTCAAGATATGGTTGAAGGACTACCCAAATTCAAGTTTTCCAAGGGAAACTGTAAGGGTTTCTTGATGGGAAAGCATCCAGAAAATAAGTTTGAGAAAGGGAAGGCAAGGAGAGCCTCTCAACCTCTAGATCTGATTCATAGTGATGTTGCAGGGCCATTTCTAGATCTATCTTTGAACGAGGAAAGGTATATTCTTACTTTTATTGATGATTATTCAAGATTTACATGGGTATACTTTCTTAGATTAAAATCATAAGTGTTTGGATACTTTAAGTTTTTCAAGTCTTCTGCAGAAAAGTTTCCAGATAGAAATATCAAGGCCATTCCAACTGATAATGGAGGAGATTACATCAAAGGTGACTTTCAAACCTTTTGTGCTGAAGAAGGCATTAAGATGCAGCATACTGTTCCCTACACACCACAACAGAATGGTGTTGCTGAGAGAAAGAACAGAACATTAAAAGAGATGGAAACCTGCATGCTAAAGTCGAAGAAGTTGCACCATAGTCTTTAGGAAGAAGCCATCAACTATGTTGCCTACCTTCAAAACATATTTCCTCACAAAGGACTCAAAGATATGACTCCTTTTGAAGCATGGATGGGATACAAACCTGATGTGTCTCATTTGAGAGTGTTTGGATCCAGAGCATGGGAAAGGATTCCAACAAAGAAAAGTAGATCCCTAGATCCACAAAACAGAGAGTGTATTATGGTGGGTTATGCATTGAGTGAAAAAGCATACAAGCTTCTTTATCCTTCTACTATGACAACATTCCTTGATAGGAGTGTACAGTTTGAGGAATGGCCACTTCATGATGCTCATCCTGTTGAGCAAGAGAGATTTCCTACCACACCTCCACTGCTTGATGAGAAAGAGAGTGAATATTCATCACATGAGAGTTCATATTTAGAGTATGAAAGTGAAGATGATGAAGATCAAATGCTAGATCCATATCCACAAGAACCTGAAGATATAGCACCTATTAGTGAAGATGAGCGAATGGAAGACCAAGATCCAAATCTACAACTTACAGATCCTCCTCTTCCTAGATGGGAAACCACTACTCTTAGATCTGCCAGAGATATTGTGGGAGATCCACATGATCAAAGGAGAACCAGATCTGATTATTAGAATGGAAGGTTTCATCCTTCTCACATTACTGATCCATTTATTGCCAACAAATCCTTCTTCGGTGGAGAAGTGCACTTACCATTTGGGGTGAGTGATGTACACAATTGATTACCTTCTACAGTCTATCTTGAGGGGGTATTTCTTCCCACTGGGTTTTCCCTCTTTCCTCACTTTATTTATTTATATTGTAGTATGGGATGACCTTTGGTCTCAGTTACCAGGGCCCTACTAGTTTTCAGTTACTTCCTCATAGTTTGGCTTGCAGGGGAGGGGGTGTTGGAATATTCTCACCATAATTTTTTATATTTGCCTGCTTTGCATGCATACTGCATGCATCCATTCATCAATATGGTAGTCTCCCCAACACCTGGATCCTATTTTTATCCCCCTAGAGCCTGTTTTTAGCCCTCAGTAGCCCTCCTGCCTACCTAGTGCACCTTGTTTTCCTCACCTGGATGACTAATGCGCCCTACTACACCTACTTGGATCACAACAATCAGTTACAACATTGATTGCCCAGTTCTTGCATTTATTGCTAAGTTTAACTGCCTGTAGCTTCCAATTGTCTGTATCGGAGTGCCACTTAACCTACTAACAACCTCATGCGCCCTTCTTGGAGTCTCCTTCCCTTGATTTGTGCTCACATGACTCAGTTAGACTCATTTGGCTGATATTTGACCATTTGTGACTACTACCACTGATTGGGTGATGTCTCCAATGCTATCCAAGCCACACATTGAGGAGAATTCGAATGAACTTACGTGTATTCGAATTCATTTGAGTGTATTGAGTTATTATTCTACTTTCACAGTGCCAACTTACAGATGATGTATGATTACAACAGTTTTTGTCATTTCTTGTGTTAATGAGTGATTATTGATTCAATTCTTCTTCTTCTTCTTCTCTGCAATTCTTGAGTGAGATTAGTGAGATTTACTCTAGCTGTGTGATATATCCTGTAAAATATCACACATAGCTCGTTTAAAGCAGCTCTAGCCTTTAGGACAAGTTTCCTATTTGAACAGCTCAGGCGAGAGCATAAGAATGGTACCTACAAGACTAACATGACAACAATTCTATGCAAACTTTGTGCCAACTCAACAAGCTTAATTAACTAATAATCTAATTGAAAACGAAAAAATAAATAAAGCGAACATAAAATTACACAGCAGAACATCAAGGGTTAAAACTTGTCTTGGATAAAGATCCTTGAGGTGGCTTTAGGATAGGTTAAAATTTCAAGGAGTCAAGTTATTAAAAGTAGACCATCCTAGGTGCAGACCTAGGTACTAACAATATCAAATAAGACAAAAGAGGTAAGATCAATATCTAGTACCATGTATACAAGTCTGTGAACACAATCACCTAAAACCGGTCTTGAAAACAAGACTAAGCATCCTATATCAACTAGGAACCAATGTTGCAAACATTTCGACACCAACCAATATGCAAATTTAGGAGAAATGCTAAAGTAGTGTTAACCATGTCTATACTTTCTAATGCAAATGAATGTTTTATTGGAAAGATCTAATATGAAGCTTCATGTTTCGTATTAGAGAAATCAAATTTACTTTCTGACATGTAAGATACACGAATCTTGTTTCCATGCATGAGATATGCATAATTAGATTGCTATTAGTACTAGAAATTTCCAGAATTCTTAAGGCAACTAACATTTAAAAAAGGTTCGGATTCAATACTATTTCCTAGCTTGCAAAAATGAATGACCTTGTAGTCTAGTCTAAAATTTACAAACATTAAAAGAATATTAATTTAATGACAAAAAAAAAGAGTCGAATCACAATATAGAGACCTTGACCAAAATACCAGGTTCAACAGCTTACTTTAATGACAAAACAAGAAAGAGGTTGCAGCTCACAATATGAAGACCTCGGCCATAATAAGAGGCTCAAAAAGTTTCTAGGATCAAAAGCAAGGAATATGCCAATGTAGCACTCCAATTTTTAATAGAAAAAATATTGTAATCTCGTAACATCCTTCGGTAAATAGTGAAATGAATTTTGAAAGGTATTTGGAATGACTCACTAGTACAGGTAAAAGACAAATCCTGAAAGTCTTACCTTTGAATATAAATATATTTCACATTCTCATACATAATGAGCTATACAAATAATTGAATCTATGTTAATAGCCTTCTCCAATACTATTCCATGAAGAATAGAACAATCATACCATTGAATTATGAAAAAACACTGAGCACACAAACCCGTGGAGAAAATATCATCCAAACAATTGGAAAAGGAAACTTGCAAATTACAATGGTTCATGTTCTTGTGGGCATGTTTTCATATACCACTAAATATGTCTCCAAGCGAACCCTATGCAAAAAAATTCATTAGATAAAATAGAAAAATGCACTCCCAATTTCCTGACTACATGGAATTTTTCCAAGGGAAACACGAGGCAAATGATTTTCCCAAGCAAAATGCACCAGAGCATGCTAGTTTCAGAAGCCAAAAAACGTAAAACCACAAGTTCCAGAACCCTATGAACAATTCCAAGTTCCGAAAACCACAAAACCTAAAGGCATAAGTGTCGAAAGCCTATGAACAATTCCCAAAACAATTCCACACACAAGTTCCGTAACAATTCCTATTGGTGCATCAAGCCAATGCAAAAAAACAACGAAGTATAGGGAACAAACCCAGACCGAATCACGTTTTGAACTTGGTTGCTATATATAGACCAACTAAATACTAGGAAAATGATGGATCGAGCACAAACCAAGATTCCTTTCAAATGATTTCGTCACAATTCAAAGACCAAATTAGCTACAACATATGCCAATAATGCAAGATACAAACAATTTGAACAAATAATGCAACCAAGAAACAAACAATTTGAACCACGGAAAAGGGCTTTAACTAATCAAGCTTTGCAAACACTAATAGAGAACTATCAAACTTTGCAAGCACTACATCTAACCACAACAACCAAGTTCTGAGATATTTGAGCCCACAAACAAAGCCAAAATTGTTTGAAGCTATGCTTACCTGGTTCACAACACCTTGTCCAAAGTAGCATCCAGAAATGCCCCAACATTCACAACCCCATGAACCCAAAAATCCCACCACCTATCGTCCAAATCACCAAACACAACGACGCCACTATCCACCACCCTAGCAAGTTGTCACTGCACCAACCAAAACTACAAACCCGGCCACACATTCATATTTTAAAAATGGATTTTATGCATATCTAGCACATGTAAAATAATTTCCAAAGGAAAGTTTTGTTGTCACCTCGCTAAACAAATGCACACCCCCACCCCAAATGCACCGCAACAAATGCCAAAGGAACACTGAAACACACCCAAGATCCAACTAAACACAACACAATACCAACAACATAAACCTTGAATTCCAAATAAAAATTTCAGTCCAAGCATTAACATCCCAATCCCCATGCATGAACGAGCATTTAATGCACACAATCGTCGATTCCAAAAATGGAGAGCCAAGCCAAAACACACTAGAAACAAACTTCTAGAAAACATAAACCTCGTAAACCCCAACCATAAACCCCAACCATAAACCCCCATAAACCCCAGTCATTGAATGGACACAGTAGGGAACTCGATGTGGCACCTCCATGCACATGCTCCTCACTGGATTTGGTCCCATAGCCCAAAAAAAACCAAAAAAAACGAACAACCCCTGGAAAAATAGGGCTAAAACTCCAAGAGACCACGATAAAACCAACATTCAATAGTAGCATCATGGGCAATGCAATGTGGCATACCCACGCACATCCAAATAACTAGCTCGCATTTACTTTCCCCTTTAGCCCGCCACACATGAGCGGGGCACATTCCACCAAGCCTGCTAGGCCAATGTCACCGCCCTCGCCAACCTATCAGCACTCCAGGAAAACAATAATTCGAATCTCACTGATATGCAACTTAGGCTGGAGATTGCAAACAACTTAGGGTTTACAAAATTTCGCATAAATGCTCGTGTACAGACAAAGAAATCACCCCACGCGATTCATATATGTCCTTGCTACACAGGGACATAATAATAAAATATGTCAGTGTACTACATATTAACAGGGGGCAACTATTTTGTATAATGGAATTATAAAAACCAAGTTAATCTGGGATTAAAAAGGATATATTACCAAATCACAAATTTGACCAAAATACATAATAATGAAGAATCTAAGACGATTTATACAATGATTCTAGAACCCAGGGTTAGAAACTTCGTAACCAATTGTGAAATCAATTTAAAAAAGCTAAATAATCAATTAAAAAAACTAAACATGTGATAACTAAATATGTGGGTGGGTTTAACAATTAGTTCACTTCATAGAGATATAATAAAGACAACATTCAACTTCATACAAATTTAATGTTATAAAAAGTCATGTTGTAAACTCAAATAGATTGTCCGTACTACCGACGTCTCTATTATTTTGGAATTCCGTTTTTTTCTAAATATTCATGTCCATGCTACTTTGATTGTATTTGTTCTTTGAAAGAAAATTTTGGTGGAAAAAATCCGTACGCTTTTTTGTGTTTCGGATATGGTGCTAAATGTGAACAACGTTTAGCCTTAGCATCAAAAATCCCTTAGAAATTTGACCTTATCCAATCCTTCATTCATTACCGCATTTATACAGTATATTTTGATCACAATATTTTACATAAAATATGACATATTTTTATTACTGCAACTATAGTCTACAAACAACCATTGTGCGCCCCCACCAACTCGTTGAGACTTTGTTGATTCGAATATAGTCAAGTATCTACAATTAGGATTTCTGAATTTATCTTCGAGCCCCGTGAACTTTGTACATTAATTCTGCCAGTCCCCACATCCTTGACTCATGAGCCAACAACGTCTATTTAAAGCTCAACCTTTCTAGCATTTCCTCCTATTGGGGAGAAATTATATTATTTAATTCTCCAACGATTTAATTGTCAACTTGAGGCTCGTAGGCTTGTGAGGTGCAAGCACAATATGTGTAAGACCATAGCTGGACTAACCTAATTGCAAAACAACTAAAAACTCCTTATGAAACTAGTTAATCTCCCACAAGTTCTTTATTGCAATTGTTGGGGATATGTCTTGGATACAAGTGCTAGCACTTCCTCGTGATTTGTAATGATGTGCTACACAACACTACATTCCAACATCCAATGCTAACTTAGACAAAGTGTCTTTGAAAGAGTTCTCAATCTATGAATTAAAATCAAATCTAAATCTACAAACTTCAAGAATTCTTGAAACTAATGATCCTTTTCATATTCCTTTCACCTACACCTTGTTCTCAGGAGTATTTCAGATCTCAGCAAAACTGTAATGGGATGAATTCACTCATTGACACAGCACTCCTATTAAAAGTTACAAGTCGGACTCTATTGGATTGAATTAGTTCCTAATGACTCTTAAAGTTTCCAAACCACACCAATGTCATGAACTACATCAATCAAATCAAGGTATTAAGACTTCATTGACTAGTGACCACCTAGTCAATCCACATGTATCAATGCTTTCTAAGTGGTTTTCTGTAATTGATACAGTACTTCATTTGATTAGTAGTTTGAGTCTTGTTAATCCTTGAGTTTGAAATTTGAAAAGACAAATTGAAAGAAAATTTCAAAGCAAACTTGTAATCTGACAAGAAATAATTCCCAGAGCAGGTACTATGTTGATCTAAGGTAGAATTGCAAGTGGCAGTATTCGCGTGCCTTATAGGGCACTATTGCTCACGTTACTCTATTTCAAATAGACACAGTTGATATCTCCTTTCTGCAAATTACACTTGTTTTCTATTGGAAATGATTCAAACAATTCTAATATTAAAGAATCTATTTCAACCTTTCACTAAGAGATCTATGTTTTTGTATTGCTTGCAATTCCCAACATATAAGTGTTGGAAATCTTATTAATACTAAGAGGGGGTGCGAATCAATATTAAGCGCAGTTTTATACAATTTTCACATTTACCAAATTCAAACTATATTTATATTATGCATTCACCATAAACAATGTCATTCATCAACACATGCATAAAACTCATAAAACAAAGATTTGATGTGGAAACCCAAATGGGAGAAAACCACAAAATGCTCTCTTATATACTACATATTACATTCATAGGAAGCATCAAATTCCAATATTCTCCCGCATCAACTGGGAAGAGGCTTCAACCCCCTAATTTACAGGCTTTAACCTAAAGGAAGCACCAACTCCCTCATTTTCCAGCACCAGCTGGAAGGAGAAACTGACCCCCTGAATTTACAGGCTCCAACCCGAATTAAGCTCCAACTCCTTGTCCTTGCCCCATCCTGCCACCTTGATATGACTATAGAAGTTCTTCTTGTTGTTCTGTGCACACTTCAGATATGCTGCATTACTTTCCTTTGCACACACCTACTATATATTTTGTTCTTCACAACTGTTGTACTATACCATCATTTCATCTCTTACTTCACGTCACTGCATTGATATTACACACTGATTTCATACTTCATATACTTGTGCAAACTGCACGCTGTTCAACATACTGTTCAGGTTATGCGCATTTGCTTATTCATCTAACACTGTGCATCATCTTATGTAGTGTTGTTATGTTCTTGTGCATATGTCTCATATAAACTATAACATCATGCGTACCATCTGTTCTACTTCTTTTATGTTTTTACGTAGTTGGCTCATATACTACATTATCTTGCACATCATCTGTTGTGTTTCTTTTCTATCCTTGCGCATATGGCTCTCTTCTATATTAAGCTGTTCTGGATCAATGAACCATTAATACCCTAATAATTCGAAGCTTGCCAAATAAGAATACTATCTCTTGTTCATCTTCAAGCTTACTTTTCACTCACAAACTTGACTTCTTATTTATACTCAACTTGTGCATACTATGTCTCCACAAGTTGAATTATAACATCCATTCTTCCTTTCTTCACGGTCAAGCTTATTCACGCATCCTCCACTTGTCTTGATCTGCGCAACTAAGGTATCATAACATGTGGGACTTGTGCACACTTGGTCCTTAGCATAGTTGGACTTGCACACTTGGGAACCACTACGTGTTAGGTCTTGCACCCTTGAAGTACCATTGCTTGGTGGGTCTTACGCACTTCCGAGACTTGCATATATGTCCAACCACCTCTTGAAGTACCATGACTAGATAGGACTTGCGCACATAGTTTTATGTACTTCTTCAGGTTGGTTTTTATGTACTTCTTCAAACTGGGACATGGATACTAAGTCCACTTTGATATCAATGCCAACCAAAGTTCAACAATATCCCCTTTTGGCATTGATGTCAAAACCTTATGAAGTTGTGCTACTCCTGATCATGAACTCCTATGTTTTGTTTGCACACACCATAATACTCCCCCTATGTGCACTCTCCCTGTGTTCTGGCCAATTTGAACCTCTGCTCAACCTTCGATCAGTACTTCTCTGTTGTTTTTCATTTTTGCGCAGTTCTCTTTTGTTAGATTTTTAAGTGTAATAACAATAAAGAACACTGAAATATAAACAAACACATCATGAAAAATAGTACATAACAAATTTATCCTAGGAAAACCCTCCCGGGGCAGAAAAACCTCGCAAACTTCTTTTATATAGATTCTGCAGAATGTACAATAATATCCCTCGTGAAAAGACCCAAAACAAGAGGAATCCACAAGCAGCTACTTTGAACAACTCTCTCTCTCTACTCATGCAAATTAGGTGAGTAAGTGAAGTGTATAAATGAGGAGGCCAAGCCTCCTATTTATACTAAACAAAACACTTGACCTTTTTACTAATTAGGTTGGCTTGACTCACCTAACTGGATCGACCTGTACACTTTACAATAAAATATTATTTTCTAGAATTTTCGAGGATGACCTAATAGTTAGGGTTTACATTGAATCTTTCAATGACTTTTACATAATCAATTACATCAATAGTAATCCTCGTAGGGTGTACAATACAAATGACTCAAATAATACAAATAAGAATATCTTCCGAAGTTACATTCTTCAACAATCCCTCTTAACAAGGAAGGTATTCTTAAGTCTTCATCACCATCGTCTTCATGCTGCTGCACTTCTTGTACATGGAACATTGACATATGCATCTCTCGAATCTATATGTCATAAGAAGTTCCACAAAGCCAGCCCTTTTTCATGTTGTATGTGACCTAGACCATGTCTAGGGTTTTCACACACAGAGCCAACCCTCTTTCATGCTAGATGTGACCTAGACCGAGTCTAGGATTTTCCCACTATAAATGATCTCCCATAGCTAAGCAGACTAGGAGCATCATTACAAAACCTGCAAATGATCTTCCGTAGTTAGGCATACTAGAAGCATCATTTTAGGACATTTCACCACAGAGCCAACCCTCTTTCATGTTGGATGTGACCTAGACCAAGTTTAGGAATTTTCTACTGTAAATGATCTCCCGCGGCTAAGCATACTAGGAACATCATGACAGGACCTTCGAATGATCTTCTGCATCTAGGCAGACCAAAAGCATCATTCCAAGTCTTTTAACCAGAGAGCCATCCCTCTTTCATGCTGGATGTGACCTAGACCGAATCTAGAATTTTCTACCATAAGGCCAGTACTTTTTCATACTGGATGTGACCTAGATCAAATCTAGGATTTTCCACCACAATGCCAGTCCTTTTTCATAATAGATGTGACCTAGATCAAATCTAGGATTTTCCACCACAGTGCCAGTCCTTTTTCATAGTAGATGTGACCTAGATAAAGTCTAGGATTTTCCACAGAGTTGGTCCTCTTTCATACTAGATGCAACTATCCTCATCCACGAACCGAGAAATCCATCTAGTGGGTTCAACCCAGGAGCATCCATTACGTTGCACACCCCAACCACCTGCATTACCTCACCGCTCATCCAGATCCTATCGTAGCCTAGGAGAATCAATTACGTCACATGACCCGTGACTACCTCCTACCTCAGCCGAGCTCATTGCTCCCTCTTGATCTGAACCAATCCAAGCTTGACCCTGAAGTATTCAAACTTCCCTCTCGATATAGGATTGGTCAACACATCGGTTATATGCTCCTTTGTTGATATATACTGGATCTTCACTGCTCCCTTCTACACCATATCTTGGATATAGTGATACCTGATATCTATGTGCTTCGACTTGTCATGGAACACAGGGTTCTTCGACAACTTCACACAACTCTGGTTGTCACAAAAGATACGATTCCCCTCCAACTCGATATCAAACAGTCCTAATGGCAAATTCTGAAGCCACACTGCCTCGCAACTTTCCAAACAACCTACCATATACTCATCCTCGGTTGTACTAAGTGCCATACTCGTCTGCTTCCTACTAAACCATGAGATCATACCTGATGTGCTCTTTCTATCCGTGACACTCCTGGCACAATCCGCATCAGCATAATCCTGTAGGTTAATCATCCGATCCGATGTATACTTGAGGCCATAATCAACTGTACCCTTCAGGTACCTCAACACATGATTTTCCGCAACCAGGCGAACATGTCTAAGCTCTACCATATACTGACTCAGAGTTTTCACCACAAAGCATAAGTCTGGACTCATGTTCATCAAGTACATTAGCGAACCAATCATTTGTCGATACATCGTGGCATCCACCAATTCTAAAGAAGTATCACTCAACAAATTCAAATTTGATGCCATAGGTGTGGCCATGGACTTACAATCCATCATACCGATTCTCTTCAGGATCTCTACGGCATACTTTCCTTGACCTAGAAAAGTTCCTCTGGATTTTGCCACACCTCAAGACCTAAGAAGTAATGCATCATACCTAGGTCTTTCATTTCAAACTCAGCGGCAAGCTTCTTCTTTGTTTCTATTATGAGGTTCTCTTCACCTGTTAGGAACAAGTCATCTACATACAACAATAGAATCACAGGATTTACTTCCTTAACCTTGTAGTAAAGGTTGGAGTCCGCTTTACTCTTGGTAAATCCCAAGCTCATTAGAAACCCATATATCCTTCCATATGATGTCCTGGGTAATTGTCTCAAGCTACACAATCTATACTTCCTCTTCGTGAGGGGAGACATCCAGTATCACTCTGATCATATACATGAGATACTGGATACAGGCTAAGTGATAATGTCTCTCAATCTGTGTTGTAGTCACTCCCTCTGAAGCGGAGCTTTCCTACTCCCTCTGTAACTGAGCACTATCCTCCCTCTGCGTCTTGTACTCTATACATCAGGACATTCCTCACTGGAGTGACTTGTAGCCTTCTCTTCTGATGATATTCTACATATCCATCTATGTCATCTCACTAGGTCACTGGATACCAAGATCTCAAACTCTGTTGCAACTTCTCTCTTGCACCCATATATGAGCCTCTCATCTTCAACCATGTAACAAAGGTTGATGTCCCATCACTCTAGGTGATCCTCTATCTCATCACGTTATAGCATGGGTTCCTTTTGAGCCTGTACAAATCCTTCTTCAATCTGTGCACTTGTGGTTCTCTATAGAGAGTCATGAATCCTGCAGGTTGCTCGATATACACTTCTACTTTGATTACACCATTTATCTAGTGTAATACTCATCACTGAGGAAGTGTGTCTAGCCACTAGAGAAACATATCATCATAGTCGAATCCTCTTGAAGAGAGAAACATGTTTCTTTGTACTTCTGTAGTATGCTTGATTTCATAAATCTTCTTGAATGTCATATCTGAACCATCTTCACTTGTTCTTCAGAACAAGTCTCATCATTATTCTCTTGTAGGTACATGATTTTTCCTACAAGTCAAATTTAGTTGCATGATTAGAAACATTTCATAATATTCAAAACAAATTCTTATGCATAAAGACATAGGGCATATAGTCATGCAACTATCTTAGCCAATGCTTCAACACAACTTTCATCCATTTCCCGCATTATACGGTAACTTTCTAGATGCCTTACATCTCTACCAGAACATCATTAAGAGTGTGTACTACTCCCAATATGTCAGCAAAGAGGTTTCATTCTATATAAGTAGCAATGGAATATTGTACAACACCATAGGCCACTTACCCATCACATGCATATTAGTAGTATACTTTTCATTAATGTAAACACTCTAACATCCATAATACACTTCCTAAATCTAGGAATATAAATATGTACACAACTAAACAATACCATTTAAACAATTAGATAAAATGACAATTCAAATACTTAACTTTATTTGTTTGGTAGGATCTCTCTTGATCCTTGTCTACTTACATAAATTATTGGAGTCTCTGACAATGTGCTCTGCTTCATCATTTGATTATGAGGACATGTTCCTTTCTTTCTTATGATTGACAAGTCTTCTAGATCACATGGAATTCTCATAGCAGGTACTATGTTGATCTAAGGTAGAATTGCAAGTGGCAGTATTCGCGTGCCTTATAGGTCACTACTGCTCACGTTACTCTATTTCAAATAGACACAGTTGATATCTCCTTTCTGCAAATTACACTTGTTTTCTATTGGAAACGATTCAAACAATTGTAATATTAAAGAATCTATTTCAACCTTTCACTAAGAGATCTGTGTTTTTGTATTGCTTGCAATTCCCAACATATAAGTGTTGGAAATCTTATTAATACTAGGAGGGGGGGCGAATAAATATTAAGCGCAGTTTTATACAATTTTCACATTTACCAAATTCAAACTATGTTTATATTATGCATTCACCATAAACAATGTCATTCATCAACACATGCATAAAACACATAACACAAAGATTTGACGTGGAAACCCAAATGGGAGAAAACCACAAAATGCTTTATTATATAATACATATTACATTCATAGGAAGCACCAAATTCCAAGATTATCCAGCATCGACTGGAAAGAGGCTTCAACCCCCTAATTTACAGGCTTTAACCTGAAGGAAGCACCAACTCCCTCATTTTCCAGCACCAACTGGAAGGAGAAACCGACCCCCTAAATTTATAGGCTCCAACCTAAATTAAACTCCAACTCCTTGTCCTTGCCCCATCCTGCCACCCTGATATGACTATAGAATTTCTTCTTGTTGTTCTGCGCACACTTCAGATATGTTGCATTACTTTCCTTTGCGCGCACCTACTATATATTTTCTTCTTCACAATTGTTTTACTATACCATCATTTCATCTCTTGCTTCACGTCATTGCATTGATATTACACACTGATTTCATACTTCATACACTTGTGCAAACTACATGCTATTCAACATACTGTTCTGGTTCTGCTCATTTGCTTATTCATATGACACTACACATCATCTTATGTAGTGTTGTTATGTTCTTGTGCATATGTCTCATATAAACTATAACATCATGCGTACCATCTGTTGTACTGCTTTTATGTTTTTGCGTAGTTGGCTCATATACTACATTATCCTGCACATCATCTATTGTGTTTCTTTTATGTCCTTGCGCATATGGATCTCTGCTATATTAAGCTATTCTGGATCAACGAGCCATTAATACCCCAATAATTCGAAGCTTTCCAAATAAGAATAATATCTCTTGTTCATATTCAAGCTTACTTTTCACTCACAAACTTGACTTCTTATTTATACTCAACTTGTGCATACCATGTGTCCACAAGTTGAATTATAACATCCCTTCTTCCTTTCTTCATGGTCAAGCTTATTCACACATCCACCACGTGTCTTGATCTGCGCAACTAAGGTATCATAATGTGTGGGACTTGTGCACACTTGGTCCTTAGCATAGTGGGACTTGCACACTTGGGAACCACTATGTGTTAGGTCTTGCGCCCTTGAAGTACCATTGCTTGGTGTGTCTTGCACACTTCTGAGACTTGCATACATGTCCAACCACCTCTTGAAGTACCATGACTATATGGGACTTGCAAACATAGTTTTATGTACTTCTTCAAGTTGGTTTTTATGTACTTCTTCAAACTGGCACATGGATACTAAGTCCTCTTTGACATCAATGCCAACCAAAGTTCAACAATATCCCCTTTTGGAATTGATTTCAAAACCTTATGAAGTTGTGCTCCTCCTGATCATGAACTCCTATGTTTTGTTTGCACACACCACAATACTCCCCCTATGTGTACTCTCCCTGTTTTCTGGCCAATTTGAACCTCCGCTCAACCTTCGATCAATACTTCTCTGTTGTTTTTCATTTTTGCGCAGTTCTCTTTTGTTATATTTTTAAGTGTAATAACAATAAGGATCACTGAAAGAGAAACAAGCACATCATGAAAAATAGTACATACCAAATTTATCCTGGGAAAACCCTCTTGGGGAAAAAAAACCCAACAAACTTCTTCTATATAGATTCTACAGAATGTACAATAATATCCCTCGTGAAAAGACCCAAAACAAGAAGACTCCACAAGCGGCTACTTTGAATGACTCTCTCTCTCTACTCATGTGAATTAGGTGAGTAAGTGAAGTGTATAAATGAGGAGGCCAAGCCTCCTATTTATACTAAACAAAACACTTGACCTTTTTACTAATTAGGTTGGCTTGACTCACCTAACTGGATCGACCTGTACACTTTACAATAAAATATTATTTTCTAGAATTTTCGAGGATGACCTAATAGTTAGGGTTTACATTGAATCTTTCAATGACTTTTACATAATCAATTACATCAATAGTAATCCCTGTAGGGTGTACAATACAAATGACTCAAATAATACAAATAAGAATATCTTTTGAAGTTACATTCTTCAACAATCCCTCTTAACAAGGAAGGTATTCTTCAGTCTTTGTCACCATCGTCTTCACGCTGATGCACTTCTCGTACATGTAATATTGAAAAATATATCTCTCGAATCTATATGTCATAAGAAGTTCCACAAAGCCAGCCCTTTTTCATGTTGTATGTGACCTAGACCATGTCTAGGGTTTTCACACACAGAGCCAACCCTCTTTCATGCTAGATGTGACCTAGACCGAGTCTAGGATTTTCCCACAGTAAATGATCTCCTGCAACTAAGCAGACCAGGAGCATCATTACAGGACTTGCAAATGATCTTTCGCATCCAGGCAGACTAGAAGCATCGTTCCAGGAAATTTCACCATAGAGCCATCCCTCTTTCATGTTGGATGTGACCTAGACCGAGTCTAGGAATTTTCCACTTTAAATGATCTCCTGTGGCTAAGTAGACCAAGAACATCATAACAAGACCTGCGAATGATCTTCCGCATCTAGGCATACCAGAAGCATCATTCCAGGTCTTTTCACCACAGAGCTAGCCCTCTTTCATGCTAGATATGACCTACACCGAATCTAGTATCTTCTACCACAATGCCAGTCCTTTTTCATACTGGATGTGACCTAGATCAAATCTAGGATTTTCCACCACAATGCCAGTCCTTTTTCATACTAGATGTGACCTAGATCAAATTTAGGATTTTACACCACAATGCTAGTCCTTTTTCATACTAGATGTGACCTAGATAAAGTCTAGGATTTTCCACAGAGTTGGTCCTCTTTCATACCAAATGAAACTATCCTCATCCATGAACCAAGCAAGCCATCTAGTGGGTTCAACCCAGGAGCATCCATTACGTTGCACACCACAACCACTTGTGTTACCTCACCACTCGTCCAGATCCTATCGTAGCCTAGGAGACTCAATTACGTCACATGACCCGTGACTACCTGCTACCTCAACCGAACTCATTGTTCCCTCTTGATCTGAACCAATTCAAGCTTGTCCCTGAAGTATTCAAACTTCCCTCTCGATAGAGGCTTGTTCAACACATCGGATGCTCCTCTGTTTATATATACTGGAGCTTCACTACTCCCTTCTGCACCATATCTTGGATATAGTAATACCTGATCTTGATGCGCTTCGACTTGTCATGGAACACAGGGTTCTCCGACAACTTCACACAACTCTGGTTGTCACAGAAGATACAATTCCCCTCCAACTTGATATCAAACAGTCCTGATAGCAAATTCCAAAGCCACACTTCCTCGCATCTTTCCAAACAAGGTACCATATACTCATCCTCGATTGTACTGAGTGCCACACTCGTCTGCTTCCAACTGAACCATGAGATAATACCTTATCACAAACTAAAGCAACATCTTGATGTGCTCTTTCTATCCACGACACTCCTAGCACAATTTGCATCAGCATAACCCTGTAGGTTAATCCTCTGATACGATGTATACTTGAGGCCATATTCAACCGTACCCTTCAAGTACCTCAGCACATGCTTTGCCGCAACCAGGTGAACATGTCTAAGATCTACCATACACTGACTCAGAGTGTTCACCGCAAAGCATAAGTCTGGCCTCGTGTTCATCAAGTACATTAGCGAACCAATCATCTGTCGATACATTGTGGCATCCACCAATTCTAAAGAAGTATCACTCAACAAATTCAAATTCGATGCCATAGTAGTGGCCATGGCCTTACAATCCATCATCCCGAATCTCTTCAGGATCTCTACTGCATACTTTCCTTGACCTGGAAAAGTTCCTCTAGATTCTTCCACACCTCAAGACCTAATAAGTAATGCATCATACCCAGGTCTTTCATTTCAAACTCAGCAACAAGCTTATTCTTTGTTTCTACTATGAGGTTCTCTTCACCTATTAAGAACAAGTCATCTACATACAACAGTAGAATCACAGGATTTACTTCCTCAACCTTGTAGTAAAGTTTCGAGTCCGCTTTACTCTTGGTAAAGCCTAAGCTCGTTAGAAACCCATCTATCTTGCCGTGACCATGTCCTGGGTACTTATCTCAAGCTACACAATCTATACTTCCTCTTCATGAGGGGATACATCCGGTATCACTCTGATCATATAGATGAGATACTGGGGTAAAAAACCTTTTCCACGGATAGAGGCTAAGTGATAATGTCTCTCAATCTGTGTTGTAGTCACTCCCTCTGAAGTGGAACTTTCCTGCTCCCTCTATAACTGAGCACTATCCTCCCTCTGCATCTTGTACTCTATGCATCAGGACATTCTTCACTGGAGTGACTGGTAGCCTTCTCTTCGGATGATCTTCTATGTATCCATCTATGTCATCTCACTAGGTCACTAGATACCAAGATCTCGAACTCTGTTGCAAGTTTTCTCTTGCACCCATATATGAGCCTCTCATCTTCAACCTTGTAGCAAAGGTTGATGTCCCATCACTCTAGGTGATCCTCTATCTCATCATGTTATCGCATGGGTTCCTTTTGAGCCTATACAAATCCTTCTTCAATCTGTGCACATGTGGTTCTCTATAGAGAGTCATGAATCCTGTAGGTTGCTCGATATACACTTCTACTTTGATTACACCATCTATCTAATGTAATACTCATCACTGAGGAAGTGTGTCTAGCCACTAGAGAAACAAATCGTCATAGTCAAATCCCTCTTTCAGATAGAATCAAGATGCTTTGTACTTTTGTAGTATGCTTGATTTCATAAATATTCTTGAATTTCGTATTTGAACTATTGTCACTTGTTCTTCAAAACAAGTCTCATCATTATTCTCTTGTAGGTACACAATTTTTCCTACAAGTCAAATTTAGTTGCATGATTAGAAACATTTCATAATATTCAAAACAAATTCTTATGCATAGACATAGGGCATACAGTCATGCAACTATCTTAGCCAATGCTTCAACACAACATTCATCCATTTCCCGCATTCATACAGTAACTTTCTAGATGCCTTACATCTCTACCAAAACATCATTAAGAGCGTGTACTACTCCTAAAATGTCAGCAAAGAGGTTTCATTCTAGATAACTAGCAATGGAATGTTGTACAACACCATAGGCCACCTACCTATCACATGCATATTAGTAGTATACTTTTCATTAATGCAAACGCTCTTACATCCATAATACATTTCCTAAATATAGGAATATAAATATGTACACAACTAAACAATACCATTTAAACAATTAGATAAAATGACAATTCAAATACTTAACTTTATTTGTTTGGTAGGATCTCTCTTGATCCTTGTCTCTTTACAGAAATTACTGGAGTCTCTAACAGTGTTCTCTACTTCATCATTTGATTATGAGGACATGTTCCTTCCTTGCTTATGATTGACAAGTCTTCTAGATCACATGGAATTCTCAAAGCAGGTACTATGTTGATCTAAGGTAGAATTACAAGTGGCAGTATTCACGTGCCTTATAGGGCACTACTGCTCACGTTACTCTATTTCAAATAGACACAGTTGATATCTCCTTTCTGCAAATTACACTTGTTTTCTATTGGAAACCATTCAAACAATTGTAATATTAAAGAATCTATTTCAACCTTTCACTAAGAGATCTTTGTTTTTGTATTGCTTGCAATTCCCAACATATAAGTGTTGGAAATCTTATTAATACTAAGAGGCGGGGTGAATCAATATTAAGCACAGTTTTATACAATTTTCACATTTACCAAATTAGAACTAGATTTATATTATGCATTCACCATAAACAATGTCATTCATCAACACATGCATAAAACATATAACACAAAGATTTGACGTGGAAAACCAAATGGGAGAAAACCACAAAATGCTTTCTTATATAATACATATTACATTCATAGGAAGCACCAACTTCCAAGATTGTCCAGCATCGACTGGAAAGAGGCTTCCACCCCCTAATTTACAAGCTTTAACCTGAAGGAAGCACCAACTCCCTCATTTTCCAGCACCAACTGGAAGGAGAAATGGACCCCTTGAATTTACAGGCTCCAACCTGAATTAAGCTCCAACTCCTTGTCCTTGCCCCATCCTGCCACCCTGATATGACTATAGATGTTCTTCTTGTGTTTCTGCGCACACTTCAGATATGCTGCATTCCTTTCCTTTGCGCGCACCTACTATATATTTTGTTTTTCACAACTATTTTACTATACCATCATTTCATCTCTTACTTCACGTCACTGCATTGATATTACACACTGATTTCATACTTCATATACTTGTGCAAACTGCATGTTGTTCAACATACTGTTCTGGTTCTACGCATTTGCTTATTCATATGACACTGCGCATCATCTTATGTAGTGTTGTTATGTTCTTGTGCATATGTCTCATATAAACTATAACATCATGCGTACCATCTGTTGTATTGCTTTTATGTTTTTGCATAGTTGGTTCATATACTTCATTATCCTGCACATCATCCGTTGTGTTTCTTTTCTGTCCTTGCGCATATGGCTCTCTGCTATATTAAGGTGTTCTGGATCAATGAGCCATTGATACCCCAATAATTCGAAGCTTGCCAAATAATAATACATCTCTTGTTAATCTTCAAGCTTACTTTTCACTCACAAACTTGACTTCTTATTTATACTCAACTTGTGCATACCATATGTCCACAAGTTGAATTATAACATCCCTTCTTCCTTTCTTCACGGTCAACCTTATTCACGCATCTGCCACTTGTCTTGATCTGCGCAACTAAGGTATCATAACGTGTGGGACTTGTGCACACTTGGTCCTTAGCATAGTGGGACTTGTACACTTGGGATCCACTACGTGTTAGGTCTTGCGCCCTTGAAGTACCATTGCTTGGTTGGTCTTGCGCACTTCCGAGACTTGCATACATGTCCAACCACCTCTTGAAGTACCATGACTAGATGGGACTTGCGCACATAGTTTTATGTACTTCTTCAAGTTGGTTTTTATGTACTTCTTCAAACTGGCACATGGATACTAAGTCCTCTTTGACATCAATGCAAATCAAAGTTCAACAATATCCCCTTTTGGCATTGATGTCAAAACCTTATGAAGTTATGCTCCTCCTGATCATGAAATTCTATGTTCTTTTTGCACACACCAAAATACTCCCCCTATGTGTACTCTCCCTGTGTTCTGGCCAATTTGAACCTCCGCTCAACCTTAGATCAATACTTCTATGTTGTTTTTCATTTTTGCGCAGTTCTCTTTTGTTAGATTTTTAAGTGTAATTACAATAAGAATCAATGAAAGAGAAACAAGCACATCATGAAAAATAGTACATAACAAATTTATCCTGGGAAAACCCTCTCGGGACAGAAAAACCCAACAAACTTCTTCTATATAGATTCTGCAGAATGTACAATAATATCCCTCGTGAAAAGACCCAAAACAAGAAGACTCCACAAGCAGCTACTTTGAACAACTCTCTCTCTCTACTCATGCGAATTATGTGAGTAAGTGAGGTGTATAAATGAGGAGGGCAAGCCTCCTAGTTATACTAAACAAAACACTTGACCTTTTTACTAATTAGGTTGGCTTGACTCACCTAACTTGGTCAACCTGTACACTTTACAATAAAATATTCTTTTCTAGAATTTTCCAGGATGACCTAACAGTTAGGGTTTACATTGAATCTTTCAATGACTTTTACATAATCAATTACATCAATAGTAATCGCCGTAGGGTGTACAATACAAATGACTCAAATAATACAAATAAGAATATCTTCCAAAGTTACATTCTTCAACAATCCCTCTTAACAAGGAAGGCATTCTTCAGTCTTCGTCACCATCGTCTTCACGCTGCTGCACTTCTTGTACATGGAATATTGACATCTGCATCTCTCGAATCTATATGTCATAAGAAGTTCCACAAATGCATCCCTTTTTCATGTTGTATGTGACCTAGACCATATCTAGGGTTTTCACACACAGAGCCAACTAGCTTTCATGCTAGATGTGACCTAAACCGAGTCTAGGATTTTCCCACTGTAAATGATCTCCCACATCTAAGTAGACCAGGAGCATCATTACAGGACCTGCGAATGATCTTCCGCAGCTAGGCAGACTAGAAGCATCATTCCAGGACATTTCACCACAGAGCCAACCCTCTTTCATGTTGGATGTGACCTAGACCGAGTCTAGGACTTCTCCACTGTAAATGATCTCCCCCGGCTAAGCAGACCAGGAACATCATAACAGGACCTGCGAAAGATCTTCCGCATCTAGGCCGACCAAAAGCATCATTCCGGGTCTTTTCACCACAGAGCCAGCCCTCTTTCATGTTGGATGTGACCTAGACCGAATCTAGGATTTTCTACCACAGTGCTAGTCCTTTTTCATACTGGATGTGTCCTAGATCAAATCTAGGATTTTCCACCACAATGCCAGTCATTTTTCATAGTAGATGTGATCTAGATCAAATCTAATATTTTCCAGCACGGTGCTAGTCCTTTTTCATACTGGATGAGACCTAGACCAAGTCTAGCATTTTCCACAAAGATGGTCCTCTTTCATACCAGATGCAATTATCCTCATCCATGAACCGAGCAAGCCATCTGGTGGGTTCAACCCAAGAGCGTCCATTACGTTGCACACCGCAACCACCTGTGTTACCTCACCGCTCATACAGATCCTATCGTAGCCTAGGAGACTCAATTACATCACATGACCCATGACTACCTGCTACCTTAGCCGAGCTCATTGTTCCCTCTTGATCTGAACCAATCCAAGCTTGTCCCTGAAGTATTCGAACTTCCCTCTCGATAGAGGCTTGGTCAACACATCGATTATATGCTCCTATGTTTATATATATTGGAACTTCACTACTCCCTTCTACACCATATCTCGGATATATTGATACTTGATCTCAATGAACTTCAACGTGTCATGGAACACAGGGTTCTCTGACAACTTCACACAACTCTGGTTGTCACAAAAGATACAATTTCCCTCCAACTCGATATCAAACAGTCATGATAGCAAATTCTGAAGCCACACTACCTCGCAGCTTTCCAAACAAGCTACCATATACTCATCCTCGGTTGTACTAAGTGCCACACTCGTCTGCTTTCTACTGAACCATGGGATTATACCTAATCCCAAACTCAAGCTACATCTTGATGTGCTCTTTCTATCCGTGACACTCCTGGCACAATCTGCATCAGCATAACCCTGTAGGTTAATCCTCTGATCCGATGTATACTTGAGGCCATAATCAACCGTACCCTTCAGGTAGCTCATCACATGCTTTGATGCAACCAGGTGAACATGTCTAAGCTCTATATATACTGACTCAGAGTGTTCACCGCAAAGCATAAGTTTGGCCTCGTTTTCATCAATTACATTAGCGAACCAATCATCTGCCGATACATCGTGGCATCCACCAATTCTAAAGAAGTATCACTCAACAAATTCAAATTCGATGCCATAGGTGTGGCCATGGCCTTACAATCCATCATCCCGAATCTCTTCAAGATATCTACTGCATACTTTCCTTGACCTAGAAAAGTTCCTCTGGATTCTTCCACACCTAAATACTTAAGAAGTAATGCACCATACCCAGGTCTTTCATTTCAAACTCAGCGGCAAGCTTCTTCTTTGTTTCTACTATGAGGTTCTCTTCACCTGTTAAGAACAAGTCATCTACATATAATAGTAGAATCACAGGATTTACTTCCTCAACCTTGTGGTAAAGGTTGGAGTCCGCTTTACTCTTGATAAAGCCCAAGCTTGTTAGAAACCCATCTATCCTGCCATACCATGTCTTGGGTACTTGTCTCAAGCTACACAGTCTATACTTCCTCTTCGTGGGGGGAGACATCCGGTATCACTCTGATCATATACATGAGATACTGTGGCAAACAACCTTTTCCACGGATAGAGGCTAAGTGATAATGTATCTCAATCTGTGTTGTATTCACTCCCTCTGAAGCGGAGCTTTCCTGCTCCCTCTGTAACTGAGCACTATCCTCCCTCTGCATTTTGTACTCTATGCATCAGGACATTCTTCACTGGAGTGACTGGTAGCCTTCTCTTTTGATGATCTTCTACATATCCATCTATGTCATCTCACTAGGTCACTGGATACCAAGATCTCGAACTCTGTTGCAAGTTCTCTCTTGCACCCATCTATGAGCCTCTCATCTTCAACCTTGTAGCAAAGGTTGATGTCCCATCAGTCTAGGTGATCCTCTATCTCATCGCGTTATCGCATGGGTTCCTTTTGAGCCTGTACAAATCCTTCTTCAATCTGTGCACATGTGGTTCTCTATAGAGAGTCATGAATCCTGCAGGTTGCTCGATATACACTTGTACTTTGATTACACCATCTATCTAGTGTAATACTCATAACTGAGGAAGTGTGTCTAGCCACTAGAGAAACATATCGTCATAGGCGAATCCCTCTTTTAGAGAGAACCAGGTTGCTTTGTACTTCTGTAGTATGCTTGATTTCATAAATCTTCTTGAATGTCGTATCTGAACCATCGTCACTTGTTCTTCAGAACAAGTCTCATCATTATTCTCTTGTAGGTACACGATTTTTCCTACAAGTCAAATTTAGTTGCATGATTAGAAACATTTCATAATATTCAAAACAAATTCTATGCATAAAGACATAGGGAATATAGTCATGCAACTATCTTAGCCAATGCTTCAACACAACATTCATCCATTTCTCGCATTCATATGGTAACTTTGTAGATGTCTTACATCTCTACTAGAACATCATTAAGAGCGTGTACTACTCCCAATATGTCAGCAAAGAGGTTTCAATCTAGATAAGTAGCAATGGAATGTTGTATAACACCATAGGCCACTTACCCATCACATGCATATTAGTAGTATACTTTTCATTAATGCAAACGCTCTAACATCCATAATACACTTCCTAAATCTAGGAATATAAATATGTACACAACTAAAAAATATCATTTAAGAAATTAAATAAAATGACAATGCAAATACTTAACTTTATTTGTTTGGTAGGATCTCTTTTGATCCTTGTCTCCTTACAGAAATTACTGGAGTCTCTGACAGTGTGCTCTGCTTCATCATTTGATTATGAGGACCTGTTCCTTTCTTGCTTATGATTGACAAGTCTTCTAGATCACATGGAACTGTGTACTGGTGCTTAATATTTGTTTTCCTTGTTCATCACCAATCACAACTGCATCCCTTCTTATCCGATGTTGAAATGGATAAGAGGTTCTTCCATCTTCTTAGTTTTGTTTAAAATACATATTCCTCATTACTGGAGGAATATTCTTTAGCTTTCTTCCTAGTCGGTTCATCATTCTCCATAGCATGAGCATGATGTCTTTTCTTGCTTCCTTTCTTGTTCCCTTTCCTATTAGGACAATTCCTTGAATATATGACTCCCATGATCTTGGAAGACCAATTAGGGTAATCATCACTAGTTCTGCATTTTCAACCTTGTCTTCAATAACACTAAACTGATCTCAAATGTTGGAGACCCTTATGAAGTAGGATTGCATGCTTCCATTATTTTGCACCTTCACAGCCTTGAGTCCTCAAGGTCATCTTCCTATTGATGTCGGTTCCTTCAAATAGTCCCTTCGATGCATCAAACATCTCTTTCGGATCCTTCAGAGAAGAGAGGTGTGGGATCAAGTGATCCTTAATGGATTCATCTATGATCCTCATAGATTTGATTAGGTTCTTCTTGTGTTTTACCATCTCTCTTTGGCTCTACAACTACCTCTGTAACATACTTGTCCAAATCATGCTTTTCTAGGATAAGCATCACCCTAAACTTCCATGCTTGGAAGTTCTCTTCTCATTCAAGCTTATCCTTAAGATTGGTACTGTTTGGAATTTTGATAAACTTGATAAATGAGAACCTTGAATGGAAATAGAGATAATAGGACTTACCAATGAGAGTGCTTCAACCAAAGGTTGACTTCTGAGATCTAGCTACAGGCAGTCCTAGGGTTTTCCAAAGAAACCCTAATTTTTCAACTTCAAGATATTGCAAATATGAGAGGATGAAAATATGCACCTCCCCATGGCGAGCTAAGCAATGTACTTTTCCCAAATCTGTGGACAGGACTACAAAATATTTGATGCCCTAGTTTCTTCAATTTCTAGTACAGATTTGTCCGGTCTTAATTATGTGTATATCAGACATTTATACTCCTCAAGGTATGAAACTTTGTTTTGCAATATTATGCTCTATCCTCTATCCAAACCCACAGGTTAGAGTAGGATTAGATTCACCAAGTGGGACTTATGATAATTTTCCCAAAGTGACCTATTTATGGACTCTTTCAGTATATAAAACTTGTACGGACTTACACGTGTCACTGTTTCAACTTTGGGTTCTTAAACTCGCACCAGAGAAACTACAGTACGTTCCCTTTCTATAACATCTTACGGAATTCTATTTGGATCTTCCTATCCCGAGATATAGCATTTCTCCCTAGGTCACCTGTTTAAAATTGAATTCTGGAAGAGGCTAGAACCCTAATTTGCATGGACCATATCTCCTAAAGTACATTGAATATGAGAATAAAACTCGCACACAAGGTACATGAACATTTCATATTCATCCTTTCCGAGTTTAGATCCTGAAACTTCTCCAAAAGGATTTATAACGAAAATTCCTGGATGATTAGTTTCTGAAAGTGGAAACCCTAGTTCTGCAGTTGCGGCAGCTGCACAATGTTCTCTTTCAAGATAGCTATGATACCATGTTAGATTTTTAAGTGTAATAAAAATAAGGATCATTGAAAGATAAACAAGAACAACATGAAAAATAGTATACTATGGGCAGAAAAACCGAGCAAACTTCTTCTATATAGATTCTGCATAATGTACAATAATATCCCTCGTGCAAAGACCCAAAACAAGAAGCCTCCACAAGCAGCTACTCTAAACGAATCTCTCTCTCTACTCATGCAAATTAGATGAGTGAGTGAAGTGTATAAATGAGGATGGAAAGCCTCCTATTTATACTAAACAAAAACTTGACATTTTTACTAATTATGCCAGCTTGACTCACCTAACTAGGCCGACCTGTACACTTTACAATAAAATATTATTTTCTAGAATTTTCCAGGATGACCTAACAGTTAGGGTTTACATTGACTCTTTCAATGACTTTTACATAATCAATTACATCAATAATAATCCCCGTATGGTGTACAATACAAATGACTCAAATAATACAAATAAGAATATCTTCCGAAGTTACATTCTTCAACATCTTTCACTGATACATGCTTCAGGGTATTTCTGCCCCTTTGACATCAATGGCAAAGAGGTGCTTCCCATGCACAATTTCAGGTTCTCTTTTCTTCGGCTTTGTATTGGCCTTCATGCAGTTGCTTGCTTCGATTAATCCCCCTATCTTCATGCTTTATTCTCTTTCCTTTTGTTGCTGCCGGTGTGCAGTCCTTAGTTTCCTTGCAACTGTATACATTTGTCATTGTCTCTATAGCAATCTTAGTTAAAGATATGCCCCCCCCTGCACAATTGCCAATTTTTAACTTGATATTTTTTTCCTGTCACATTTAACCTCTTACTCAAGTATCACTCTTTCTGCTTCTTTATTCACTTTCCCGTCGCTTTTATTGCGCACAATATAGTGCCCTTCTGCATTTATGCCATCTTTCCAAGGATTTCATCACATTGTGGACTAGGGACAACAACTTGTTTATGTCTAAGATATTCAAACGTGTTTCTTGGGAGAGGTTTTGTAAATATATCTAAAATATTTTCTTTGGTGTCTACATATTCTAGTCTGACATTATTTTCAGTTACTTGTTCTCTCACGAAATGATATTTGATTGGAATATGTTTAGTTTTGGAGTGCATGACAGGATTTTTTGAAATGGTAACTGCACTTGTGTTGTCACATAAAATTGGTATAGGTTGATCAAGTTTCACTTGGACATCCTTTAGGGTTTGTTTCATCCATAGAACTTGCACACAACAGGATGCTGTTGCGATATATTCATTTTTTGCTATATATAATGCTACTGATGGTTGTTTTTTGCTTATCCAAGATACTAGGAAATCTCCTAGAAAAAATGCAGCTTCTCTCGTGCTTATTCTGTCATCAATACCACCTGCCTAGTATGCGTCTATACATGCTACTAAGTTCATATCATTACTTCGTGGATACCACAAACCAAATTTTAAGGTCCCTTTCAAATATATGAAGATCCTTTTTACTTCTTGGACATGTGTTTCCTTAGGAGTTACTTGAAATCTTGCAACCAGTCCCATAACTTGCATTATGTCTAGTCTTGAGGTTATTACATATAATAATCTGCCAATCATTGATCTGTGGAGTTTTTTATCTACTTCATTTGCTTCATCCTCTTTGCTTAATTTGCAACCAGTGACCATGGGTGTACATACTAGTTTGCAATCCTCCATATTGAATTTATTTAACATTTCTTTCACATATTTGGTTTGAGAAATGAATATACCATTATCAAGTTGAGATATTTGGATTACAAGAAAGAAATATAGTTCTGCAAGCATAGACATTTCGAATTCCTTTTGCATATCCTTAGAAAATTGTTGACTCAAATTGTCATTATTACTTTCAATAATGATATCATCTACATATACTTCAACAACAATCATATTTCCATGCTCAATTTTTATGTATAGGTTATTGTCTACATTACCCCTTTTGAAGCCCTGTTGTTACAAATATTTGTCTAGTCTTGGATATAAAGCTCTGGGTGCTTGCTTGAGTCCGTACAAAGCTTTATTCAATTTGCAAACATAGTCTTTATTATTTGAAAGAGAAAATCTTTCAAGATGTTCTATGTACATGTCTTCTAGTTCTCCATTTAAAAATGTTGACTTTACATCCATTTGTTATACAATGATTTTTTTAGAACACGTATATTCCAAGAGAAACCTAATTGCTTCCATTCGTGCTCTAAGGTTTCTTCAAAATATATTCCTTCAATATGTGTATATCCCTTGCATACCAACCTTACTTTATTTCTAATTACTTGCCCTTCCTCATTAAGTTTGTTCTTGAATACCCATTTAGTGCCATAACATTTTTATTCTTGGGTCTTGGAACGAGTTCCCAGGTCTTATTCTTTTCAATCTGGTTTAATTCTTTTTCCGTGGCTTTGACCCAGTGCACATCAATTCTAGCTTACTCCAAACAATCTGGTTCTATTTCGGACAACAAGGAAAGATGAACCTCTTCAGTTGTATTTTTTGAAGTACCTCCTTCTGGTTCCTACACTCGCATTCTTTTGGACATAACTGGAAGGGCCCTTTGTATCCGATCTCCCTTCTTCTTATTCACCTTGATATATCAAATCCTGTGATTCTCTCGTTTCCTCATTTTATGGCAGGTCCTCAGATAACTATTCAAATACTGACTGGTTATCATCATCCTCTATTCTCCTATGCGTGAACACTTCATCTACATTTACATATGGCCTCTCTACCATCTTCCTTAGTCATATATTGTAGCACTTCTATGCTTTTCTTTTGGTGGCATATCGAAGAAATATTCCTTCATCAGACCTAGAGTCAAATTTTCCCAAATTTTCATCACTTATCTTGATATATCACTTACTTCCAAACATCCTAAAATGCTTGACAGTGGCTGGCCTTCCTTTCTAAAGTTCATAAGGAGTGATGTTACTGTTTTTCCATATCTGACATCTGTTAAGAATGTGTATAGTTGTATGAATATCATGAGTCCAAAAAATATCTGATAATTTTGAATCATTCAACATTGTTCTGGCCATTTCGCACAGTTATGTTCTTCCTTTCTGCTACTCCATTTTGCTGCGGAGTTCTAGCAGCTGAGAAGTGTCTTCTGATTCCATGTTTTTCACATAAATATTCAAATTTATTTGAAGTGTATTCACCTCCATTTTCTGATCTTAAACACTTATCCTTAGTTCAATTTCATTCTCAACTACTTCTATAAAAACTTTGAAGCATTCAAATGTCTTTGAATTCTCTTTAAGGAAGAAAACCCATGTCATTCTAGTACAATCATTAATGAAGAGAAGAAAATAGGACTCACCATTTAGCTCTTTTGTTCTCATTGGGACACATATATTAGTGTGCACTAGCTCAAATGGTTTTGTTGTAAAGTATTCTTTTGTCTTAAATCTTACTCTTATTTGATTTCCATGCAAGCAGTGTTTGCAAACAAAATTCAAGGGTTTAATGATTTTTGGAATATCTCTTACAACTTGTTTCTTACTGATTCCGATCAAATTATTGAAATTGATATGCCCCAAAATTCTGTGCCAGATCCAAATTTCATCTATTTGTCCCATGCAACATTTTTCTTCCTTTCCTTCATCCAAAATTTATACATTATTAGAGGTTCTAGATGTCGTTGCAACTAGTCTGCATGTATCCTTATTTCTTATTTTGCATTTTTCTTAATCAAAAGTAAGAGTATGTCCTTGATCACACATTTGAATTACATTGAGAAGATTATGCCTCATGTTTTCAACCAGTAAGACATTCTTTGATTTGGTTCTCTTATTCCCTGGACTTACTAATCCTTTTCCTAGAATTTTGGCAGAACCATTATCTCCAAAGTAAATGTTGCCTCCTTTTTCTTCCTTATATTTAAGGAAACCATCTTTTTTCTCTATCATGTGTTTAGAACAAACATTGTCAATGTACCATTGCCCCTTTTTCTTTTGTGCATGTAAATCCATATTGCATCGTTCTTGATGGATTTGGTCTTCTTGGAGCTCTGTAGAATCTATCTTACTGGGGATGTTCTTGGTTTTGGTAATTTGCGCAGATGATGACTGATATTTGCAGTCCTAACTATTATGACCATGGTTGTAACATTTACAGCATTGACCATCTAAGTTCAGGGAGACAAATGAATTGAAACTATCTTTTGAGGTTTCAATTGATCTTCTAATACTGTTTTGTCTGGGGCTAGCCTTATTACAAATGTTATCCCTTCTAATATTTACGTTTGCATGTGCTTTGCAGTTTACTACCTTATGACCAAAATTATTACAAAAGTAGAAGTTTCTTAAAAAAGAGTTTGATACCTTGTTGGATGAGTTATTCCAAACTGAGAAAATCCAGTTTCCTTGTGAAGTGACCCCTTGTCCTTTTCTTCAAACTACTGGACTTTCTTTGGAATAAAAATCTTTATCACATAAGCAAAAATTCTTGCTTCTATTTCATAGGTTGAGTATGAACCTTCATAACCTAGATCTGACAGAGTTTTGGTGTTTTTTTTGAATTTTTGTCTGAACTCTAACTTGATGTTGGCCTTTTGTAATTCTCTTTTTAGGGTGGTGAACTCAGCTTCTAGATTCTCACATTTTTCTTCCCTTTGTTTCAATTTACTTATTATGTCTGACTTTAATTTGAATAGTAGTTCCTATAGATATATGTTCTTCTTTCTTGATTTATTAAGTTCTTCCAAGGCACTGATTAGCTCTCCTTCAAAATCTACTTCAGCCATTCCTTCATTTTCTAATTCCATGTTTTTTAGGCCTTCTTCATTAGTCACGAAGATTTTTTCCTGCATATTCATATATACACAAGGAACTATCTTCCAGTTGTTAAATTGTTACTGAAGACACCCGCTTTGATACCAATTGTTGGAAATCTTATTAATACTAAGAGGGGGGGTGAATCAATATTAAGTGCAATTTTATACAATTTTCACTTTTACCAAATTCAAACTGTATTTATATTATGCATTCACCGTAAACAATGTCATTTATCAACACATGCATAAAACATAGAAAACAAAGATTTGACGTGGAAAACCAAATGGGAGAAAACCATGGAATGCTTTCTTATATAATAAATATTACATTCATAGGAAGCACCAACTTCCAAGATTCTCCAGCACCAACTAGAAGGAGGCTCCGACCCCCTGATTTACAGGATTCAACCTGAAGGAAGCACCAACTCCCTCATTTACCAACACCAATTGGAAGGAGGCACCGACCTCCTGAATTTACATGCTCCAACCTGAAGGAAGCTCCAACTCCTTGTCCTTGCCCCGTCCTGCCACCCTGATATGACTATAGAAGTTCTTCTTGCTGTTATGCGCACACTTCAAATATGTTGCATTACTTTCCTTTGAACACACCTACTATATGCTCTGATCTTCGCAATTGTTGTACTATATCATCAGTTCATCTCTTACTTCACGTTACTGCATTAGTTTTACACACTGATTTTCATACTTCATATACTTCTTCAAACTGTGCGCAGTTCATCATACTATTTTGGTTATGCGTATCTGTATATTCATCTGATATTGCACATTGTCTATTGTACTGTTGCTATGTTCTAGAGCATTTGGATCATATAAACTATAACATCCTACGCACCATCTGTTGTACTAATTTTATGTTCTTGTGCACTTGGATCATATACTACATCATCCTGCGCATCATCTGTTGTGTTGCTTTTCTGTCCTTACACATCTGGCTCTCTGCTAGATTAAGTTGTTCCGGATCAATGAACCATTGATACTCCAATAATTTGAAGCTTTTCAATTCATAATACTATCTCTTGTTCATCTTCAAGCTTACTTTTCACTCACCAACTTAGCTTCTTATTTATACTCGACTTGTGTAGACCATGTGTCCACCAGTTGGATGATAACATCCCTTCTTCCTTTCTTCACGATCAAGCTTATTCACGCATCCGCCACTTGTCTTGATCTATGCAACTGAGGTATCATAACTTGTGGGTATTACGCACACTTGGTCCTTAACATAGTGGTACTTGTGCACTTGGGCACCGCTACGTGTTGGGTCTTGCGCCCTTGAAGTACCATTGCTTGGTGGGTCTTGCGCACTTCCGAGAATTGCAAACATGTCCAACCACCTCTTGAAGTACCACAACTAGATGGGACTTGCGCACATAGTTTTATGTACTTCTTCAAGTTGGATTTTATGTACTTATTCAAACTGGCACATGGATACTAAGTCCTCTTTGACATCAAATACAACCAAAGTTAACCAATAAGCAAAAATATTTATACATAACGGTAAATAAACAATGATTATTTGATATTTTCAGCACTATGAATAAATAACAATTTACTTCATACATACAGATGCACACACACAAGTAATTACAAAAAAAATCATAAATACAACACACCAATGATGTAATGGTGGAGTGATAAGTTGTTGAAGGGGGGCCTTCCTCCTTAGCTGCACTCTACCTTGAAAAACTCAGCAACAAGAAATGTATGTACAACATGAACAAAACTAGTTCTTCATTTATTATTCTGAGCACAATATTCTTACATCAATATCATAACCTTCACTATATTATATATCTCTTTTCTCTCCTCAATTCTGCTATCAATTTATAGAGCTATATGACTACAACCAATCCCTCAATCCCAAATCTGATTTAAAATCTAATCAAATCTTATTTTTATAATTTTTATAAAAATCTGCATTTTTGTGCAATTTGGGCAGATTGGAGTGGAAGCCCCTTCATTATCTCCTCAACCGTAGCTTTATTTGGAAAATTTTCCACGCATTACTCAATTTGGTGGTTTTTGCACAAAATGATGTCGCATATTTTTAAGATTCGCCTTCATTTGCATAGAAATCAAGGCGCAAGTTGGCAATTTAAAAAATTGTTGCTAAAAATCCAGGTTTGACTAGAATTTTGAACATGCCTTGGAACTTCGCACGTGTGACCTGGGTGTGATTCAATGAACATAAAACCATGTTGGAGATGTCCTCTACCATTCCAAGTGGAATATTTCCATTTGTCAACCTGCAACCATCTTGAATGATCCCAATTACAAGTTTTCTATAAAAACTTATAATTCTGGTTTTACAAGTTTTCTAGAAAAACCTATAATGTGTTATTTTTTATCAAATATCAAGTATAATCATCTTTAATTTATTAAAAATGAATGGAAATGACCATGAATTAACCACTGACGGATACAAATATTTGAAATGGGAATTTATGAAATATTATGACAAATGGAGTGATAAGGAAATGGAAAAGGAAGTAATAATGATAAAATGGATGTCTACAAATGATGATGATGGTGACATAATGGTGACAAATTGGTGACCCAATATCTCCCCCACGACTAAGGGTTGGCATGTACTCATGCCAACAAGGTAAAGTAGTGAGTGTGTCATTTCTTATGTTGTACTTTATCAATTAGATGCATACATTGCATGAGAGACATATGTATAACTCTATTTTTGCTCCATAACCAGTTGTGTCTTGTCATTTAAGAACAAATAATAGGGACACAATACTTATGCTTTCAACTCTGTAAATATTGTTGACAAAAGATATGGACAAGAGATCATAAGGTGAAGTGCTTTTTTTAAAAACTAGTTTGTCACAACAATTATCTTAAAAATAAACTGTATATTTGTTTGTCTTTTGCTTGAACATGTAGCAATGAAAAAAACATAAGAACTTCTAATTTGATTTTGTATTAGCGAGAGATTATGAGATGAAGGTTTGATTTCTGTCATATCAAACAAAGTGCTACCTTGAATACCTTTTGAAATTTAAAAACAGAGTATGTGTTTGGTATTTTCATGTTGTTGGGTCTTCTTTGAAAGAGACAATGTCATAAATGGAAAATATGAGAAGAATGGAACATATGGAAGTGGAAACAAAGGTCTAAAAATGGAATGAGGATTAGTGGTTGTTCATGGCACTTTCCTAGACTTATAATAACTCAAAAAAATTTATGGAGTTTTTACCTCAAGTTACACCTTTGAAGAGTTGGTTGTGGATGTAGGAATTTTGTGTGGAACATGAGGCTGAACACGTATGTTGGCTGAAAGTTGCAAATGAGGAACATGAAAATCTGAAACTGAATAAGGCTGTTGGAAAGATGAAGGCTTATCTAAATCTGTTGAAAGATATGGAAGAGAGATGGAGTTTATAAATGTTGATTGAATGAAGAAGAGGATCATGTTGAAGGAAATGAATTGAAGATGCTAAGAAGATTCTAAAGAATATGGACGAGCCTAAGCATCACAGTAGCCACTCCCCCATGCCTAAGGGTTTGTATGTCCTCATGCAAACGAGGTGAGGTGACTGCTACTAAAACTGTATGACCAGGCTATTGTATGGAAACCATTATTGGAACAATATATTCTACTACAATAAAATGAAATGATGCTACATGAAACCCTGAAAAGATGAATGGATTCAAGTTGTTGGTACCATAAAACCAAATAATATTCAACCGCTACAAAACCCGAGGTGCAATTCTTACCATGTGAATGAATGTGCCTGAAATTGAACATGGAAAAAAATCATTGGATTACTGACCATTAATTTATGTCGTTGACCAACGTGAAGCAACTCACCTTTAATGGAAATGAGCACTAAAGTACCTTAGTGCATCTTAATAGGTACAAATGAATGTACTGGAGTATAGTCACCCGCAAGATTCATCAATCAAGAGGCATTAATGAATCCACATGATTAACAACAAGTAAATCTGCCATTAATGCATGCAGAATCCAGGGCACTATGAAATCTCTTACCTCAATCCCAGATGGTGTATTGGAGTCGATGGGATGAGATTTGTCGGAAGGAGGGCCTTAAGGAATCCCCCATCACCTGACATGAGCATAGAAATGATTTTGAAGAATTACAATACAAGATTTGGACCAACATAAAATTACAGAACTTATTTTGAACTTTTCCTGCCAATTTCCTGGTTTTCAAGCAAAGCTCATGTCTAGTTGCACCAGTAAATTGGCTTTCACAACAAGACTCATTTTTCTCTTTACTATTTTACTATTTTTATTTTATTTTTTCAAGAAAAATACACCAAAACATGAGAAAAGGGAGATGATGGATATTTTGGGGTTGCTTGTAGGTTTCTATTTCTACCACTATAATCTGAAAAATGAGCACTAAAAGTTGGATTCTTAGATTAAAAGAGAATGCTAAAAAATTTGAAGAAGTTAGAACTGTTCTCTTTGTTGCATAGGGTAAATGGCTATTGGATATGTAATGTCCCCATTCAAATAAATCTCAAGAAGAGAAAATTCCACCAATCCACTAGTTTCCTAGGTTGGGGTGGAAACATTAAATTTGGAAAATGAGACTAATAAACCCCAAATGGACTTTAGCTTGACATAAATATATAAAAAGGGGCTAAATAAATAATTATGATGAGGAAATAAGATGGCACTTGGTCATGGAGACACATTGGTGGTGTGGGACCCACACAAAGCTAGATTCCCCACGCCACATGGCATTCCACTCTCACCCATTCGAATCCAAGGTGGAGTCCAATGTTCTTGGGGGATTTGGAAGGGAATAATACTTGGAATGACTCAATGAGGTCGAATTGTAGAGGAAGAGGAAGAGGCATTTTGGAGCTAGTGGGATACTTGGACTAGATTCCCTAGCTTCTATGACACCAGTGATGAAGATGCCTAAGACACTTATGAAAAAATCAGACCTGATGGCTGAAGTCTGACATATATGACATGTCATGGCTAAAAATAGCCTCCAAGAAGGTGCACAAGGGAGTTAGGGAAGCCAAAGAGTCACTCATTCGAATTGAGTGAAAGAGGAGGCTAGAATTTGAGGGACAAGTGGCACACATTGGAATATCTTCCCAATTCGAGTTGGGATGAAGCTCATGGATGGAATTTGAGTTAAGGAAGCCTTTGGAAGTTTATAAAAGTCAGGAACAAATAAGGAGAGAAGCTTTTGATCATTTTACATTTTGCATTTGGAGAGGAGAGATAGTAGAGTGTTATTCTACTTGCCTTAGCACCAATTTCGAAGGTGAAAGATTCCCATCCTAATTGGAAATTGGAGAGGCCATTCAGACATTTCATTTGGAGCTACAATGGATTTATTAGTTGTAGGTTTAAGCTACATGGCAGCTTGTGGTTCTTTCTTCTACAACTTGTTCTCACCTCTATCTCACATTTCCTTGCATATTTTGGCTCTTGGAGTAATTGCACCTTTGGTGAGATGCTGATCTCTTTCTGAGAGTCCAAGAATCTCCATTTATTTGTATTTTGATATATATACTCTGTATTTGATGCTCAGAATACTCTCAGGTCTGAATACCGAGTGAATATGTGTAAAAATACCAAACAATGCATAAATGGTGCCATTTTCCCTATATCTTATTGTTGGAGCTTTAAGAGGCTTTATTTCGATTTGTATTAATCAATATCTGTGATTTTGTTGATGTATGGAGTGTCATTAATTTTCTGAAGAAGTTTCATTAACATTGCACAAGTCCTTGGAACCTAAATTTCGAATTTCATAACAAGTGGTGAAATTTACTATCATTTCCCCCTATGTGAAGACATGTATACAAACCTATGATTTATGGGAGTTGAAAAAGCCTATAGAAACTAATTGATGATGCATTGGGGAGACCATTGAAGTCCTTTATCAATACCATGTCTCTGTTCTGAAATTTAGGAAGTTCTTACACTGTTTGGGAAGCCATCTTTGTCCCCTACCCTTGGGGCTTTTGAACCTCAATTTGACTAGTAAAGTTCCCTATTTTTCCCTGATTATAAATGAATGTTGCAGAAGTGTTTTGAGAGTTTCCAAGCATCCATCTGCCTCATTTACATGTATGAATACCTTCCAAACTCATTAAGACCCAATTTGAAATCATTTTATTCCATTTGGAAGCAGTTGAGCCATTACTAGTCTAAGGGTCGAATTGGCCAAAAATTGCAATTTTTCCTAGTTTTTACAAATTCTTAAAAAGGGACACTACAAGTGGTATCATAGCATGGTCCTTGCACCTTATGTGGCTGAAAATTAATGAAGACAAGAAGTCAGGGAACACCCTTAGGAATTGAAACTAAAAGCACTTTTGTTGAAGAGGAAAAAGTAGGAGAAGAAGAGCATTTTGTTGAAACTATGGCTAGGGATGAGAAATGAACCTGAGAGGAGAATGAGGAGTTTAGAAAATTCATGAAACCATTCTTTGAATACATGAAAAAACAAATAATTAAAGGGTTCGAATTGTTGTCTAGTCAACTTGGAAGCAAAGGAGAAAGAGGAGGAAACAATAGTTCTTCTTTCGAGGAAAAGAAGGCAATGGGTGAAAACATTTTCTCAAAGACAGGACCTCATAATAGACCTCATGAATTTTAGAGTTCAGTAAGGCCTACTACACCTAAATTTCTTAAAGACAAAGAAGAACCTAACACTCAACATGACATGCAGGAAGTTATAACAGAATGGCAAAAGTTGAGTGAAGATTGTAGAAGGACTCTACCATTTGATCAATACTGTAATGTCTCAAACAAACTCAAAATGAGGGAAGGCAATAGGAATCCATTTCAGAATAAGGAATTGAATTATGGCATAGGTAAAATGCCTCTTCCTACTTTTGATGGCTCATCTCAAAGTTCTGCAAATACTTGGGTACAAAAACTAGATGCGTATTTTTAGCTGAATCCAATGGTTGAAGAGGATTCTCTAAAAATGGCTATTTTGTATCTCGAAGGAGAAGCCAATGATTGGTGGTTCCATGGAATTAAAACCTTGGGATTTGATCAGGTTACAACCTATTAAGAATTTGTTTACAGAGTATTGGAAATATTTGAGCAAAAAGACCCAGAAATGCCTTTCAAAGAACTAGCCCAATTGAAGCAAGTTGGAACCCCTGTTGAGTATATGTTGGAATTCCAAAAACTATCACTTAAGGTGGATAATATATCTATGGTGAGGTTAGTATTTTTATTTACTGAAGGTTTGGATGAACCTTTGAAGGGTATGGTTAAGGCCCACAAACCTACTTCATTGAAAGATGCCATGAACTTGGCAAGAGATCTTCAAAATCTACTACCTAGGACAAGGTTTCCTCCCAAGCCCAACTTCCCTTCCAAGTTCAAATTTGAAAAGAAGCCATGGAAAAGAGATGCATTTGGAAAGGATAAGAAAGAGGGACCAAACAAGGAAGAACTCAAAAGAAAGAAATTGTGTTACACATGCTTCCAACCATGGGTACCAGGGCATAAATGTGCTAAGGGGAAAGCACAATACATTGAAGTATTTTCTGATAATGATGAGTATGAAGGGCGTATAGAGGAAGAAGGACATATTTCAGACCAAGAAGAGGGATATGAAATAGCAGAAGAAGGGAAACAAGAATAAACACATCCTTCACCTGACAAAGGGAGCATGGCCATGCTTTTAGCAGTGCCTTGTTTTCACACTATTCGATGCAAGGGAGTGTTACAAGGACAAAGGGTCTCAGTATTGGTTGATGGAGGAACCAAACATAAATTCATTGATGCAGACATGGTGGAGAGGAGGAAGCTACCTACTGTCATCATTTCAGGTCACAACACTATGGAGTGCAAAACATGGATTCCAAAGCTAGAACTCACCATAGGTAACTACACTTTTTTTTATAGCTTTTATGTGGTTGATGTTGCTGATACTAATGTGGTATTGGGAGTGAAATGGTTGTACTCTATAGGGGAACATACAGTGAACTATCAAATTCCTGAAATGAGATTCAAAGATTCGGAAGGAAAACAAAGGGTTGTGAGAGGGAAACATACCTATCTGAATCAAGTAGTGACTTCCCACAGTATGAGGTCCATATTGAGGCATGGGGATATTGAATGGGATTTTGAATGTCACATCACTTCACCCAAACCAAAAATAAATATTTCAGAACATCCCAAGGAGATAAGGCAGCTACTACACAAATATGAAAAGGTTTTTGGAGACCTCCCTCCTGGAAAGCCACCTGATAGAGGAGTTGAGCACAACATTGTTTTGGAGGTGAGAACTTCACCTATACAAATCCCACCATATAGACATCCCAAAAATTTCAGAGAGGAGATTGAAAAGGCTATTAAAAAACTCTTGGAGTTGGGACTCATTAGACCAAGCTCTAGTCCCTATGCTTCTTCAGTTGTTTTGGTGAAGAAGATAGATGGGACCTTGAGAATGTGCATTGATTTTAGAGCCCTAAACAAGAAGACAATCAAAAATAGATATCCCATCCAAAGAATAGATGAGCTCATGGATGAGCTACATGGAGCAAAATTCTTCTAAAAAATTGATCTTAGATCTGGTTACCATCAAATTCGAATGAAGGAGGAGAATGTGCATAAAACAACTTTCAGATGTCACTATGGCCATTTTGAGTTCCTTGTCATGCCTTTTGGTTTGACCAATGCTCCAACCACATTTCAATCATGCATGAATCAAATATTTTGCAAACATCTCCGTAAGTTTGTTTTGGTTTTCTTTGATGACATTCTAATTTACAACAAAACATGGGAGGAACACTTGCACCATCTAGAAGTTGTCTTGAAAAGTTTGCATGAACAATATTTGTTTGCTAAGTTGTCCAAGTGTTAATTTGAGTTGAAATAATTTTTATATCTTGGGCACATCATTGGGAAAGATGGAGTGAAGGTGCACTTGGAAAAAATAAGAGCTATTCTTGAATGGCCATCACCCAAAAACATCACAGCATTGAGAGGCTTCATTGGAATATGCACTTACTATAGAAAATTTGTGAAAGGGTTCTCTAAATTGACTGCTCTACTTACTGATTTGACCAAGAATGATGCTTTCAAGTGGGATGATGAGGCTGATAAGGATTTCCAAAAAATGAAAGAGGTAATGTGTAGTTGTCCAGTACTTGCATTACCTGATTTTTCGAAACCATTTGTCTTGGAATGTGATGCATCGGGAGAAGGCCCAATAGGGGAGGTCCTAAAGAAAAATCAACACCCCATAGATTTTGAGAGCAAAAATTTTTAGCCACATGAGAATCTCTACTCTATTTATGACAAAGAAATGTTAGCCATCATGCATGCCTTAGCCAAGTTTAGACAATACTTGGTGGGAAACAAGTTTGTGGTCAAAACTGATCATAACAATTTGAAGCATTTTCTCACACAAAAAGACCTCAATGAAAGGCAACAAAATTGGGTAAGCAAAGTCCAATATTTTGATTTTGACATTGAATATGTTAAAGGGGAAGAATAATATTGTAGAAGATGCATTATCTAGAAGACCATCATTTTCTCTTATGGACATTTCAAAAGATTGGAAAAGTATGCTAATAGTTGAATATGCCAAAGATAGTTTTGCTTGTGATGTGTTAGATAGAGTCAAAGGTGATGATAGGTACAAGGTTTTTTATGGTATCATCTACTATAAGGATAGAATATACTTTGTTCATGGTTCGAATCTCAAGCACAATATTTTGAAGGAAGCTCATGACTCTCCTTTAGCAGGCCACCCTGGTTTTTTCAAAACACATAGGCAACTAAGGGAAAGGTTCTTTTGGAAAGGGTTGAAAGAGGATGTTCTAAAATATGTGAATGAATGCAAGTCATGTCAGCAAAACAAATCTGAACATACACATCTTGTTGGTCTATTGCAACCATTTCTCATTCCACAACAAAAATGGGAAAGTGTCTCCATGGATTTCATCACATGTTTTCCCAAGGCTTTGGGTAAGGATTGCATTTATGTTGTGGTGGATAGAATCACTAAATTTGCTCATTTCTTTTTTTTTACATCATCTTTTACTGCTGCACAAGTGGCTGATCTATTCTTTAGAGAAATTTTCAGATTGCATGGACTTCCCAAGAACATTATGAGTGATAGAGATAGCAGAATTATGAATGCCTTTTGACAAGAAATTTTCAAGTTGGTTGGAACTCAATTGACTCCAAGCACAATCTATCATCCTCAAACTTATGGCCAAACAGAAAGAGTGAATCAATGGTTGTAAGGGTACTTGAGGAACTGTGTTGGTGAGCAGCAGAAAACATGGGTGAAATGGCGACATTTGGGTGAGTTTTGCTACAACACTACTTTCCATATGTCCATTGGCATGTCTCCTTTCAAAGAAATTTATGGTTATGAAGCACTTACATTTGTTGAGCACATATTTGGTGATAGTAGAGCCCAAAAAGCTAAATATTGGGTGGAGGAAAGTCAGGATATTTTGAAACTCCTAAAAGACAATTTGTAGGTTGCCCAAAATCAACAGAAATAGTATGTGGATCAACATAGAGTGGAAAGAACTTTTCAAGTGAATGATTTGGGATATTTGAGGCTACATCCATATAAACAAACATCCTTGAAAGTGAAAGGATCAGAAAATCTCAAACCAAGATACTATGGTCCATATAAGATAGTTCGAAAAGTTGGGGAGGTGGCTTATGAGTTGGAACTTCCAGAAGGGAGAAAAATCCACAATGTATTTCATGTTTCATGCCTTTATAAGGCTATTGGTTAGAAAATATTTGTTTCATAAACCCTCCCTCCATTAGATGATGAAGGATAGATCATACTTATCCTGGAAAAAATTTTGAAGGCAAGGGAATGAAAATTGAGGAGCAGAACCATAAGGGAGTATTTGGTACAGTGGAAAGATTTTCCAAGTGAGGATGCCACATGGGAGGAGGAAAAAATTTTGTAGCATCCTAATTTATAATTGCTTTAGGGAAATAAATCTTGGGTGGAGAGGACTGTAATGTCCCCATTCAAATAAATCTCAAGAAGAGAAAATTCCATGAATCTACTAGTTTCCTAGGTTGGGGTGGAAACATTAAATTTGGAATAAGGAGACTAATAAACCCCAAATGTACTTTGGCTTGACATAAATATATAAAAATGGGCTGAATAAATAATTATGATGAGGAAATAAGATGGCACTTGGTCATGGAGACACATTGGTGGTGTGGGACCCACACAAAGCTAGATTCCCCATGCCACATGACATTCCACTCTCACCCATTCGAATCCAAGGTGGATTCCAATGTTCTTGGGGGATTTGGAATGGAATAATACTTGGAATGAATCAATGAGTTCTAATTGTAGAGGAAAAGTAACTCCCATGGAAGAGGAAGAGGCATTTTGGAGCTAGTGGGACACTTCGGCTAGATTCCCTAGTTTCTATGACACCAATGGTGAAGATGCCTATGACACTTATGACAAAATTAGACTTGATGGCTAACATCTGACATATATGATATGTTAGGTCTAAAAATAGCCTCCAAGAAGGTGCACAAGGGAGTTAGGGCATCCAAAGAGTCACCCATTCGAATTGAGTGAAGGAGGAGGCTAGAATTGGAGGGACAAGTGGCACACATTGGAATCTCTTCCCAATTTGAGTTGGCATGAAGATCATGGATGGAATTCAAGTTAATGAATCCTTTGTAAGTTTATAAAAGTCAGGAACAAAGAAGGAGAGCAGCTTTTGATCATTTTACATTTTGCATTTGGAGAGAAGAGCTAGTAGAGTGTTATTCTACTTGCCTCAGCACCAATTTCGAGGGTGAAAGATTCCCATCCTAATTGGAAATTGGAGAGGCCATTCAGACCTTTCATTTGGAGCTACAATGGAGTTATTAGTTGAGGTTTGAAGCTATAGGGAAGCTCATGGTTCTTTCTTCTACAACTTTTTCTCATCTCTATCTCACATTTCCTTGCATATTTTGGCTCTTGGAGGAATTGCGCCTTTGGTGAGATGCTGATAACTTTGTGAGAGTCCAAGAATATCCATTTATTTTTATTCTGATATATATACTCTGTATTTGATTCTCAGAAGACTCTCAGGTCGAAATACCAAGTGAAACTATGTAAAAATACCAAACAATGCATAAATGGTGTCATTTTCCCTATATCTTGTTGTTGGAGCTTGAAGAGGCTTTATTTCGATTTGTATCAGTCAATATCTATGATTTTGTTGATGTATGGAGTGTCATTAATGTTCTTAAGAAGTTTCATTAACATTGCACAAGTCCTTGGAACCTAAATTTCGAATTTCATAACAAGTGGTGAAATTGTTGAATATTGTAACTTCTAAGAATATTATATTTGTACATTATTTATTCCGGAGATGTTCCATCCCTCCGAGGTGATTCTATTATGTATCCGGAGATGCTTATTCCTCCGAGGAGTTGTGGTAACTAGGGTTATTAGACCCACCATGTGGGGGTCGGCCCAGTCAGTTATAATAGGGTATTTAACCTAATGGTTAAATACGAGCCTACATGTACTTATGTATAATATATGTCAGAGTAGTGTATAAATAGAGGAGGTGTGTTCCTCATTTGATACATTCACTCACTTGTGGAAGAGTGCGCACTTGTCTGGGAGATCTGCTAAGGAGACAAAGAAGGAAGGAGCACATCTTGTATTTTGGTTGATCATCTTATTGAGGAAAGCTTTGCTGGGTTTTCTACCCCATGAGGGTTTCCCAGGGTATATTGTGTGTCTATCTTGTGATTGTGTTTCTTTCAGTGATCTTGCTTGTCTATTTGGTTTAAACTTAACAGAAATTTACTATCATTTCCCCCTATGTGAAGACATGTATACAAACCTATGATTTATGGGAGTTGAAGAAGCCTATAGAAACTAATTTATGATGCATTGGAGAGCCAATTGAAGTCCTTTATCAGTACCATATCTCTGTTCTGAAATTTGGGAAGGTATTACAGTGTTTGGGAAGCCATCTTTGTCCCCTACCCTTGGGGGTTTTGAACCTCGATTTGACTAGTAAAGTTCCCTATTTTCTCTTGATTATAAATGAATGTTGCATAAGTGTTTTGAGAGTGCCCAAGCATCCATAAACCTCATTTACATGTCTGAATACCTTCCAAACTCATTCAGACCCATTCGAAAGCATTTGGAGCCATTTGGAAGCAATTGAGTCATTACTAGTCTAAGGGTCGAATTGGCCAAAGATTGCAATTTTTCCTAGTTTTTACAAATTCTTAAAAAGGGACACTATAGGATATTACTACCAAGAGTTGGTACTGCCAAAAAATGGAAAAATATTCTAATAATAAACTGCTACATAAGGACTGAATACCCTCCGTGGATGAATGCAACAAGCCTGCTTAATTTCAATCTCTAATAATGCTTTAACAGGCTGCTACAAAAAAACTGAATTGCTGAATGATAAATTTAAAATTGAATAGGCTGCTGAATACTATTCATTACAGATTACCCTCATGATTAGAAAATATCATCCAATCCAAGAAACAACTAGCAGCAATGCACATGAAATCTATTCACTGAAGGTATTGAAAAGGTTGAGAAGATTATGATCATTTGAAGAGTGTGGACTGCTACAGGAAATCAATTACAGGAATTCTAAAAATATAGAAAATTCTTCCTTGAAAACATACCAAAATTTAGAGCAATAATGGGAACCGTAAATGGTATCCTGGTACAAGAATACTCTATCGATGTTTGCCCTGTTAAATATCTTATACTTTGATGTGAAGGAAACTTTAAGATTTTGATCACTGCTTAGAAGAATCAATACTCAGAAAATTCAGTGATGATATTAACCGCCATGCCATGCTTCTGCAAGAACTTGAACGAAAGAGGCATCTCCATTTCCCCCAGACTCAAGACCTTACCTCCATGTTGAATGTACCTTCATATTTCAAACAATTTACCAATACCAATCACAAATTTAACTTGATAAATTTCTTAAAATTAAAGGCACAAGCCAAATCATAGATTATAGACCTGTAAACAAAATTGCATGAGATACAAATTTTGCAAAAAGACAGAATTCACAGAATACTGAGATGTTGAGTACTTACACCTTGCACCAAATTAGGGAATGAATATTTTAATGTACTAATGTAAATTTGATAGCCAAATCAAAATTTCAAACTAGATTACTAAAATTCTTGAATCCATGAGGAATCTTAATAATGTGCATATGGAGCAGTAGATCCCATTTGAGCAGTGAACTTATGGTGAACATGATGGATCTTCTCATAACCAGATTTACAATGTAGCCACCTATGTATCCAATAGTTTCCATAGTCTTCTTTGACACAAAACCGATAAAGATAATTGGAATTGTATCCCTTATGTTTTGCAATGATAAAACTAAAACTGAAAGACAATCCATGATTTTATCAGACAAGAATCATGCCAAATAAGATAATTCCCTAAATTAGAAACAAATCCTTGAATTTCAGGAATTATTATGCGTTAACTTTCCTTATTTATTGTGGGTGAAAATTCGACCTCGGCACTGCCCAAATGACCAATTTCACTGATATGCAAGATGAATAATCAGGTCCCCGCAGAGGCCATACAAAACCCATGTGGCTTTTATAAAAGGTAGATTTATAGGTTTTGTATAATTTCTTAATTTTTTGGTGTAGGAAACTGCGTGTATTCAATTTTGCAACCAATCTTCAATTATCCTGATCTCTAGGTGATGTGATCCCACAATATTCAAAACCAAAAAGAGGATAAGTTGATCCATATCATCATGAAGAAAACCCATGTGTCAATTTTTCCATTGTACATTAGCAAGTGTCCATAACTACTCGATTTACAAGTTTTTTCATAAAACATGTAATTAACTGTTAGTTACCATATTTAACCATCAAAACCTACTCAATTATGTACACATGAGAATCATAACAATAATTTTACCTTACATACCTTAAAAGACATAATCATGAGTTATTAATGATTTGTGATGACAAAAAGATAGGATATGAGGTAAAAGGAAATAGTCTACTGTGTAAAAAGAGTCAATTTGAAGGCCTAACATTGGATAGGTGGTAACCTGTTTTGAAGCATTCACGGAGAGTTTTCTTCACATAAGTTAAAACAATACTAATGAATAGGCTAGGGTAGGGCACTCAGGTATGGAGGGAATTTGACCATCATGGATTTCAATTTTCAACACGTTTGATGTCTTTTTGGTTGTGAGCTTTGCTAGTGAGACTTCTACATTTGCAATGAACTCATACCACTACTTGGAAGAGATAGAAATACAAAAAAAAATTCTTAACTGTACAGATTGTGTGATATAGTATTCACTGACAATTATTTCAAATAGCTTCCAGTTCAGTAAGATCAGTTAATACACGTTGCAGTGTCCCTCCCATCATACCAAGGCTATGGAGAGAATACTAATGATAATACTGGACATCTAGCCCCACACTTAGTAAACAAACATTCATATAAAATGAATATGGACATATGAAAATGCATAAATATTTGAAAACACAGCAGAATTAAGTTCTATTACACATCCATCATACATTCAAGATATTCATGTCATTCATCCATTGAAACAATACAGAATTAGCACATGAGAGTACTTATCTTGAAACAAAGTAGTCCCTGAGCAACCAACTATGCAACTACAACGTTCCTCCCAACCATAGGCCAGTTGTGCTTATCAATCTCTTGATGCAACTGCCACCCCTGAGCTGGGCATGATTTCTACAAGGAACTAGGGAACAACAGACTCACACATAGCCAAACCAAAATGAGCCAAGCCTACACCAAAATGAGCCAAGCCAATCTACAATTGGGTTTATCAGGCTGCTAGGAAATGGAAAGGAAGAATTGCTAAGCTAGTGAGCTCAAGCACAGAGCCATGGATACCTCTATAAGATCTATCTAGCTTGGCACCCACAATGCCTACACACCCCACTCAAGGATGTATTCCCTTCACCCATGCATAGTCCCTCAGGCCATACCTTCCAATCTAGAGTGTCCAAGGTGTGCATAGAAGAGTAGCCAGCCCTCTTGATCTTCTTGTTAGGTTATTTTCCCCCACTAGGTTTATCAAGCCAATTCTATCCACTACCACTCCAAATCTCTTGCTCACAGGTTCAAACCAAAACAGGGATGCACATAACAACAAAACCACAATTGTTGGGCATGAGAAAAACGTTTCTCCAATGGGATGTCCAAAATGGGGCTTCTACCAGTTCAGAAAAACGTGGGAAATCCCAAAACGAAAAATGGAAGATGGGGAACAACCCTGGAGAGCAGAAATCGTTTTCAGAAAACGTCCATGGGCATTTTGGGGCAAAAACGACCTCCATCACAGTCCCAATTCGTGGCCCTCCTCTCCCAGCTGCTGTACAATACAAAAACGAGCTCCCAGGCATGGAAAATGCAAGAAAAAATGGTGAAAAATGTGATGGGGAAAGCCCAGGTAGCTCAGACTGTGTGAGAGGGCAAGGGCTATGGGTTCATAATCGCTTTGGCCACCATTTCGTGGGTGTTTTCTTGCACAAGGAGACCAAATAAGATTTTCTCAGGTTGGTGGCTTGCCCATACTCGAAATTGACTGCCATACCTCTCCACTCCCAAGGCATTAACTACCTCAACCAACTCTTGGAAGAATTAAATGATTGGGTGCATAACCCAAAATGGGTAGTTGGGATTTATGGGTTTTCTCAATGAAATGGATTAACACCATGGGCTCAAGGGTTTGAATAATTTCCCTCCCTATTCCTTGTAGAATCATGCCCCATCTCTTTGTTGCATTGCATAGCTAGTTGTGGGTATTTCATTAAATTTCATATTTACATGATGTCTCCATTTACATTGTGCCTATCTAGCACAAGAGCCATATGCACCGATTTTAATTGCCGATATATAAAATGCTAAATCAATGGCAGGGCCTTGGCCTTGAGCTCCTCACCATGATTAAATAACAATATTTATATCATTTACAATCTCAATGCAATTGGGTCAAGATGGGGACATTACACACGGTCTCAAAAGTTATTACGTGACTGACATTTTCCCACTGGATTTCATATAATTGCAACAACAACTAATGATACTCAGGGTGAATTGATAAAGATATCAACGCAATCTTTTAAAGGAAATCACATGGCTAGGGAAATAGGAAATCACGTGGCTAGGGAAATAGGACGTTGCATTGTCCCATGTGCTTATTAGCTACATTCTTTGATACTGACCTTAACTTATTGTAGCTTATACATTATACATATGAGAAGAAGGTATTTGGGCTGCTACATACTTTTCCAATTGATGACAAATACATCTGCATATTTCCATTATATAAAATAATCAAATGAGTCTTTCCATCATGCACATTTAAATCAGATCTCACAAAATTCTGTTATAGGAACAAATTTCCCCAAAAAGTTGCCTTGCTAATTATTAATATCCCATGTCTTATTTAGAAACCACGAAAATACTATTGCACTATACTAACTATGTGCAACATTTATTATAATCATATTTATTTACTAACCTACCTACTTGAAAAGGAGAAGCATTCGCCAAGTGTAGGAAAACTTCCAGTGCAACCATGCACGTAACAAAACCAAGAACAAACTTATATCCAAATATGGAAAATGTACCTTGACAATTGGATGGATACAAGGAACTAGCCAATCCCTTTGATTCAGTACCAAGAAGAGTTGAAGAGGAAAGTCATCATTTAGCCTAGTGATGGATTGAAACCATTTCTCAATGTAATCCTTCATTCCTTGGTTCTCTTCTCCATCAATATTTTCAGCTTGTATATCTATGTTTTTCATGCTTTGTAAGTCTTCAAAAATTTGGCTCTCACATCCTTGGATGCATAAGCGATCTAGGCATGCAAGGGATTCCTCAATCTCAGGCTCCAACATATGTTATTCATCAATTTTTTTCCTTGGCTCTTTGGTCTCCTCTAGGCCTTCTTGATGTTGCTTATGTCACTTCCCAGGATTTAGACATGTCCTTGATTACTGTCAAGAGTTTCTCCTCCTGAGATGTGGAGAGGTTCCCAACTGTTGTTAGGATTTGAGAAATTCCTTGGTAACATGCATTACTGAACAAATGCTCCATCATTTTTGGTTCCTTTCTTGCACATGGATTTCAAGAGAAATGGATTAGTAGTCAAGGGTATTCTTCTAATGCTAGAAAACAAAAATTTCAAAAATTAAATTCAATCTACCACTAAATATACCTATGCTACCTATTCTTTCATAAATATCATGACAAAGATTTGGAATATATTCACCAATGGTGAAAAAGTAGGAATACTTACGTTCTTTCACCAATGGTTGTAGAACAGGTTCTTTCCTCTCATCTTATTATTCGTTCCTCCTCTCTATCAAAATTTAAAGGAAACCTGCGTACCTAGACTTCAGTCCCTTTAGCACCTTCCCGACAACGACGCCAAAATGTTGGGGTAAAATTATGTTATTTAATTCTCCAATGATTCAATTGTCTACCCATGGATCGTAGGCTTGTGAGGTGCAAGCACAGTATGTGCAAGACCAAAGATGGACTAACCTAATTGCAAAACAACTGAAAACTCCTTATGAAACCTTATTGGAATTGTTCGGGATAGGTCTTGGCTACAAGTGCTATCACTTCCTCATGATTTGTGATCATGTGTTGCACAGTACTATATTTCCAACATCCAATGCTAACTTAGCAAAAGTGTCTTGGAAAGAGTTATCGATCTATAAATTAAACTCAAATCCAAATCTACAAACTTCAAGAATTCTTGAAACTAATGATCCTTTTCAGATTCCCTTCACATGCATCTTATTCTTAGAAGTATTTCATATATCAAAAACACTGCAGTGGGATGAATTCACTCATTGATAGAGCACTCCTATTCAAAGTTACAAGTGGAACTTATTGGATTGAATTAGTTCCTAATGACTTTTAAAGTTTCCAAACCACGCCAATGTCATTAACTACATCAATCAAATCAAGGTATTAAGAATTCATTGACTATTGTCCATTTGGTCAATCCAAAGGTATCAATGCTTTCTACAATTGTTTTCTATAATTGATACAGTTCTTTGTTTGATCAATAATTTGAGTCTTGTTAATCCTCAAGTCTGAAATTTGAAAAGACAAACTAAAAGGAAATTTCAAAGCAAACTTGTAATCTAAAAATAAAGGATTCTCATAGCAGGTACTATGTTGATCTAAGGTAGAATTGCAGGTGGCAGTATTCGTGTGCCTTACAGGTCACTACTGCTCACGATACTATGTTTCAAATAGATATGGTTGATATCTCCTTTCTGCAAATTACACTTTTTTTCTACTGGAAACCATTCAAGCAATTGTAATATTAAAGAAGTTATTCAACCTTTCACTAAGAGATCTATGTTTTTGTATTTCCTGCAATTCCCAACATATAAGCAAATAGACTTATACAAAGCGGTAAATATACAAAGCGGTAAATAAACAGTGATTATTTGAGATTTTCAGCACTATGAATACATAACAATTTGCTTCATACATATAGATGCACACACACACGTAATTACAAAAAAAATGATAAATACAACACACCAATGATGTAATGGCATAGTGATAAGATGTTGAAGTGGGCCCTTCCTCCTTAGCTTCACTCTACCTCAAAAAACTCATCTACAAGAAATGTATGTACAACATGAACAAAAATAGTTCTTTTATTATTCTTAGCACAATATTCTTACAACAAGATGATAACCTTCACTAGATTATATATCTCTTTTCTCTCCTCAATCCTGTTATCATTTTATAGAGCTATATGACTACAACCAATCCCTCAATCCCAAATCTGATTTAAAATTTAATCATATCTGATTTTACAATTTTTATACAAAACTGTGTTTTTGTGCAATTTGGGTAGATTGGAATGGAAGCCCCGTCATTATCTCCTGAACCTTAGCTTTATTTGGGAAACCATCCGCAAATTTCTCAATTAGGTGGTTTCTGCACAAAACCCATGTCGCGGATTTTTAAGATTCGCCTTCATCTGTACAGAAATCAAGGCACAAGTTGGAAGCTTCAAAAACTACTACTAAAAATATGGGTTTCACTAGAATTTTGAACAAGCCTTGGAACTTCGCACATGTGACTTGGGTCTGATCCAATGAACATAAAACCATGCTGGTGGTGTCCTCTACCAAGTCCAAGTGGCAGATTTCCATTTGTCAACTTGCAACTATCTTGAATTATTCTAATTACAAGTTTTCTGGAAAAACTTGTAATTGTGGTTTTACAAGTTTTCTGGAAAAACGTGTAATG
>BSBM01000088.1:4047500-4292500 GCA_027924585.1 Larix kaempferi
GTTATCTCGTGTATTTTCATCAATTAATCATTACAGGTTCTTCACATCTCGTATCATAGCACTTTCTTGGGCTCGTTGGGAGGAATTTATGCCAAAAACAAAATTTTGCATTTGTTGTAGGTTCGGATCTCGGAATAATCTCTATCCGCTTAAATGTGGGAAGTACTTGGGAATAATCCCTAAAAGTCATTGTGAGGAGTACCATAGGAACCTTGAAGTAGCTGGCCCATTGAGAGGACCTGCCAGTGAAAAGGGCAACGACCCCTACCTGATTGACTAGTTCCCACATGTGAGGTAAACCAAGATCTGTCGTTTGTGGCAACGCAGTTATCAGTTTTACCTGAGCCTTGGAGTGAGGGGTACTGCCCCAATACGCAAGCTATCAGACAACATTGGTAGCTGACTGAAACCCCTGAACTATTAGAAAGCTGAGCATACCTGTGGTCCATATCTATTTTCAGCTGAACTGTTGCCGATCACTTCCATGTCATTTTAGATCCATTTCAAGCCATTTCAAATCCATTCTGAAAGTCATTCCAAATCCAACTGTTTCATATCTATTCTGAAATCCATTTCAGATCCAGTCATTTTCGATCCATTCCGAGCCGTTTCAGATCCATTCTGAAAAAAGAAAAGAAAAAAAGAGAGTCCTAGTCATGGTTTTATCTTGCGGAGGAGTAGAATTCATCGAGGAAGAACTTGCATCCCTCAAAACAAAACTCCAAGATTTGGATTAAAAATTTCTCAGCCTCCATCTTTAGCATTCAACCATGAACACTGGGTTCTCTTCTTCCAGCAATTTTCGTGGGCCGAAGCTTTACTTTCCTCGCTTCAATGGTAATGATCCGACTGGATGGATATACCAAGCATAACAATATTTCAGTCTGGATAATACTTTTGATGTCCAAAAAGTTCCACTTGCATCCTTTAATTTGACACAGGAAGCCCTTCAATGGTATCGTTGGTACATCAAGCCTCATGACGAGCCAAAATGGACAATTTTTTTCAAACTCCTTTTGCAACGATTTGGTCCTAGTGCTTTTGATGACTTCACAGGAGCACTCACTAAACTTCACCAATTTTGCACTGTAAGAGAGTATCAAAAATAATTTGAGCAACTAGCCAATGACACTGAAGGATTGTCTGATGAATTCTACAGGAGTTGTTTTATTAGTGGTATTAAGGATGAAATCCACTCAGAGGTTAAAGTGTTATGTCCCAACACAATGATGGAATTCATAGGGTTGGCTAATTTGGTGGAGGACAAGATCACAGCCCAACAACGCTCCAAATCCACTTTTGTTCCATTCAAAAATATGGTTTCCCAACGACCTCCCATCACGCTAGCTCCTCGCACCACTCCTATCAAGCATTTGTCTGAAGCAGAGATGCGGGCACGTAGAGAAAAAGGAATTTTTTATAATTGTGATGAGACATTCACTTGGGGACATAGATGTGTTGAGAAACAACTCTATCTCTTAGATGTTGAATCTCCGCCTAATTATGAACTTGGTGTAGAAGCTCCAGATACACTGAATGATCAAGTCGACATTCAGCAGCCGCCTGTTGACCCTCTGTATCTGGATGACCATCCAGAGATATCTCTCCATGCTTTAGCTGGAGTCACCACCCCACAAACAATGCGGGTCAGGGGTTACTTCAAGAAGATCCCTCTTACCATACTCACTGATTCTGGTAGCACTCATAATTTCATTGACCTTCGGATCGCCAAATAGGCTAATTGTTTTGTCCATCCTTGCTCCAACTTTGAATTCATGATTGCCAATGGGGGCACCTTACCTTTCAAGCGGAAGTGTCACAATGTGCATATCTCTCTCAAAGATTATACCCTACGCTTTGACATGTTTTCCTTGTCCTTAGGTGGATGTGATGTGGTTTTGGGCGTTCAATGGTTATGCACACTTGGCCCCATCTTATGGATTTTTTTAAAACTTTGGGTGTAGTTTTCATTCAATGTGAAACAACACACATTCACAAGCTTACAACCAGGGTCTCTTTGCATCATTGGTTCACATCGCCCGGAAAAGATCCTTAAGAAGAATTCACATGGTGGCATCGTTCAACTCCATTCCATTCAGATGCACCCATCAATAGTCTCCACTAATTCCTTGGCTAGATATGAAGGCGTCTTTGCTGAACCAGTGGGCTTGCTGCCTTCAAGATCCCTTTTCGGTAAGAATTTAGCCGCATCTACATCTCAGAAGGAAATGATGGCTATTTTGCATGCAGTATAGAAGTGGAAACCATACCTATTAGGGAATTATTTCTGCATCAAGACTGATCACTAGAGTTTGGAAAATTTCCTGGAACAATGGTTCTCCTCGCCAGCAGACCTAAAATGGGTTCTCCAACTCATGGGTTATGCCTATACAATCACTTACAAGAAGGGTAAGGACAATCTTGTGGCAGATGCTCTTTCTTGCACATTTGATGACCCAGTTTTTCTTTCAGCTATTTCTCTGCTTGTTCCAAATTAGTTGCAATATGTTCAACAGGGCTATGTCTTCTATGAACTCCATGATTCTCCATTGGTAGGGCACTTTGGGTTCCTCAAAACGTATCACCGACAACAGTGTAACTTCTTTTGGCAAAGACTGAAAATGACAATTTAACAGATGGTGGTTGACGGTGATACTTTCCAGGTCAACCAGGGTGAATCGACACTCCTTTCAGGACTGCTCGAACCCTTTCCCATCCCTACGCATATTTGGATAGCTATTTCTATGGATTTCCTTGAAGCGCTCCACTAGTACAGTACCACATCTAAAATGACACCATATGAAACAATCTATGGACAAGAATTGCCAGTTCTTCTTCCATATATCCTCAACGGTTCCCCAGTTCAGGAAATTGATTAGATTCTTTGAAACTGTGATCAGATTCTTCTCATTTTGCAAGACAATCTTCACATGGCAAGAATTCGACTGAAATAGCAAGTCGATCAGCACCATTCTGAGCACACTTTTCAAGCAGTTGATATGGTTCTTCTTCATCTATAGCCTTCCAAGCAATCCTCCCTGAAACTCAAAAGACGTCATCTTCTCTCTCATTCTATCACAGAGGTATTAATTCAGTGGCATAGAATGCAAACCGAGGATGTTATAGGGGAACCACTCCTTCAGATTCTGCATCAATTTCCACATCTAAAGCTTTGAGGACATAGCTTTTTCTAAGGGAGAGGGGATTTTAGGAACCCATGTCAACCCTTCTCTTTACTTTGTTAGTATATTGTTGTTGGACGCATATGCTTTGTTAGTCATCCCGTAGTATTTGTTGATCCATAGTTTGTATTAGCCCATGGTATTGACCCATAGTATTAGACGCATATGCTTTCTAAGTCATCCTATAGTATTATATGTTCCATGGTATTGACCCATAGTATTAGGCATAGACTTAGTATATAAGTGTGTGTTGAGGCCAATGAAGGCACCGTGAAGTTATTTGTATTGAGCTTGCTCAAAGGAGGTTTCCCTCTCGAAGTGGCCTGCGATCAATAAAGCGATTATGAGTTATGTTATTTCTTCTATCTCATGTATTTTAATTAATTAATTATTACAGGTTCTTCAAAAATTCATTTCGCTAGAAACAACCTCTAGGCGTGAAATTTATTGAGTTCTGAAATTATGACAAAACAGGTAAAATAACAAAAAATTAGGACACGTGGCACACCCACAGGGTGCCACATGGAATGTACAATTAGCATGTACAGTCAATAGATAGGTGACATGGAATCCCTATAGTAGGCCATGTGGAGGCTCTGAGGTGACTAGACAGATGAGTGGACCAATGGCAAGTTGACAAGTGGTAGGATTGACATCCACGTGGACCAACCAAGGCTTGCCACAAGGAAACTTGGTTGGAACGTAGTTGGTTTGATTACAAAAAAAATTTATTCGGGGAGGATCGAATCCCCGACCTCCTACTCCACCAAATCCTCCACAATATCTGCCTAGCCAGGATCTCCGCCAATGTTTCTTAACCACTACAACTCACAAATTCTATTTGAAGTTGTATTATGGCTTAGTTGGTAAAAGAGGCAGGCTGAAGGCTTATCCCTTGACCCATGTGTGATGTTTGAACCATATATCATGGTGGAACGAACAAACAAGCCACAACACATAGAACCGACAGCCCAAGAAATTAACCACTACACCACCGAAGACCAACAAACAAACCATATATCATATCACGTTAAAAGGGGAGGAATGAGAGGCACGTAGGTTTGACCCTGGGACCCCTGCTCCCTAGTACAATGTGTTACCAATGGGCCATATCCCATTCCGTTGAAGCATATTGGAGCGATGTGTTTAAAGGTTTGGTTAAGATATGGAGCCCAAAAAACAGAGCTGTGTGGCCATACTTTCGGTTCCCAAAACATTTATAAAAACACCATTTCTAAACCACGAAAAGAAGGAGTTTGACCACGATATGCATAGCTCTCGAGATGGGATTTGAAGTACAGAGAGGTACAGTCCATACAGGCATATCTAGGATCTTTCTCGAAGTGCGTTCCAGAGGATATCTCAAGAAAAGGGGGTCGAATTTATACTCATTCTTCTTAGAATTTCGAGAGGAACACAATTGTGCAGTCTATTTCCGTGTTTGACCGACAAAACTTAGATGTTTTTCTAGAACTCATGTATGTAAGCTTTTGAAGTCTTAATAGGATCGGCCTTCTCATTGGAAGTGTCCCAAAGACGTAGCCCAGGAGGGGTGAACTCTGTTATCATCTACTGTCTACATTTTTCTGGTTTGCATACTTGTTTATTTGCTTATGTGGTTTGATTACGCACTTAAAATTGTCTTTTTATAAGCCTTTTATGAAGTTAAGCATACAAATTTCACATGCAATTTTAAGGGTTAAAATATCCTTTTAAAATTCAGATCAAGTTTTGTATCAGAGTAGCTTAACCATTGCATTATGATTTTGTGAATGTTAACAAGATCAAGACTTCAATGTGGTGAAGGAGATCTTGAACAATTTGATCCAGAAATCAGTTCAAGAAGAGGAAGAATGACATCACAAAAAAGAGAAGATAGTACTTCTTCAATCCCATCTGAAGGGGAATTTATTAAGTATTTTATGAGGATGCAAACAATGGTGGAATATCTTTATCAAGATCAGAAGAAGGGTGAACAAGGTGGATCATCTAATTCTAAAGGTAAAGAAGAAGGAGGTGGTGAGGAACCTCCTACAACTCCACCATCTTCACCATCTTTTCTTGATGGTTCTTTACATTCCTCACCTGGAAGGAAAAAAGTTGATTTTAATATCCCTCAATTAAAGCTTGATATTAAGTTTGACTTACCTGTTTATAATGGAGAACTTAATGTTGAGAAAATGGATAATTGGATCCGTCACATAGAAGTTTATTGTAGAATTCAAAATTTCATTGAATATAGCATAAAAATTCAGTTGGATTCTCTCTGAATTGGAGGAACCGCTCTCATATGGTGGGAAGGAAGAACTCAAAAGGATCTTTCCACAAAAGCAAACATCATTTCCTCTTGGCATGAGTTCACTTCAACATTAAAGAAGCAGTTCTATCCATTGGGCTACATGTATCAAGCCATGATGGATTGGTATAATTTCAGGTAAGGTAAGGGACAAAGTGTGTAGGATTACACACAAGAATTTAGAAAAATGGATTTGATACTTGGTATACCTCTCTACACTCAATAAATTCTTCTTAGCGTTATAGGTGGATTACATAGTTATTTGTGTCATATGATACTTATGTTTAATCCGACTAACCTTGATGAGGTATGCATTCAAGCGACTCATATGGAGTCCAAGGGGAAGAATGCAAATGAAAAATTTTCAAAGAAACCTTTCAAACCTGATGGAAACAAATTTAAAGGTAAAGGTAAGCATACAACTACAGTGAAGAAGGGAGAAGATAATCCTACATGCTCACGTTGCCAGAAAAAGGGTCATGATGCATCCAAATGTTGGAGACTTCATGTGGAAATCAAGCCTAAGAAGTTTCAGAATAAGGAGGAAAAGAATAGCACTGCTATAGCCATCCAACATGATTTGGGATCTAACTCAGGGGATGAAACTAAGATTGTTTCTATGGGAATTCAAGGTAAAACTTCTAATACTTCTATTTCAAAGCATGAACTTGTTGTTGATGAAACAAAGCAAAGTGAGTTATTTCATATCAGAGTAATATCTAAGCATACAAAAATAGATACTCTTTTTGATAGTGGATCACAAGCCAATCTTATTTCAGAAGAGATAGTTAAAAAAATTCATTTGGAAACTAAGTTACACCCTAAACCTTATCCACTTGGATGGGTATGCGATAATGCACAACTGCAAGTTACAAAACAGTGTAGACTTAGATTTTCTATTACTTCTGGATTTGTTGATGAAGTTGATATGGATGTGGTTCCATTGGATATCTATGTTATTGTGTTGGGTAGTCCTTATATTTATGATAGGAAGGTTGTATTTTACAAGAAAAAACATGTGTCAACTCACTAAATGATGGTGTGGGATATGTTGTTCGTGCACACCACATGAAAAGTAATCTTCCTTTGGTTTTTGCAAGTCAAATGAAGAGGCTAGTAAATGCTAGTAAGAATTTTGTTCTTATGATAGTTAAAGCAAAGGATGTTGGTCAAATGAATCTTTTAAGGGATGTGATCCAAGACTTAAAAATTATTTGACTAAAGAGGTATCTTATTATGATGTTTTTTTTCAAGAACCTAAAGGATTACCTCCAAAAAGAGAAACCCAACATGAGATTCTCTTACAACAGGATGCAACACTTCATAATATTGGCATGTACATATCTTCAGTAATTGAAAATGCAAAGATAAAGAATCAGGTTCAAGAATTGCTTGAAAGAGGGGATATTGGACCAAGTTCCTCTCCGTGTGGTTCACCGATTGTTTTGGTGCCAAAGAAGGATGGCACATGGAGTATGTGCATTGATTACATGGCATTAAACAGAATCACAGTCAAGAACATGTATCCTCTTCCTCTAATTGATGATCTTCTGGATCAGCTAAAGAATGCAACTTATTTCACTAATTTAGACTTATTTAGTGGCTATCATCAAATTCAAATCCATGACAATGATATATGGAAGACTGCTTTCAAAAGTAAACATGGATTGTATGAATGGATGGTAATTCCCTTTGGGATTTGTAATGGACCCAAAACATTTATGAGGGTGATGAATGATGTTTTTATGCCCTTTATTGATGATTTCGTCATAGTCTACTTAGATGATATTTTTATTTTTAGTTGTACTTGGGAAGAACATGTCAAGCATGTGAAACAAGTTTTGGATGTACTTGTAAGGGAGAAATTATACTTAAAGATGTCCAAATGTGATTTTGGCAAGACATCTTTACTGTATCTAGGTTACATTGTATGGGGTGGTAAGCTGAGAATTGATCCCTCTAAATTTAGAGGTCATTGTGAATTGGCCCAAGCCAAATAATGTAACTGAGATAAGGAGCTTCTTGGGAGCATCCCAATATTGGAGGAAGTGCATTTTGAACTTCTCCTTCATAGCTTCTCCATTATAGGCTTTGACGGGTGTGAAAAAAGTCTTTCAGTGGGAAGGAAAGACACATAAATCCTTTGACACTCTGAAAGAAAAGATCAACACAACTCTAGTGCTTGCATTGCAGGATCTACAACAACCATTTGAGATAGAAACTGATGCTAGTGGTTATGCCATGGGGGAAGTCTTAATGCAAGTTAAAAAACCAATATGCTAGCACTATGAAACCTTTTCTAGAGTAATTAACTATCCTACCTACAATAAATAATTGTATGCATTAGTACAAAGTCTGGAGAAGTGGAAACATTACCTAATGGGTAAGGAAACAATTATACATACTGATCATTAACCACTACAATATCTTCAATCACAAACTAAAATATAACAATCAAGACATTTCAGGTAGATGGGTTTTTTACAACAATTTCATTTAGTCATTAAATAAAATAAAGGAATTCAGAACAAAGTTGCATATATGTTATCGAGAACTCCAACAAATGCTTATATTGTTATTCAACAAAGTCCCTTGGTACATTCAAGTTGTGTTGAACAATATACTAGGGATGAAGACTTTAAGGAAGTATATGAATCACTAATGCATGGCTCTCAAAATGAAGAATTGAATTATCATATTCATGATAAGTTGTTGTATCATCTTCGAAAAATCTGTATTCCCCAAAGTTAAAGAGTACATGTGATAAGAGAAGCTCACAATTGAATCTCTCATTTCAGGGAATCTTGGTGTAGGAAAAACTGTAGCACAATTGCAAAAGTTTTGTTATTGGCCTCAGATGACTTATATTGTGTCCAAGTATGTAAAGGGATGTGTTATGTGTGCAACAAGTAAACCAAGTAACATAAAGTTAGGCGTGTGCACTCCACTTCCTATTCCTTCTCATCCATGGGAAAGTGTGTCAATGGACTTTGTAGGAGGGTTACCAATGTCTAGAAATGGACATGATTAATTATATGTTGTTGTGCATAGGTTCAGTAAAATGTGCATTCTAATGCCTTTTAAGAAGCATATCACACTAAATTGACTGATTATTTGTTCTTCCAACATGTATGGGTCCATTTTGGACTACCTACTTCTATCGTATCCGACCGAGATTCTTGCTTCCTTGGGAAAGTTTGGTCATATCTATGGGAACTGATGGACACAAAGCTAAAGAAGAGCACATCATTCCATCCACAAACCGACGGAAAAACTAAATTGGTCAACTAGACTGTAGTACATCTTCTTTGAGGATATTGTGCCAAACATCCCAAGATTTGGGATGAGTAGTTACATTATGTTCAACATGGCTACAACAGAGCTATACACTCTTCAACACAAAGGTATCCATTCGAGACATGTTTTGGATATTTTCCAAAGTCTCCCTTAGACTTTTTTTATGGGAAAGATTCAATGGGATATGGTCAAGTTGATGCAGATAAAGATTTGAAGTTGATTGAGAAGATCCAGTTAATACATCAAACAATGCATGAACAATTGGAATCAAGTCCGGACAATTATAAAGAAAGACATGAAAAGCATTGGGTGGATCATCAATTTCAAGTTGGTGATAAGGTTTGGCTTCATATCAGCAAAGACCGACTCCAAGGTGAAGGTAGAAAGTTGAAACCAGTTAGGTATGGAGCTTTAAAATTTTGGATCAAGTTGGTAACAATGATTTTTGGTTAGATTTGCCTCCTTATATGAAAATGTATTCTGCTTTTAATGTGGAAAACTTAAAGTTGTATGAGCCTCCTATGATCATGGACCAAGATGTACAAGTACAAGTACCTTCTATTGATGAGTTTGATCTTGAATATCTCAATGAACTTCAGGAAGATGTTATACTTGATAAGAAGGTCAGATCTACACAAAGAGGTGATGTGGAATATCTTTGTGTGGGGATTAAAGGATTGCATCCAAACAAGGCACGATGGCCAAAGACTAGAAGAGTGAGGGAGATGTACCCTCACCTGTTTTGTGAATGATTCCATGCTTTTGGTGGCCCAAAAGCTTCCCAGTAAGAAGGTTTGATCCAGGAGGATCTCCAAGATTGATCAAAATGAAAGTCTTAAAAATATGAATAGAAGCTTACAGATGCGTACAGCTCATCAATAGCTTTCTAGTGACATTCGTTTCGCGAGAAACGGCCTCCTGACGTTAAATTTATTGAGCTATGAAATTACAACAAAATGAGTAAAAATGGCAAAAAAATGGGCCACATGGAACACCCACAGGGTTCCACATGGCATGTACCTTCAGTAGATAGGTGACATGGCATCCCTACAGTCGGCCACATGGAGGCTCCAAGGTGAATAGACAGATGAGGTGGACCAATGGTAGGTTGATAAGTAGCAGGGTCAACATCCATGTGGACAAACCGGGGATTGCCACCAAGGATAATTTTAGGGGCAAAATTTATCCCATGGGCTATTTTCCATTTTTTTTTTTGAAAAAAAAATTCGCTAATTTGCATTTTTCGAAGCCCTATTTCTCCCAATTTTGATGGGGTAAACTTTTTTCACTCTAAAAATTGCCAAATTATTATATAAACTATATAAAATCCTTAGAAATTGAAATAATTTTAGAAAAATATCTCCAAATATTTTATAGTTGACATTTTAAGAATTGGTAAGATTCGCCAAGGTTTATACACTTTTAAATAAGTATGGTCCTTAAAATTATCCCTTCTTGCCACGAGGCATCCTGGTTGGCACGTAGTTGGTTTTATTACCAAAAACTATGGATTAGGGGAGGATCAAACCCTTGAACTCCTACTCCTCCAAAGACTCCACAATATCTGCTTAGCTAGGATCTTCATCGACGTTTCTTAACCACTATAGATCACAACTTCTAATTGAAGTTGTATTATGGTTTAGCTGGAAAAAGGGGTGGGTCGAGGGCTTAGACCTCGACCCATGTGTAATGTTCAAACCATATATCATGGTGGAACCAACAAAAAATCCACAACACATAGAACCGACGGCCCAACAAACCAACCACTACACCGCCGAAGAACAACAAACAAACCATATATCATATCACATTAAAAGGGGAGGAACGAGAGGCCAATGGATTTGACCCCGGGACCTCCGCTCCCCAATACAACGTGTTACCAATGGGCCACATCCCATTCCATTGAAGCATATTGGTGCGATATGTTTAAAGGTTTGGTTAAGATATGGAGCCCAAAAAAAGAGGTGCATGGGCATACTTTCGGCACCCAAAACCTTTATAAAAACACCATTTCTGAACAACAAAAAGGAGGAATTCGACCACGATATGAACAGTTTCTGAGGTGGGATTTGAAGTACATAAAGGTACAGTCCGTACAGTCTCTATAGGTGCAACTAGGATCTTTCTCGAAGTGTGTTCCATAGGAGATATCAGGAAAAAGGGGCTCAACTTTATACTCATTCTTCTTAGAAATTCGAGAGGAACACAGTGGTGCAATCTGTTTCTGTGCTTGACTGACAGAACTCATAAGTTTTTCTAGAACTCATGTATGTAACATTTTGAAGTCTTAATAAGATTGGCCTTCTCATTGGAAGTGTCATGGATATGTATCCCAGGAGGGGTGAACTATGTTATCATCTATTGTTTACATTTTTCTGGTTTTCATACTTGATTGTTTTCTTATGTGGTTTGATTAAGCACTTAAAATTTTCTTTTTATAAGTTTTTGATGAATTTAAGCATACAAATTTCACATGCAATTTTAATGTTTAAAAATATACTTTTAAAATTTAGATCACTCTTTCATGTCTTTCTCATCATCTATCTCGTATGTCTTGCTTCAACTACATTGCGTCTTGGCTTCATGGTTTTTGTCCACAACTGTATTACTTCTTATCTTCATGAATCTTCTTCTTTGTGTTATTTATTCATAGTTGCATTCAGCTTCATGTCGTGTGTACTTTCAGCTTCATGCATTTATCCCCCTTTGACATCAATGGAAAAGAGGTGCCATTACTTCCACAATGATTGGTTCTTCTTTCTTTTGTTTTTCACTGGCCTTTACCTATCTTCTCATAGGGATTACTCTCCCTATCTTCATGCTTCATTTCTTTTGCGCTAATATCCTGTAATCTATATATTGATCCAGGTGGATATCGGTGGCGACCCACCTCTTCCAACTGGCTCAAAATAGTCTTCTGGGACTTTTGGTAATTTGCTATTTTTAGCATTTTTTCGGGTCCTAAACTTCTAGAGCCGTTTTGAGGCCCTAAACGACCTTTTTTGGCGATTTGAGGGGCCAAATGGTCACCATTGGCATTGATTTGGCCCAGTCAAAAGTTTTAAATCTCAGATAGACCTTTCCAACAGGCTACCGAGCACCCCAAACGGAGATCATATGCAAAAGTTATGACCCCGGGAAGTTGACTGTTCAACTAACCACCTTGGGGCCGCAAACTTTATGACAGTTCATCTTCTAGGGTTAGGTTTTTGGATGTTTGGGATTCTTTCCTTCATGCTTATTATAAATAGGCCCTTTCGGCCTCTCTTTATATTCATCTTGGCACGAATGAGCATAGCGGCCACATCTCTTCTCAGAGATAGCTACCACCATTCCAGCTATTGTATTTTACAATCTGTTATATTTCCGCTATTTAATAGAATATGTGTTTACTGTATCACTGTGTTATTTGCAATATATCTCTGTATATGATTCTGTATATGCTATCTTTTGTTTCGTTCCCACATAAATCTGTATCAGTATATTTATCTCTTGTTCATGTCACAACACTTCATCATTCTTTACGCAGTGATTCATGCAATCATCCGATCTGCACAGTGCCAAAAAAAATCTGCATTCATACCTCTTTTTTTATGTTCTCATTATGTTGTGGCTTAAGAACCACACCTAGTTTTTCCATTAGATATTCAAATGTACTTGGTGGAAGAGGTTTTGTAAATATATCCACAATTTGATCCTTAGTATCAACATACTCTCGTTTGATAACATTATCAACAACTCGTTCTCTTACAAAGTGATACTTGATGGGAATGTTCTTAGTTTTGGAGTGCATAGCAAGATTTGTGGGGATACTGATGTGCTTGTATTTTTGCATTAAATTTGTATTGGATTATCTATATATAATTGCAAATCCTTTAGGGTTTGTTTCATCCATAAGACTTATGCGCAACAGGAAGTTGCCGCAATATATTTTTCTTCTGCCATGGATAATGCAAATGATGGCTATTTTTTGTTGATCCATGATACAAGACATTTTCCTAAGAAAAATGCATCTCCACTAGTACTTATTATATCATCTACACTTCCTACCCAGTCTGCATCATCTTATGCTACTAAGTTTAGATATCTTCTTCGTGGATACCATAAACCAAAGTTCATGGTACTTTTCAAACACCTAAAACATCTCTTGACTGCTTGAACATGTGTTTCCTTAGGTGCTACTTGAAATCTTGTGACAAGTACAACAACTTGCATGATATATGGTCTTGAGTCAGTTACATACAGTAGGCTTCCAATCATAGATCTGTAAAGTCTCTGATCGACTTACTTAGATTCATCCTCTTTATTCAACTTGCACCCAATGACCATAGGTGTACAAACTAACTTGCAGTCTTCCATGCTTAATTTCTTTAGCATCTCCTTCACATACTTAGATTGCGAGATGAACATGCCATTATCCAATTCAGATATCTATAATCCAAGGAAAAAGGATATTTCTCCAAGAAATACATTTCAAATTCCTTCTGCATACCTTTGGAAAATTGTTGCCTCATTCTGTCATCATTGCTTCCAAAAAATATGTCATCAAGATATGCTTCAACAACTATCGTTTTTTCATTATCAATTTTTATGTAAATATTGTTGTCTACACTACCCATTCTAAAACCTTATTGTTGCATATACTTGTCCAATCTTGAATACCAAGACCTGGGATATTGTTTAAGTCCATTAAAATATTTCTTTATTTTGCAAACATAATATTTGTTTCTTGAAAGTAAAAAAACATATGGTTGTTCAATGTAAACTTCTTCTTCAATATCTCTATTTAAAAAATCTTGATTTCACATCCATTTGATGCACCTTGACATTTTCAGCACAAGCATAGGCCAAGAATATTCTGATTTCCTCCATTCACACAACATGAGCAATTTTTTCTTCAAAGTCTATTCCCTTAATTTGCACATAACCCTTTCACACCAGTCTTGCCTTATTTCTGAGAACCTGTACTTTTTTGTTCAGTTTTTTTCTAAAAACCCATTTTGTACTTATAACGTTCTTATTTTTGGGTCTTGGAACAAGCTCCTAGGTTTCATTATTTTCAATTAACTCTTCATTCATGGCCTTTATCCAGCTTCCATCATCTCTGGACTCCTCAAATCCTTTTGGTTCTATTTGAGATAACAATGAAACATGAAATTCCTAAGTTGGATCTCTTAAGCTTCTTCTAGTTCTCACTCCATCATTTTTGTCTCCAATAATCAAGTTCTCTGAATGTTTCTTCTAGACATTCCTGGAAGGAGACTTTGTGTTCTTTCTTTCATCACCCAATTCGCCATGATATCTTACCTCTTGTGGAACTTTTGCTTCTTGATTTTCTAGTGGCTCGTCATAAGACTATTCTAGCATGGAAATATCATCATCTTCTTCTATTATTCTATGAGTCAATACTTCATCAAATTTCACATATGGACTTTCAACTATGTTTCTTAGTCACATATTGCAGCACTTATAGGCATTTGTTTTGGTGGAGTAACCAAGAAGTAACAATATTCTCTCGTTATGTGTTGGAGTTGCTCTTTCTAGTAGCCATTGTCATATTTTTACTTTCAACCTTCCTTGCCATCATGAAGTCCTTCTCCAAGGATGGTGGTTCAAAGAGATGTACCTCATGTTGAATGTTATCCTTCAAGGGTTCCAATGAAGAGATCCAACAGATTATATTGTGAAATGTTCTTCACTCTAAGAGTTAGCTTTTGAAACTGTTTGATGTGCTCTGCAACTAGACCTTTTTTCTTGAGATTTATTAACTATCTAAAGAAGGTATTTCTATTAGTATCCCCATAATGTGCAATAAATCCTTCAATGAATATAGACCAAGTTATAATAGAGTCCTTTTCATGGTGATGAAGCCATTGGTACCATACAAATTGATCAGACTCTAAATATAATGATGCAATAGTTACCTTTTTTTAAGTTGGAACCTGGTGTATATCAAAGAATTGCTCCACTTGGAATATCCATGTTATTGGATCATTGCCATCATTTTTTCTCATGTCAATCTTGGGAAGTTGGGTGCCCCTTGGTGACCATTCCTGATGGTTTCCATTACCAGAATAATTTCCTCTTGGAATATTCTTATTCATGGAATTTTTCTCAACATGAGAATTATCTTTATCCTCCTGAGTATCCTGGAACGTATCATCACTTGTAGGAAGATTATCCCTTGAGTTTTGTACGAGGTTAACAATATTTGTCATATTTCCCATCAACTTATCCTCTATAGTGAGTAAATCAACAGTTCTCACTGAACCTTTCATATTTTACTCCATTTTATTCAACTTCGCCTATAAATTATCCAAATCAACTTTTTCCACAAACCCTTTAATCATATCTTCCAACTAGGACACTCCAAAAGAGAGGTCTTCCCTTTCGTCATACATCGAGGATGGATCCTCTGGTGGTTTGGATGGAGTGTGAGTATTTTGAATTCCTTTTGGTGACATTTTGAACAATATAAATGGACGTCACACCTTATGTTTTATTATAATTATATCCTTCTACTCAAAGTTAATCAATATTAAAAATGGCTTACCTTTTCAAACCCTGATTGGAAGACAGTTTTAAGGACAAATTGAAACTGATGAAAATTTTAAATTCCTACTCCTCTAAGTCTGAAAATTCGTACAACAAATTTCTAAAAAGAGTGTGAAAAGAGAAGAAATAGATCAGAAAGAGTAATCCATGACTTGATTGAAGAAAATAGATGAATAACAATCATCTTCGAGGGGGAAACCTCCTTATATAATATACTAAGTACAAAAGATAAGACAAGACAAGATACCCCAACTGGAAGGTCTCCTTCCTATATATGGGAGACTAAGGGGTACAATCCCAACTAACTGACCCAAAACAACATAACTAATATAACCATACTAATGATAATTACCACTAATGGTCCAAATACGACATCAAAACTAAAGTAATGAACCCCAATATATGAAGAAATGTGCCCATATTTAGGGATTAACAGTTGAATACGAGGAAACCCGCCATTGAGGCATGTAGGTACTAAGGTGGTTCCTAAGTCTATTTCTTGGATGATGTGTTGAAGTCGACACGAATAGACTCGTCGAAGGATAACCATGATGAATCCTACATAATCGACACAAAACCGACATAGGGTAGTGATGTGAAGTAATGAATCGTATGATTATGGACTGACACAAGGATGTAAAGGCTGACAATATTGCAAAGTATGGCTTAGGTAAACTTCCCTTGAACATTGAATGGCATGACAACAATGACTTGGCAGCATTGACTCAGCGAAGTAGAGACCAAGACATAATGCGACAATGGATGATACATTCTTCAAATGACTTGAAGGAGAAGGATAACTCACATAATTGGCATGAATCAGAGACAAGTAGATTTCCCAACTGTACGACGAGGAACGAATAAGTGACATGTTGAAGGGCGACACAAGCTTCCATAAATATTTCTAAAACAAACTTAGCTTATTTCTCCCCAACCCCCATCATTCTTTACGAGTACCTCTTTGTTTTTTAACAAGCTTGGGGAGGATAACATATGCTCGATATAGCTCATCCTTCATACGAGTTCAATCTCACATGTTTTACGAACTTGAGAAAGGAGGGGTTCGGTCCCAAAAGGGTCCTTCAATGTTTGATTTTACAAGTCCAAGGAAGGAAAAATCGACAATTTTTCATGTTTAGAGAGTCTGAAATAATCTAAAGAAGACTCCAAAAAGGCCTTTTTTGTAAAGTTAGTCTCCTAAGCCCGAAATAAGGATAAAACAATGCGAATGAGAACTATCTTAGTCGATGGTCAATTAAGGTATTCCTTTTTCATAATTAATACTACTCAGCTCGAAAAAAGGGTAAACTAAAACTGAATAGATGCCCTTTCAAATCCTTTTACGAGCGTGAAAGTAAACAAGTTCACTCAGCAACCTTTTGATGTTTTAGGAGTAAAAAAATAACTTACAGGAAACTCCAGGGGTTCCTTTTTCATATAACTAGTCTTACAAGGTTGAAAAATGGATAAAATATCACTCGAAAGACAACTTTGTCATGGTGTATAACCGAGTATGACAAAGGTAAAAGTAAACTCGACACAATTCCTTTTCCGTACATAGTCTAGCGAGGCCGGATAAAGAGATAAACCTATACTCATTAGACACACCTTTTGACTCAATATTTAACGAGCACGACAATGGTATCAAAAGCACAAGGAATAGTTTTCATGTTTGGATCCATAGAATGAAAAAGGAAAAAGTAAGCTCAAACCACTTTTCATGTTTTCAACCAGAGCACAAAAAAGTGAAAATTAAGTTGAATACCTCTTATTGTTTTTAACGAGCTTGAAGAAAGCTTGGAAGAATGCTCAAATATCTGCTTCATTTTTTAAATAGATTGCAATAGAAAATGAACTATGCTCATGGTATCTACTTCATTTTTTAATGAGCTTGCAACAGAAAATGAACTATGCTCGTGGTATCTGCTTCATTTTTTTTAAGCACTCTTGACACAGGAATAGAACTCTTCCCATGATGACCTTTTTCATTTTTTAATGAGCTTGACATAGAAAGGGAACTCTACTTATAGGGGCCTATTTCATTTTTACACAAGATTGAAAAAAAAACTATGCTTGAAGTATCCCATTTCATTTTTTAATGAGATTAAAACATAATCAAATTATGCTCGAAGTATCCCATTTCATTTCTTAACAAGATTAAAATGGAATAAAACTATTCTCGAAGTTGGTTCCTACCCAACATGATGTCCAAAGGTTGGTAGTTTTCCCTCATCATAGGAATCTAGTGGTATTAACTCTAACATGATTTCTAGAGGTTGGAAGCATGCCCCTCTAAGCTTCTTCCATGATGGGAAGAAGTTATCAATATGCTAACGACGCAAATCCGGTGTGATTTCCATAGCTGTGAGACATAGCCGATGATGGGGGAGGAACCACTAAGACATGTTGAACATTCAACGAATTCTGGTGGCTAGAAGTTATACAATGATTGGGTGTGACAAAGGAAAGCTGATCAATGGTCACTATGCTTCCGTGATGAGGAAAATACATCACTCGAAAGAGTGTGGATAGTACAGCTGTCATGGCATAGACGTAATCTCTCCCAAGAAGTAGAATAAAATCAAGGGACCTTGGACTACCATAACTTCAATGCATACAATTTTCCCTCCTAAGGCAATAGGTAACTAAGGAAGGATCCCTAAAGGTCCATTAGGTAGAATTTTATTAAAATCCAATATCTGATCAGTGGCGTAGAATTTTATTAAAATCCAATATCTGATCAGTGGCTAACACAAGCTGAGGAGATCCTATAGCTTTCCAAGTAGTTGAGGATAAAATACTAACATAATTTCCTTCATCAATAATAGTGCGAAGTGTGTTCTTACCGGTAACTTCTACAGATATCTAGAAAGGAATGCCCGAAGCAAGAAAATTTTTTGTTCGACTATTCCAATCAAAGGAAATGACCTCGGTACTTGGAGGGGATCTCCTAGAAATGGATAGGATTTCCCTTTGTCTAGAACAATCTGAACTGACTAAGAAAACATCATTCATTTTCAATCCACTCTCAACTGGAAGAGTAGGATGAGACAAAGATTGTGTCATGGTGACTACTTCAGTCTCGGCATTTTCCAATGAAATAGTGGGATCAATTGGAGATGGACTTGAATCGAATACTTCAACTTCACTCTTCAAAGGAAAAGTGGGATTAACTACTTGTTTTCCACTCTTTGAGGAAAGAGTGGGATCGACCAAGGATGGAGCATGATTGACTAGTTTGGATTCACTCTTCAAGGGAAGTGCAGGATTGAATGAGGATGTAACTAGATCGACCACTATATCAAGCAATTAAGGGTCAAGGGACAACTTATGATATCCGGTTGGAAGGTGATTCTGGGATATAGTAATGTATTCCAACAATTGTGAAGCTTCATCCATGTGAGGAAAAAGGTAAGTAAGGTGCATTTCCTTGCATAACAAACAAGGATTCTTGACTTTACCTTTCCAACACTTAACCATAGAGTAACTGGTCGATAGGTTATCATCAGTATGATGTCCAGAAGTTGATTATATAGGTTGTTTGGAGGCTTTAGACCACTCTTCTAATCCTTTGGAAAGACCAGGACAATCTAAGAAGGTGATCCCCTGTGCAAATCCTGCAAGGGAACTTGGGTTTTCGAGGTGTTTGAATAGAAAGAGAATCATTAGGGGTATATGGTTGATACTTGGTCTCTTTATTATTCTTCTCCTTCTTAAACTTCCATTTCTTCTTCTTCTTCTTCTGTTGATTACTAGCACCACTGCTTATATCATGAGAGGAAGAAGAAACATAAGAATATACATCCGACGAATCAGGCAAAGGATTGATTTAGGATTGATGCTCTCATGGTGGAGAGTTAACATTTGAAACATTAGGTGCATTCGAGATCACCGAATTGGATAATAACCGTACTGGCAATCTAGGAAGATTCAAAGTGGAAATAAAGGGAGGACCAATGTCTCCAACTGGAGGAAAAACAAAAGGTACCCCTTGAAAACAAGTCTCTTGATTGGTAGTCCCAGAAGAGGTTTCCATAGCTATTTGATGAAACTAATTATCTCCCTAAGGCCTTCTAAATACCACACACAACAAACAATACTCAAACTAAAAGCAACAAGAAAATTGGTGAATAGGTGGAATATAAAATTCGGAATCCTCACGAGTGTATCAAGCTATCACAACTCGCAATATATTGTAGGGTCCAATAGTTATACTCTGCCCAATTTTTTAGAGCACTAACCAAGGAGGATTGGGACCATACCCTTAGTCGTATAACCCGACTACCTAATAGTACATGCATAGTAGCTCCCTAAGTGTTGTTCTCGGTGTATTGCGACAACAAGATGGGCAAAATGTTTAGTTGGATGGTTCCAATATCCTATAAGGGTCTCCCGATATACAAAAGGTACATGGGAGCTCAAATCTATAGTAGTGTTGTCTAATGCACAACCGTTCGATAGGGGCCTACCTATATACCATCGAGTATGTGAAAGAACCTTTCAACATACTGTGAGGTACGTGAAATTTCCTTCTATATACCAACTAGTATGTGGAAGAACTACACAGTCCCCGGGATGCATTGCAAGAAAATAACAATAGATCCTATGCTTAAAGGCGCCGGAACACATCTTTAACCTATCACTCAAGTTGCTAAAGATTTTATTTAACTAGTGCTTGATATTATCTTATGTGGTTAAGTTGAATTATAATGTAACTTCAATAATGTTAAACTCATAATATTGTTTGATCCCAGTGCTACAGATAGTTTTATTTCTCCATATGCATTAAATAAATGTGGGTTTGTATCCTACGAGCATGACGATTTCAACTTAGTTCAAATGGCTTTTAGGGGTAAAACATGCAGTCGGACCTAGTGTTGAAAAATGTATAGTATATATCGTGGTATATGTTACACAAGTCAAAGTGTATGTCACCACCTTGGGGACCTATGACCTTATCATAGGTATGAACTGGCTTGAGGAACATCAAGCTTTGTTGGACTGTTACAAGAAGAGAGTTCTTTGTTTTGATGAAAAAGGGAATGCCATTAAGATTCAGGGTATCAAACAGAAGGTGTCCCTATGTTTCATCTCAACGATTAATGTAAAATGATGTATGAGGCAAGGATGTCAGTTGTATATCATTGAAGCAATAAGTAATAAAAAGGGGTCCTCCTTTGATCAGTACCCAGTATTAGCAGAATTCAGTGATGTTTTTCACAAGGAACTGCCAGGGTTACCTCCTGAGAGAGAACTTGATTTTACCATTGATATTAAACCCAAATCAGAGACAAAATCAAAGACACCTTATAGGATGATGTCCCCAAATCTTTGTGAGTTGCAAATGAAGATGAAGGAACTATTAGACCTAAGATTCATCAGACCAAGTATTTAACCATGGGGTGCACCAATAATTTTTGTAAAGAAGAATGATTGTTCCTTACGTCTTTGAATAGATTATAGAAATTTGAATGGGGCCACAATGAATAATACGTACTCGATACCTCAAATCAATGACCTCTTAGATCAAATGAAAGGGGTGATAGACTTCACGAAGATCGACCTGCGATCAAGTTACCACTAACTTCAGATTAAGGAACATGATATACCTAAGACTAATTTTTTAACTCGATTTTGGAACTATGAGGTTGTAGTAGTAAGCTTTGGTTTGACCAATGCCTCAACAATATTCATGAGCCTCATGAATAGCGTATTTCAGAAGTACTTAGATCCGTTTTTGCAAGTCTTCTTGGATGATATCCTTATATATTCCAAGATTGAAAGAGAGCACAAGGAACACTTGTGAATGGTGTTTCCATGCTTAAGAGAGCACACATTGCATGGTAAGTTGTCCAAATGTTATTTTTATCAAAAGGAGATCCATTATCTAGGGCATATAATTTACGAAGAGGGAATTTTTGTGGACCCTAAAAAGGTAAAATACATAATGGATTGGCCCATGCCAAGGAATGTGCATGAATTGAGGAGGTTCATGGGTTTAGCATGGTACTATAGAAGGTTTATGGAAGGTTTCTAAAAAATTGTGAAACCCATAACAACCTTACATCTGTTATAGAGTATTTTTCCACCTTGTGAGCTTTAACACTCATTGGCCTCCATTATTCATTTGATTGACTCAGAACCACTTTTTGTCCTCCAAGAACCCTCGTTTTCGTATTTTTGTTCCTGTACATGAGCTGCTTCATTGCAACTCAAGAATACGCAGTCTTGTTGATGCCTCGATTGCGTATGAGATGGAATGGTGTTCAAGGGAAACAACAGGGAACGAAAACCCAGCCAAAGGATATAAAGGCCTCTGCTGCGACTTGTGTGTGTTTGATCCTAGAAAGGATTTGTTGTCCTGTGAGGAAAGACAAGAGTTTTCCTAATCCTAAGAGTTAGTCTAACTTTGAAAATAAATATAATGTAAGTCAACCTATTCTAAAAGGAATGATTTGTTTGTGCAAAAGATAACCTGATCTAAAATTTACTAAATGTTTTCACCAATTCAATAGACATGCAAAACTGGATCTTGACTCAGTAGCTCAAGATATAATTAGTTAAATACATTCAATCAATAATAGCTTAAGAATTAGGTGCATACAATCTTATCCTGTATCCAGAATGTTAATTGACAAATTAATATTAACTCAATGTTTTCTGTGAATCATTTGCAGAAATAGATAAAATGTTTTAGATAAAGACATTCATTTAAAACATCAATTACAGTGATCATCAATTGAGAGAAATCTAAACTATAAACCAATGTAAGCTACTAATTGCAAATAATAAATAGTATTAGTGAATGTGTTGAAGCAAAATCACAATCTATCAAAGACATTTGACAAATTATAACAGAAGAGATAGCTGAAGAAAGTTGACTGTGTATTAAGGCCTCCAAAACATTACATAGTCTGCAACAACAGAGCGTCTCTAGTCTCTTTTGGCGATTTTTTCCCCTAACCATCTATCCCCCCTCTACCTACGAGAGATCTACCCTTTAAATAATAATTACAAAATGATACAAAGAGTAAATTCCCACAAAACAGGGATTACAGAATTCGAATTAGACTAATGGCCAAGAAAAGCTTGCCACTTGGACCAAATTTCTAACAATTCATCTATATTTGGATAATTTGTTGATTCAAGCCTCAGCTGGGCATCACATGTGAAACTTTCAATCTCATTTTTAGCCAACTTATGCCAAATACGGATAAAAATGTGGATCTTGCCCTCCATGGCAATAGGTTTCCTGATCAATTGATCCACGTCTTCAATTTTGATATGCTCCAGGTGCTGAATATTCTCTTTGGCCTCCTCGCATCAGCGTTCGACCTATTCAATGAACGGACAATCGTTTTCAATAAGATCCATGGTAGGGAATTACAACGTTTCCATGATGTTGTCAACAACATACCACCTCCTTCTGCAAATAGATTGTGCTTTCTGGATAGTATCTTCAACCATATCATTGAGATCATGCAAAGCACGCAACAGAGTCCTAAATTTCTTATGTTGGAAACTATTAAAGACAGGACTATCATTTGGTATGTCCTTAATATACCTCTTCCATCCCACAATATCATCATTGGCTTTAGAGGCTTTTTCTCTCTTGGCTATCTGCCCATCAAGAATAACATACATCTTGCCAAAAGCAATGTGAGTCTCTCGAATTTCATCCAAAGTGCCAAACAATTCAGTCAATAGTTTATAGTGTTCTTCATTTACCATAATGGCCAAGCCCTTAAACTCCTACTGGGAAAAACTAGAGAAGGAAGAGGAGGCTGCACATGCAGTTGCATCCTCACATTGTTTCTCAAGCACAACTATCGTTTGTGTATTGTTAGCATTCACAACTTGTGCATCATGTAATTGAGCTTGGAGAGAGGTATTCCTCAGCTGCAAATCTTCAAATCTATCTTCAAACACCTTTCTGAGATCACTAACATAAGCTTCATGCTCCTGATTGGTTTTCCCCAATTGCTCTTCAAGCTACTTCAATTCTTCCTTTTTCAAATCAATCTCCCTGTTTAGTGTCTTCACTGAATCAAAATTTGCACCTGCAAATGCACCCAATGCTACAGCTATATCCACTGCTTCTGTCTAGACATCATCAGATTGCTTAGCCAAAATTATTTGATCAAGAGTGGGTGCCTCCAATCCACCTTGATCCCTACTCTTCTTGCCTCTTCTTACCACTGCCTTAGTTGCTTTATTGTAGAAATAATTCCTGAGAGGGACTACAATATCTTCTTCAAACTAGGCTACCAATTCAGTGAATGATGTAGTCACATATACTGTTGAAACCAATGGGGATGTCTGAGTAACAATAGAACTGGGTAAATACATAGTGACTTGGGAAGCAGGTGGGGAGGAAGGGACATTTTGAATGGATGGTGGTAAAGAGATTGGGGAGGGAATTGAAGTGAAAACTTCAAAAAGTGGAATATGGATGTCACCAACTGGTGATAATGGAGGAGGAACTAGAGTATGCTCATCAGTAGCTAGTGGTGATAAAATGGATGGAAATAATTGCAGAGGGATAGTCGAAGGCTAGACCTCTGCTAAAGCAAATGGAAAAATGTGAAGTGGAACTAAACTTGATGGAAATGGGTCAGTGATGGAAGTTGCTGTATGAAATAATTGGGATATGGAAGGTGGTACTGTTGACCTAGATGATAAAGTTGAAAGAAATTGAATAGATGACAGTAGAAGTGTTGAGGTTGTGGTAATAGCATTGAAAGTGGTTCCAAGGATCTGTCGGTCTATGACAGAGTCATCCATTTCAATAGTAATCAATAAATCTGTATTTGTCTGTGAAGTTTCAGTCACTTCTTCAACCAAAGGCACAGAAGGATGTACCTCATCTTCAACATCACAGTCAATAATGTCTAAGGTAGGGATTTGAGATGCAGAAGTGTGAGTTTTCTTCCTTTTAGCTGGTTTAGTCACAACTATCACTTGATCATCACAAATCAGGGTAACTGCAGCAGTCACTGTTATAGGTTAAACTTGCACCTCTCCATCCATGATCACCTTGAGCTGTTGATCACACAAAAGGACAACTTGGATGGAGGAGCATGTTGACCTTAGATGATACTTTGAACTCACTCCATTTCCTGACATTACTGGGAAAAACCCAAAAAATATCATTTTGAGATATGAGCGCTACTATACTCAAAGAGACTAGCGCCCATACGCTACTCTAGTGTATAATAGTAGCGCCCATATCCTAGTATACGCTACTCCTTCTCAACATAGTAGCGCTCAGCATTTTAAACTCGATGAGCGCTAGTTGGTAAGCACTAAAGTAGCGCCCTATATGCTACTTCACTGAACAAGAGTCGCGTACATCTTAAAAGATGATTAAAAAATAAATTAATTTCTCGAGGAGGATTAGTTGTTGGTAGTTTCCTAACTCCCCCAACTTCCTCCATAACTATACATCGACCTAAACTACTTCTCTAATCTTATAAATACAAAAGAAGATTAAAAGAGAAGGGTTAGAACCTAGATGGTGAGATGGATTAATGGAGAAACTTTGAGACATAGAGAGAAGCTTGCATTGAAGGAGTTGATGTTGAAGATATCCAAGTCAGAGAAGAGCCAGAGCCCAAAATCAAGTTGCAGGAGCCTGTTTCATGATCAGGTATACTTTTACATCATTCTACTTTTGACAATAAAGGTTGAAGTGTCTTTCTTGTTCCAATTTAAATGTGTTCTGTAATGACATCTTGATTTGGATCTGTTTTGGTCAATGCTGAATGTTGAACATTGTTTTTGTTTCTTTCAAGCTTTATATATTGTCCAAAATGCTTTGAGAAAGGTATTGTTATTGCAGGTTTACTGAAGGGAAGGTGGATTTGGAGGTTGAACACAAGATCAAGTAAAGGCTAGGATCAAAATTCAATTGAAAGGTGTGTTCCCAAGATCCATAACTTATTTCTTTTCATAAATATATTTGCAATATCATTAATACACTTACCTGTCACCCCAACCAAGTTGATAGCATTAGTTTCCTTGCTATAGGGTAGATTTTCCAGCCAACAGACTGGTGACTCCGCTAGGGAGAGTTAAGTTTTGGCTCTAGGAAACCTTGTTCTTGTTTGTCTTCCTAGATTGTTTTGACTTCTTTGATGTGTTAAGAAACCCTGTAGGTATCCCTTGCCTGTTTCTTGCTGCTTTCATCAGCCTTTTGGTTTATTTCAAAGTCAATTTTTTAAGCTTTTGAGATATGAGCGCTACCCTGTTGTACACACAGTAGCGCCCATACGCTACTGTTTTATACATATAGTAGCGCCCATCTCTAAAGGGGCGCGAGTTTCCCTACTGCACAGTAGGGTACACTTTCTGAAGCATTCTATTTTTGGTTTGCTTGATTTTTAGCCTTTTGGTGGTTTGCTGACTTTGCTGTGGGATCTCCGTGACTGGTGTATGAGGTTTTTAACTGTTGTTTAAGTCATAGAACCTTTTCTTGAAGTCTTTTTCCATCTTTTGAATCGCTTGTTGACCTTTGGAACATTTGGACTGTTTGTGACTTTTTGGAAGACTAGGTTGTGTTTGGTGTTGAGCACTTCCACTTTTTTAGGCCCTGACTACCTGTTGCTAGGTTACAAACCTGCATACTCTTGTATCTGCTGTTTGTGGCGACGTTTGGCTGCTCTCTACTCCTCCTATCCTTTGTTTTAGGGTTTGGTCCGTTGTAGAGCCTCTAGGGTGTCTTCTATTTTGGTCGATGTCCATTCTTCCTGGACTTATTGTCTTTTGTTGGTTGCAAGTGCATTTAAACAGCTGTAGGCTGAGCCATTTCTCAGTTTCTTTGTGTTAGTAGGGCAGCTTGCTTGTCTACTTTTGCTTGGAATAGTGGTCTTGCTAGGGATAGATACTTTAGGTCATTCCTTTTGTGTCTTTCTCCTTTGTTTTCTCCCATTTTGTTTCCAAGTTTAGAGGCTTTTTCTTTGCAAAAAAAAAAAACCTGTAGATCAAGTCTTTTTCGAGCTAGGGTTTCGACAGCTATAAGCCTAAGAAATTTTTAGCCATACTTACACACATTGCACATAAAAGTTTTATTTTGCTTTCCATTTTTATATAATTCTTTTTCGTTTATAGAAAAAGCAAAAAAAATTTGGTATTTTAAGTTTAAATAAAACTTGTTTTTGTTGTTACAAGATAACTTAGGATATTTTGTACAATTTCAAAAAGAAAGCAAAATTTTTTTAAGTAGGTTTTCTTAGATTTTCAGTTTTGGAAAGAAGTAAATAAAAAAATAAAAATGAAAAGAGCTTTGTTGTAGAAAGTTTTGATTTTTATGCACTTTTGTTTTCTTGTTATAACCACGCCACACAAAAGCACTACCCTTTTTGAGTAATAACAACCCTAAAATTTGTTAATAAAATGAACTAGAAACATTTTTTCTTTTTAGGGATACACTACACCAACTAGTTTTGGTTAGGATCTTGAGTTTAAATCACCTTAAACCACTCAAGATCACACATTGCGCAAAAATCATAGTAAGACTATCACAGGTAAACCCACCTCACTCAAAACTTGCCTGGGATCTATGCAGTAGGTCATTGCAAGATCAGATTGTTGGGAATACCCCTCCTACTTTCTGTTCGAGCATACGCTAGGATCGGATTGCATATTGGGGACTCTTTCGAGTTTCGGGCTTAGCTACCCTGCCCACGCTTTCTGATTCGACCGGTGACTATTCCCCCAGGAGTTTTCGGTGCTGTGGTATCCTTAGTATCTGACTCTAGGTTCATACACAAGTGACAGCAGAGGGTATATCTGCTTCACCTAAGACAGACGTGGGAGGAAATCCCTTGCAGGTCTTTGGGAGGGCGGTTGGGTGATTCTAGCGCTTGCACCCTTAGTCATTGTATTGTGGACCCCGGGTAACTGTCTTTCTTCCTTCGTTGATCTATTCTGGGCCCTCATCATCCCAGACTCTTCTCCGGAAGGCATCTTTGTTTGCCTGGTTTGTATACTTAGGACTTTTTAGTTGGCGTCCTGTTTTCCCCCTAGTTGTAGTGGCCACCAGGTTCTAGTCTGTTATTTTATATTTATAATCACGGAGAATCAAGAGCTTCGTAGATTGAGGAGGTTTCAAAACCTTCCACCACTTAGAACAGAACCTTTACAGCCAGCTAGACGACAACGGGTAAACCTCGATATTTCTTCAGAAATTACTCCTGAAACTGAATTTCCTGAAGAAATTCTTGTAACAGAAAACCTTGAAATTGAGTTTCCTGAGGAACCACTACCAGGTACCACAGATCAGCAACACTTTAGTACAGTTGAGGTGGAAGATCTTACTTCTGCGGAGTATAGTACTCCTTTCAATCCTCCTTTAACCAATACTAGAATTCCGCTTCTGTCACCTGTTGGTTTCCAGCAGCCCCATTTCAGTGCAGATAATTCCTTACCCGGACATCTGATGTCCAACTTAGGAGGTGAACAGGGAGTTCCCCAAACTCCCACTTTAGGTATGAACACTAACACAGTAAATCCTTCTTTTACTGCTACACCAAGTCAGGCACAAACCACATCTGTGTCTACTCCATCTTTTAGTTTCAACACTGGTACATTAGGTATGCCTAGTTCGACAACGATGGCATCTATTCCTACACCTACTGTTGGACCCAGCAGTACAACCAACTGTGCAACACCTCTTGCTTCTCAACCGTTATATCAGATTCCTAGTACTTGGATTTCCACACCTGTTGTAGGACCAAGTGCTTCTGCAAACATGCCAGCCATGGGCACTCTGACTGCACCGTCCACATCAACTTCTATTGGTTTCAATACCTTTGTAGGCTCTAACATGAACCAATGTAGTATGCCTGCAAGTAATGTCCCTCTTTCCTTATTCTCAGGGGGAGGGGGTAATATCTTTAACCAGCAATATGGCGGGGCTAACACCCAGCCACAGTGGACGAACCCACAAAGCACTAATCCACTTTCATATGGGTGGGGAAATTTTAATAACTCTTTCGCACAACAATAACAAATGGCAGGGGGTAACCCCTACCAACAAGTAGCTGGGGGAAACCCCTATCAATAGATGGCAGGTGGAAACTCCTATCAGCATATGGCCGGAAGCAACCCTTATCAACAGATGGTTGGGGGCAACCCCTACCAGCAGACGGCTAGGGGCAACCCCTACCAACAGTTCATGGGTCAAACTATGGGTAGTTCCCCTTTTGCGACCCCAGCGTATCAAGTACCGTCTTATCGGCCTCGTCTACCATTTCTGGCAACTTTAAATTTTCCAGATCTTTCCAAACTGACAAACGATCCTGTGTGTCATAATGCGGCATGGCCATCAATTCCCACCAAGTTACCTTCGGACATTCCAAAGTTCGAAGGCAAAGCAAGTGAAGACCCTGGTGACCATGTCACTACCTTCCACTTATGGTGTTCCTCAAATTCGCTAAATGAAGACTCCATTAGATTGAGATTGTTTCAAAGGACCTTAGCTAGTGCTGCAGCCAAATGGTACATTGAGTTACCTGTAGCAACATTCTCTAGTTTTGGGGATCTCGCCACAGTCTTTTTGAACCACTTCCAGCTTCCTGTTCGGTATGATGCCGGAACAGACCTTTTGTCTACTTTTAGACAAAACAAAGCCACTCACTTATCTGACCACATTCAGGAGTGGCGAAGACGGAAGAGGCTCATTAAGGCCAACATACCTCCAGAGTTCCTTCTTGAGTGGTACTTGAAATCACTCCTTCCTTATATTTCCAAGGAAGTAGCTACATCTGGAGTATCCAATGAAGAGGAAGCCATTTTACGAACTTAGCAGTTAGACCTCATGTCTGCACAATCTGGGTTACTGTATGAGATCATACCCGATGCACCACGATCGAATACCGATCCGAGTAGACCGAAACCTGGACCACATGCTGACGACATAGTGGGTTCAGTTGTCTCTGTAGCTTTCGAAGCACTGACTAAACAGGTTCATGCCTTATCAGTCAAACAATCGACTACAGATGTTTCTTCCATCACGACCTCTCCTTCTACTTCTGATCCTGTCAATTAGGTTCAGAACAATCAAAAGGGCCCTCGGCAGCCCAATAACAAAAAGAAGGGCAAGAAAGGAGAGGGGAACCAACAAAATCCCCAAAAAGACAATGCCGAAGAGGGTAACAAAGAGGAAAAGAAGGTTAAGTTCCCTTGTAAACTTTGCAAGCAGAACCACCTTACTCACCAATGCCCTCTACTTGAAGAAGCCCAGAAGCTATTAAGAGAAAAGAAGCCTGCCGTCCTAAAAGATCCATTCCCTAAAGGGCAGGGCTCAACTTCTAGCACCTCAAAAACTGGGGGCACTACACATGCAACGGTTGATCAAACATTTATTAACATGGTTAATTCAGATGCACTCTTGCAAACCAGAGCCAGGAACTATACCCCGGAAGCACAGAAAAAAGATAAGGAGATTCCAAAATCTTCCACTCCACTTCACATACCTATGGACCCAATGCCCAAGATCCCGAAAGGTGTCTTGAAATGGGCATCGCACAATCCCAACACACGGGCTGCTTCTAACTACAATGTAATTGAAGATTTAGCCCAGAACCCTTGTGCCATGTCTACTTTAGAAGTCTTGCAAAGTTGTCCTTTACAACGGAATGCACTTCTGGAAGCCATTGGGAGTATGGAATCCTCTAACATGTCTGTGCGATTTGATATGACTAATGTCAAATACCGGTTGTCCTATCACGTTGCCCTTCAGATTAAACTCGTTCATGGTCCAATGACCATCAGACGAGCTGTTGTAGATGAGGGCGCGTCGACTTGCGTAATGTCAATTTCCTGTTGGAAAGCTCTAGGTTCTCCTGAGTTAGCCCCTTCTAACACACTGCTTACTGCATTTGATGGTAGAACTTTCCGTCCACATGGATTTTTGCCATCATTTGATGTCACTTTGGCCGGTAAGACAGTTGCTGTTGAAGTAGAAGTTCTGGACGCTCCGCTTGATTACAATATGTTATTGGGCAGGAGTTGGACTTATGCCATGCGAGCCATTGCATCGGCAGTTTTTCGAGTAGTTATGTTCCCATTAGAAGGTAAGATTGCTACAGTCGATCAACTTTCTTTCACTCAGAGAAACAACCAGACTTCTTCGGAAACCACAGTTCCTTTGATTGACCAAACCACCCCGGTTGGCGAGAGTTTAGGAGCAAGACTTTACGGATCACTAACTGGCACTTTTGACCTACCCGCTCCTACTTTATTTGCGTGTACTGAGGGATGTTCATCGCCTGAAACTGCCATGGTTAGTTTAACAACTGAGGCTGAGTTTCTCCCAACTAATACAAACCCCTCCGTACCCACCCCTGTTGTAGAAGTTACCCACTTGGATAAATGGGGGCTTCACTCAATAAACAGCTATCATAGCACGTTCATTCATGGCATAGGAAACAATACCCCTATTTTCACTAAGTATTGGAAAATACCTTCCAAAATTGTTTTTTTTACCCCCTCCCAATATGCCTTCCCAATTTAAAAAAAAACCCTATTTTCACTAGATGTTGTATGTATCAATTTTTTCATTAACATTTTTTATACCCCTTAATATTTCTACCTAGTATATTGATATGATACCCCTCTTATGACCCCACATGCATTCTACAATGCACCTTGCTTCTTTCAATGTATATTGTGAATGCACATTACTTCACCCACAATACAATTACTCAACCACATATCATTATGATTTGCAACATCTAATGGTCTAATGAAGAGATAGGAGATCACTTCTTGTATGTCACTGGATCCAATGCACATAGTACAACATTTAGATTGCATATTGTAGTTCCCCAATCGCTGATTAAGCCTGTTGTGGGATAGGTATCCAAGCCCCCAAGGCCTGTAACAAGCTCTAGGAGGTTGATTAAACCTCCCAAGGCCTGTAATAGGCACGAGTGGTTGGGTATTCAATCCCCCAAGGCCTATCGAGGACCTATAATAGGCCCTGGAGGCCTAGAGCCTCCCAAGGATATTGGTAACAACTGGCTGAGTTTTATTGGTAACAATTGGCTTTCAATGACCATTGTCTCTCGACTATGATCGACTAGAAACCCACTTCACCAAGAAACCCCCTGGCCTCAAGCATTCCTCAAGACGCGATTTCCCTGTGTACTGGTAAGCCCGAGCCTTGCCTCAACCCGATTTCTCATCCAGCCGTGATCCTGCCATCTCCATTTGGTGGATATTTGTCAGCCCGCCCATATAAAAAAGACCCCAAAGTATTTTTGTATTGTTACATTAAATAAAAAAACCCTTTGCCCCTTAATATATAAGTAATATAATTTTTAGGTTTTCATGAATATTTAATACTGCAATATGAATGAACGTGGTATTATATTTCCTTCTAGTGAAGCTCCCATGCTTGGATTCTTATCAAACTACAACATAACATATTTTGACTCCATTGGTGTCTGTTGAGTCAAACATAGATGGTGCCACTACTCAGACACCAGACCCGATCCGCTCTCTTGATAGTTTAAATACTACTTTACCTTCTTAAGAGGAAATGTTAGAAGCCATGACCGACCCAGATCTTCCTCGGGAACATATAAATCCTAGGTCCTTCTTGTTTCTGGTTCTTAACTTGATAGAGAGAGGTGAATTTTGTTCACCACCGAATGAAAATACTGATTTCACTTCTTCACAAGTTAGTATTGTTGAAGCAAATAGATTACATACCTTGCTGGTGAACATTTTCACTGGGGTCAACGGAAACATTTTCTTTGAAACGGGATGTTATCTCGATGAGATCATTCCGTATACCAATCTTTTCCATGATTTCCATAACACCTTTTCCCGGCCTCACAAGCAGGATCTAGGCATTGACCCTACCTGAAGAAGTATTATGCTTAGGCTGAAGTACTTTTTCTTGTAACATAACTGTATATTTTTGTAAAGCTAGTTTTGTTATGCTCGTTAGGTAATCTTATGTGTGTTTCGTTTCTTGTACCAGATGTCAACCGAACACTTCTTAGGATTTGCTGATGGTGCCAGTCGCCACACCTGTCAGTTGGCTGCAGCAGCTTGGGTCATTTATTCACCCATTGGCCAACTTGTCTCTTCGGGGGAGGGGGGGTTTGTTTGGGTCCTACCACGAATAATGTGGCTGAATATAGTGCAGTTATAGAACTTCTTCGAGATGCTCTCAGTCATGGCATTTCAAATTTGGAGGTAAGGCTTGACTCACAAATAATTGTATTTCAGTTAATAGGTGTCTATCAGATTAGGGATCCTGGATTGCTACGTAAGTTTCTACAAGTTAGACTATTGGAAAGACAATTTCATTCTATTAGATATGAACACATTCCAAGAAGTTTAAACACATTAGTTGATTCATTAGAAAATTATGTGTTAGACTGGCATTTGCATCATACATTGTCATAAACGGCATTGCACACATAAAATTTAAACACACACACATGTAAATAACCGATACTATATATAGCCGATACTGTATCAAAAAATATGAGTTTTGAGTCACAAGTCTATCAAGTCAAGTCATAAAAGTACAAAACTGGGCATAGTAGCCTCAAAAATATATACATAGAATGTATTCCTCTCCTATGGAGAAGGAGGGACCTCATCATCATCTACTGCATTGCGATAGCAAATGACAATCCTAGCTATTTTCCGCAGCACCCTAAGCCATGCTGGGGGCACCCCAACAACATCTTCCTGCATATCAACAGGTATCTGATCCATATGGCATGCAGGAACCTCGTGATTCAACCGACCTATTTTTCTCTCCAGGGTTCCCAACATAGCATCTGCTGCAGTAATATCAGCTGGCCTCACAAGGATGGTAGGATGTCCCTCAGGATGAACAGGCCCAACATCTGCATGTGACACTCGATTAGAACTTCAAAATTCATTCATAAAAATCAAATACTTGAAAATTTTTGAAAAAATCAAATAATCCTCAAAATTTAAACATACCAATATCTCCCCAGGATCCACCTGGAGGAAGCACCAGCTCTGGATCGTGACAGAAATCCAATCCATCATATGGAAACTGCTCGAAAGCGAGCACTTGCCTCTCCCACCACCCCCAGAAATCATCAGTATGATAACAATAGTGACTTTCCCCACCACCCTTGCAGAGGAATATGTCACCCCAATGGCCTAGTCTGGGCTCACGGGGGTTAACTTGAGGTAGAGGCATCCCCAAACTGATAGCAGGCATCCTCTCAAAGAAGAAAGTACACCAAAATACTACCGTACCCAAAATTCTTCATTGTGCCGGATTTGCAACTTGTCAATTGAGATTTCATGTTTGCCAACAAACTAGTACACCAATCATAGACATGACCGTGTAAGCATTGTACACCAATATGCATAGAGTGCCTGGAAGCTAAGTGTTGTGAAGCACTACCTACTACTCAGTTGATCATGCTCACTATCACTTTCAGAGGGAGACCGTCAATAGTTGAAATCAAGACTTGGATTCCCGATTTTTCCGCTCCAGCAACACAATATGTATTCATGTATTCTTGCACTGATCTTACACCCACACGAGAAGAACCTTTCAGATTGATTACATCTCCTCTCCTTGAGAGACCAGTAATGAAATATATGTCATCAACAGTAAGCTCCAGAGTCTGCCCACGGATGACAAAAGTATTGGTATCCACATCCCAATACTGAATAAGTCTTCGAAACAGTTTGTTTAAAGCCCTCATGTTTACGATTCGGTAAAACTTCAACAAACCGCATCTTCGAAGAGCGTGGAGGGTGGCCGGATCTTGCATGGCCAACCTATCCATGTCCTCATGCTCCCTCTCCCTCCATTGAAGGACCATCCTGCACAAAAAACCAAAATGTTTTGAGTCTCGGCGCTTGTATGTAGGTTTTCAAGAGTGTATACTACACAGTCGTGTATGGGCGCTACTCTGCTTCAGCACAGTAGCACCCATCGCATTTATACGCTACCGCTGTGGTTACACAGTAGCGCCCACGTAGCAACACTTGTGAGCATCATGTTGCAAGCCATTTTTTGCTCAAAAAATAAAAAATAAACCACGAAAATGCAAGTTAGGTGGATTTTAACTTACTTGGTAGAGGAAGATTGAAGTTTGGATGCTTGGTTTGAGCGCCGTGGAGATTTGAAATTTGCAAAAGGTTGCCCCAATCTTTGCCCTACAAAACAAAATTGAAAATTGATTTTTAAAATGAAATTATATATATAAATTGGATTTTGATTTTTAGCCACAATTGTTAATTTTCTATAGTTTCAAAATTTTCAAAAAATCCCTAATTAATCAATTGAAACACACAATATGGTATAATACTAATCCAAGCTCAATTTTCATTTAATTTTTGTCGTATTCGTCTCCTAAGTTTCAAAATTCTTGATGATAGACCTTGTCAACTAGCTAAATAATTCAATTTCATATATCATTCGAGATTTTTGCCGCATCGACTAATATTTTGTTGAAGACCTAGTTTTGGCAGAGTATGAAGATATGATCCTAGAAGCTGACCTTTAAGTCATTTTAAGCTCTTTTTTGGACTATCTAAACCTAAACAAGATTGCTGAGCAAGCTTGTCCTCTTCGAGCTCGTTAAAGTAATTGAAGGCTCATCCACTCAGGTATAGAATTACCCCTTTTCCGGGCCTAGGTGGATTAACTACGAAAAAGGTATACTCTAGGTATACTCCTGTATGCACTAGAAGAGTTCTTCTTCCATTGTTTTATACTTTTTCAGGGGAGGAGACTAACTGTACAAAAAATGACCTTTTGGAGCCTTTCTTTAGGGTTTTCAGGCTCTCTAAACATGAAAATACCAAGCGAGCATACACCTACTCGGGCTCGATGTGAAATCCACGAGAGGGTAAGTAGAGGATTGTTTAATTTTTTCAACTCTATAAACAAGAAAACACCGCCGAGCACAGACCAATCCGGGCTCGATATAAAATCCATGGATAGGTGAAAAGAGGATTGTTTAAGTTTTTCAGACTCTATAAATAGGAAAACACCGACGAGCATTAATTTGCTCGGGCTCGATACTAAAATCCACGAGCAGATATATGGAGTTATTGTTTAAGTTTTTCAGACTCCTTAAAATTGAAAACACCGGCGAGCAAGAACAGATCTCGGCTCGATATTAAAATCCATAGATCAATAAACATAAAGTAATCTTCTATCTCTTCTTCGAACTCTATAAATAATGAAGAAGGTCCTGAGTCTTCCTCCCATGGGCTCGTTAAACTATTTAAATGGTTGGATCTACTGAATTTTCATTCTTTCTTGGACTCATTAAAACAAGAAGGGTATTCTTTTATCTAAAAAGAATAAGGGACGGGAAAGACATATCGTATCTTCATTGTCAAAGGCAGTTTCAATCAAGTTCTATCCTTGAACACAACACCTTGAGTCTATCTTGTCGGTTGGGTTTAGTTTTGGACCTCAGGGTGAACCTTTCCTCCGAGTTATTTACTCCCCCGGTTGGTTATTCTTCCAACCATATGGAGAGTCTGCTAATGTCTCTTACATTTCAGACTTTTTATTTACCCCATTATGTCAGAAACTGCCTGAGTCACTTTGTGTCGTGCTCAATGTTCAAGGATATATCCTGTGTCGGCCATTCTGCAGTTTACCTTGACCTCATGTGTCGGCCTTCCTAGTGTCAGTCTTGTTACATATTATTCCATATCATCTCTTACCAGTTGAGTGTTCCTCGAGTTGGATGATGGAGGATGCCTTAAGGCCTCCCTTCCAACGAACTTCTTCCCATCGACATCAACTCATTATTCTGGGATTGAAGTTTAGAGTTTAGGTTAGTACCTTGGAGATTGCAGTCACCAGTGGCAATTTTCCTCACTGTTGAATGATGAGAATACATCAATGTCTCTTCTTTGACAGGATTCCCAAGTGTTCGACTCCAAGTCTATCTATTCACATTTGGCGAATCGTACTTGGTACCTTGGACCCCATCATCATTATTGGTGGAAGTCCTTGCGTTTGTTAACGGTATACATCAATGACCGGTAATCAAACGATACCCCCCATGTTCGACTGTCAACTCATATATTCACATGGTTAGGGTTTGTACCTAGAGTTGTTTTGGATGAAGATCTTGGGATTTTGGATGACATTACCTCATTTTGTTATCACCCAAGTTGCGCAAGACTGAGCCTCACTTATATTCGGCTCTCCATGAGACATAGATCCAGTTTGTTGTTATGGCTATGATCTCTCAGTTTGACATGGATCCACATTTGTATTTCAAGTGGCCATGCTTTATATACATCTCCTTGTTATGTATCGGAGATCATGTTGTATCACACTGAACATCTATATGATGTCAAAAATGTAATTGCTAGCTAACCTTGATCTTTGTTGCAGGTGTTCTTGTGACTTGTTTTCTGCGGTTCTTTACTCCTCCTCTGGCTTTGGATTATAATGTATTTCGGCCATCGTTTCCCTCTGACCTCACACATTAGGGGGCATCTGTTATAGGTTAAACTTGCACCTCTCCGTCCGTGATCACCTTGAGCTGTTGATCACACAAAAGGACAACTTGGATGGAGGAGCATGTTGAACTTAGATGATACTTTGAACTCACTCCATTTCCTGACATTACTGGGAAAAACCCAAAAAATATCATTTTGAGATATGAGCGCTACTCTACTCAAAGAGACTAGCGCCCATACGCTACTTCAGTGTATAATAGTAGCGCCCATATCCTAGTATACGCTACTCCTTCTTAGCATAGTAGCGCTCAGCATTTTAAACTCGATGAGCGCTAGTTGGTAAGCACTAAAGTAGCGCCCTATACGCTACTTCACTGAACAAGAGTCGCGTACATCTTAAAAGATGATTAAAAAATAAATTAATTTCTCAAGGAGGATTAGTTGTTGGTAGTTTCCTAACTCCCCCAACTTCCTCCATAACTATACATCGACCTGAACTACTTCTCTAATCTTATAAATACAAAGAAGATTAAAAGAGAAGGGTTAGAACCTAGATGGTGAGATGGATTAATGGAGAAACTTTGAGACATAGAGAGAAGCTTGCATTGAAGGAGTTGATGTTGAAGATATTCAAGCCAGAGAAGAGCCAGAGCCCAGAATCAAGTTGCAGGAGCCTGTTTCGTGATCAGGTATACTTGTACATCATTCTACTTTTGACAATAAAGGTTGAAGTGTCTTTCTTGTTCCAATTTAAATGTGTTCTGTAATGACATCTTGATTTGGATCTGTTTTGGTCAATGCTGAATGTTGAACATTGTTTTTGTTTCTTTCAAGCTTTATATATTGTCCAAAATGCTTTGAGAAAGGTATTGTTATTGCAGGTTTACTGAAGGGAAGGTGGATTTGGAGGTTGAACACAAGATCAAGTAAAGGCTAGGATCAAACTTCAATTGAAAGGTGTGTTCCCAAGATCCATAACTTATTTCTTTTCATAAATAAATTTGCAATATCATTAATACACTTACCTGTCACCCCAACCAAGTTGATAGCATTAGTTTCCTTGCTATAGGGTAGATTTGCCTGCCAACAGTCACTTGAGTATCAGCATTAGGCTTAGCAACTGCAGCTGCTTGGGTATCCAACACCGAAGTGATATTTGCTAGTTCCTGTTTTGATTGTTGATATGCTTGCATCAAAACATTTAATTGCTCAGCAATCTTTACCTCTTAAGTATCTTCCATGAGACCTTTGCCTTTGTCACCACCACTATAGGTCAGCATTAATGGACCAGTTGTTTTCTGAGCTTCCTTATCTTCTCTTTCTTTTCTTACCTTCTCAATAAGATTCATTTCCATTGGTCTATAGCTTAACACCTTAGTTGTAAGATCTTATTGATATTTGATGATATGGTTATGTTCATATTTTCTCTTAGCCCTAGCTAGGACATCAGAAAAGGTATTTACTCCCTGATATATGGAGTCATCAGGAAGATATTCATGATCATAACCACCCTTCACATGATTTTACTTGAAATGGGCATCAAGAAATCCCTTAGGATCATGTCTTCTCTTGGAAGCATAGCCTAATTTCAAAGAATCCATTTTGTCCCCCAACATTATTGCCCAATTTGAAGTTGGGATGGAGAATGGTCCAAGTTTCAAGGGGAACTTAGGCTAACCCTTCCTCTTGGGACCAGTGAGCTTTAAATATACACCATTTGTACAAATCTGATAGGAGACTTCTTCAATGACCAACTTGTCAGGAACTATCTTGGGTAGCAGGTGAGCTGAGTTGCTTCCCCAAACTCTGATATATGAGAAGGATTCACCCACATACCAGTCACCAATTGTGGTAATGAAGGTTCTGGCATCCATTGAGAAAGCAGGAGCCTATTCTTTGAATATTTTAAAATAAATACTTCCAAGGAAGTGGTCACAAATTTCATATAACAAAGGTATGTAATTGTTCTCCCACAATATAGAATGATAAATATGGATAGGAGGGTATGATGGAGTCCAAAGCCATCCCATTTTGGGATAATGAAATTCTGCGCAAAATACATCAATGACAAATGCTGAAAAGAAGAAATCGGGCTTCCTCAGAGCCGGTGCTTTCTAGTATGCTTGGATGGTTGTTTTGAGTTCAAATGACAGGATAGATGCCCAAGGGAAAGACTCACTAGTGGTTAGGACATGATGGGCTATAGGATCCCATTCAATTTTAAATACTAAACAATTCGGGAGACCATACAGTTTGCATAGCATAGCTACCAATAGGGAATAAGGTTCTCTAAACTAGGAAACCGGGTACAAGTTATCAGCCCTAGGTATGAAACTGTTAGGTTTATTCATCCATGACTTTAGCATTTCATTAAAATTAAACTTGGTCTTAGAAGACTCTACGAACTCAACATTAAGGGGTTGGACTGTTGGTTTAAGAGCGTAAGCTCTGATGAAAACCTCAGGGCGGAAGGTAGCCAATTGTGACCCTGCACTGTCATTGAATGACCAATCTTTAGGGTTAGCATGGTCCACAATCCATTTAACCGCATCAAAATAAGGAAGGATAGGGGGTCCAGCAGCAATGGCATGAAGCCGGGAATCCCTAATTCTCTCACATCCAAGCCAGTCATTCTGGACGTATAATAGGTCATCATTATAAAAATTGAGTATATTTTGGACCAGTCGATTTGGTAGGTTTCAGTAATCTTGTCACCAGTGTCTGAGAAGATACCAAAGTTTGGGTCCTTGTTCAGTAGGTCTTTGTGAGCAGTCTTAAACCGAGTATTGAGGGACATTTTGAAAGACTGGATAATTCTAATAAATAGAAAAACACATAATCAAAACTAATTTACAAACAACAAACCGTAAATGAAAAAATACGAAAATGATAGGAAAACCAACCTAAATTAACTGAAAAACGGTGAAAATGACCCTCAGTAAAACTCGTAGTGAAAATCCACTCAGAAAGGTAATTTTTTGCAAATGAAAATGATAAGGAAAAATAGAAAAAACCCTATATTTATCAAGTGTCGACGAATAAAACCTAGGACGTAGGATTAAAATGAATCAACTGCTGAGATCAAATCTTGTGGGATGCGGGGTCAAGTTGCGGGGGTTTATTTTACAACTGTGTACATTCTTCCCGCAATCCGCAATCCGCAATTGCGTGTTGCGGGAACACAAACAACTCCTTTTCCAGAATGAAATAATCTTTCCGCAATCCGCAATTGCAGGTTGCAAGTTGCGGAAACACACAACATTATTTTATTATTCAATCCACTTTTCTGCAATATGCAATCCGCAATTGTGGGTTGCGGAACGAAAAGTTCCAAAAACTATTTACAAGGTCTCCCCACAATCTGCAATCTTGCGGGTTGCAGGATGCCAACATCCCAAAAAGGAAAAAAAGGCTCCCGTAATCCGCAATTGCGGGATTGTGGGAGTGCAGGATTAGGGGATGAAAATGAGTTTCAGATAAAAATCAAAGCTTTCCGCAACTTCAGGAAAATAATAAAAAAGCGGAAAGTTTCAAAAGGAAAAATGCTAATTACATTAATCCAAATGTAAAGGCATGAAATCATAATAAACATGATGAAGAACCCCATAATTATGAAGGAATTTTAAAACCATTACCTTTGCATTTAAGAATCTTGGGGATCCCATGTTCTAGTGGCACATGGGATCTGTTGTACCTACAACAAGTTTGTTCCACTATAGCTCGCATACATCAAGTTAATTGGTAAATAATAGTAAAAAATATATTTTTTTACTCCAAAAAGAAACCATTGTGACCTTTGGCCTTCCATGTATCCGAAACGACTCGATTCGACCTTTCACCTACCTTTGGAGGGTTATATATTGAGCTATTATGGTGCATGGAAGGAGGAGAAAGAGAGATCATCGAAACTCTATTGGATTTTTTCCATAGCTTGAGTCTACATCCATTGATCCTAGTTGTTGTGAACCCTTTATGTTCACCTACCAAACTCTTCCATATCTTGTGAAGGACTCATTCTTTTAATCATGAGTTTTCCATTGCATGGGAAATTGAAGTGGTGGAGGCACAAGGGTGAGGGACCTAGTTCTCAGTCCAGATGAGTTTCCGTCAAGAGGTTGTATCATGTACTTCTTGTTGAATTTAATAGAAATACTTATTTTCTTGTCCAATTGATGTTGTGAATGGTTTATTATCATTGGGTACATTTTCTTACATATATAATGGACTATGCCATTTTTTATGCTAACAACTTTCATGTATCATATGCACTTGCTTGTGTTTATTGTTGAGACTAAGCTGCAGGTTCAAGTGTGGTGATTGGAAAGCTCAACGGGGATCTACATCAAACGTCTGGTTGAAGGTTGGTTTTTTATTCTACTTCTTAGAATTTACTTTTATATAGCACGCATTGGGAATTGAGTTGATTTCTGGTAGTCATCTGTTTGTTGTGGTCTACTCCAAGCCATAGAAAGTTTTTCTCCGTAATAGAAATGGCGACTCCGCTCGGGATGAACCTCCATTTTGGGGATTTTGGCATTTTTCTATATTTTGAGTCTCTGTTTTGTCGAGTTTCTATGTTGTTGATTGGCTATTAGATTATGCATAGAAAATCTTGATTTTTCTTGGTCTTTTGATTCATTTTTGGTCCACCTACCTTTCCCTATATGCGAGTCAGCCTTGGTTAGCTCACGTGTACCCGCTACTATTATTTCAATAGACAATGTATATACGCTACTATTCTATGAATAGTTGCGTACAGGTCTGGCTTAGCCTTGTTTGTGATCTTTGGTTGTTGCTGGGTGAATTCTGGGTGTTCTTGAGTCTTATTAGGCCTATATTCTGACTGTTCCATGCCCTTTCACTGACTAGAAACTCCTATTTCTTTTGTTTTTTGAGAATTTGGTTTTCAATCGTTTTTTCTTTTCATAGCTCATTAGCTTAGATGAGTCTTGCTTTCTAGAGTTTGATGGGTTGTCTGCTTTGCATGCTCTGGATTTTTTTTTCTGAAAAGTGTTGATTCTACTTGCATTTTTCCTTCATTTATATTGAAAAATAAATAAAAAACATTGTTTGCATTTTCATTTCATTTATACTGAAAATACAAAAAAATGCTTTATGTATCTACATTTTGCATTAGAGTGCTTATGCTTTCATTAGGGCTTGCTTGTGCATGAAATTATAAAGAGATTGCATTTTTATTTCTGAAAACGAAACGTTGGTTTGATTTTCATTTAGTGGCATATTTTTCCCACTGATAGAAGAGTCTAGTGTTTTTGGATGTGCATTTATTGATTCTATTCACACCATTAGTTTCATGACCATATCCTTTGAGTAATCACAACCATTAAAATTAATGCTTAACTAAAGAATTGATTAGAACATTTTCTTTTCTAGGGTGCACCAACTAGTATAGGTTTAGAGTCTTGGAATAGATCACTGTGAGTTAACAATCTAAGACTATTAAACAAACATTATGTGTCTGACCAGGGAGTGGTGAAACCCATGGTATACATTAGTGTTCTCAGGACGCTCTACTCAAACCAGAGTTAAGCATGAGGTCACAAGAGGTCGGTTGCGAAGATATCCCTCCAATACTTGCTGAACATGGGAGACCTTTCCAGGATTTGTTCGTATGTGAAAAACCTGCAACAATTAATTAATGAGATAGCAGAAATAACAGAACTTAGAATCACTTTTATTGATCGCATCCCACTTCGAGGGGGAAACCTCCTTTTGTTAGATTTTGAGCATTAATTCAGCATACTCTAGGATCTTTACTGAGAGAATAACATGTACAACATATCAATCATATCAAGCATGTATCAAGCATATCAAGCAATCATATAAGACAATGGACACACAGAGTTTCACTGGGGAAAACCATAAAGGTGAAAAACCCCACAACTTCCTTAGAGATAGAAAGAGCAATGATAAAACCAAAGTACAAGAGATAGTCTTCTCCTAGCAGCTGATCCTCCTCCTCACATGTGCACCACTTTTCGAGTGATAGAAGAGTGAGTAATGAGATGATCAAATAGAGAGATCCCACTCTCTATTTATACTTGTCCCGAGCTTCCTAATAAACTAGTGGGGATGACATGTCTAACTCAGTCTAATAACCCATGGTTACATTAATCGGGCCGACCCCTTAGTAGGTGGTCTAATAACCCATCAGCAAGCTACAACACTTGCGACACTTGTTAATACAAATGACGACACTTTCGTATAGAGGAATAATACATCTCTATAGGAATACAATAAATACATAGATGAAATACATTCTGAAGTTACATATACATCAAAAATCCCTCTTAACTAGGAAGCTATTTCTCAACACATGACCTGCTAAAATAAGTCTTCTTCTCTGGATTATCATCATTGGATCATCGTCATCGAATCATCATCACTTCTGCTGTCTCAATCAATCTCCAATCTACTCATCATAGGAAGCTCTACAGAGCCAGTCCTTTTGCATACTGGATGTAGGCCTGCAACCTACATGTGTTCATCATCTACAGAGCCAACCCTTTTTCATGCTGAATGAACATCATCAACATCTCTGCGATCAAGCCATCAAGTATATACACCACAGGACTGATTACATTGCTTCTGCAAAACTTGCAAGATCGCCCAGGATTGATTACACTGCCTCTGCAAAACCTGCAAGAGCATCTCAGGACTGATCCCTTGCCTATGCAAAACCTGTGTACCATACTGCCACATCATCGTCTTTATATCATCGTCATCATCCACGGAGCACAACCCATATGCACACACACAACACTTACACTCACTAGCATGGGAGGACCAACCTACTACCATCTGTGAAAGGCTCACAGCACTTATATCAACGACCATGGGAGGACCAACCTACCACCATGTCAGAACGGATTGGTAATTACATCAACGACCATGGGAGGACCAACCTACCACCATGTCAGAAAAGCTTGGCAATTACATCAATGACCATGGGAGGACCAACCTACCACCATGTCGAAAAGTCCCGACAATTACATCAATGACCAAGGGAGGAATAACCTACCACCATGTCGTAAAATCCCTCCCAGCCCTTAGAACTCACCATGGGAGGACTAACCTACCACCATGGGAGAATGGCCCAACCCTTACATCTGCACCATAGGAGGACTAACCTACCACTATGTGAGAATGGCCCAACCCTTACATCTGCATCATAGGAGGACTAACCTACCACTATGTGAGAATGGCCTAACACTTACATCAACGACCATGGGAGGACTAACCTACCACCATGTCGGAATGGCTCATGTGCATCTTTGTCTCCGGACTCATCAATTCCCCTTGAAAGGTATCTTGATCTGAAGTACACCAAGTCTCCCTCTGAAGTATTCAAACTTCACTCTGGCAAGTGGCTTGGTCAACACATCGGTTTTCTGCTCGTCCGTAGCAACATATAGGAGCTTCAATGCTCCTCTCTACACCATATCCATGATATAGTGATACTTGATCTCAATGTTCTTTGACTTGTCATGGAACACTGGGTTCTCTGACAACTTCACACAACTCTGGTTGTCACAATATATACATGTAGCACTCAGCTGGAGATCAAACAAATCAGACAGTAGCTTCGTAAGCCATACTGCCTCATAACTGGCCGAACAAGCTGCGACATACTCTGCTTTAGCTGTACTCAGTGCCGCACAGGACTGTGTTAGGAACCTATGTCAACCCTTCTCTTTACTATGTTAGTATATTGTTGTTGGACGCATATGCTTTGTAAGTCGTCCAGTAGTATTTGTTGATCCGTAGTTTATATTATCCCATAGTATTAACCCATAGTATTGGACGCATATGCTTTGTAAGTCATCCCGTAGTATTATATGTCCCATGGTTTTGACTCATGGTATTGGGCATAGACTTAGTATATAAGTGTGTGTTGAGGTCATTGAAGGCACCATGAAGTTAATTGTATTGAGCTTGCTCAAAGGAGGTTTCCCCCTCGAAGTGGCCCATGATCAATATAAAAGTGATTCTATTCTATTATTTCTGATATCTCGTGTATTTGCATTAATTAATTATTGCAGGTTCATCATATCTGGTATCAGAGCACTTTCTTGGGCTCATTGGGTGGAATTTTTGCCAAAAAAAAATTTCGCATCTGTTGCAGCTTCGGATTTGGGAATAATCCCTATCCGCTTAACTGTGGGAAGTACTTGGGCATAAGCCCTAAAACTCATTGTGAGGAGTACCACAGGAACCCCAAAGCAGCTGGCCCATTGAGAGGACCTTCCATTGAAAAGGGCAACGACCCCTACCTGATTGACTAGTTCCCACCCGTGAGGTAAACCAAGAGTTGTCGTTTGTGGCAAAGTGGTTATCAGTTTTACCTGAGCCGTGGAGTGAGGGGTACTGCCCCAATACGCAAGCCGTCAGACAGCATTGGTGGCCGAGTGAAACACCTGAACTGTTAGGAAGCCGTACATACCTGGGGTCCATATCTATTTTCAATTGAGTTGCTGTCGATCACTTCTGCTCCAGATCCAGCCGTTTCAGATCTATTCTGACATTCGTTCCAGATCCAGTCATCGTTTCAGATCCAACCATTTTTTATCCCTTCCGCATCATTACAGATCCATCTGTTGCGGATCCCTTCAGCGCCGCTATTGCCGATCCATTTCTGGACAAACAAACCAAAAAAAAGAAAAAAAAGAGTATAAAATTCAGTTTTTTCTCCATATATCCATTGTTTTCACTCTGTTTCCCTTGAAATTTTTGGGGAACCCCTGTCATTCCATTCTTCATCTTTCATTTCTGAGGACCTTATCCCCAATTCCCCTTCCCAAAGCCCGAAATCCCACATTTGTCTATTTTTAGGGTTTGCCATAACTTCCTCAGATTTCACCCAATCACCTTCAAATTTTACCACAGAGTTCCTTTCTGAATTCTGCTTCTTTGTCTCTCTCTGCCAAATTTTCTCATTCTATCACCCCGCTTCTGAAATCCCTCTTTTTGCTTTCTTGTTCTTTCGACAGTGTCCAAAATCTAGTCAAACCCCAATTACCCATCAGATTGTTTCCCCAATCCAAATTTCCCTTTACTAAATCAACTTCTGTTTGTGTTTTTCTACCCATTCCACCAAAATATATATATATATATATATATATATATATATATATATAAACCCTGGTTATGGTTGTCACCCGTGCAGGAGCACACACCATGGAGGAAGCACTTGCAGCAATCCAAACCATACTCCAAGATCTGGATGAAAAATTTCTCAGCCTCCATCTTCAGCATTCAGCCATGAACAATACCAGACAACCAGAATCTTTTGCAGCCACCGGGTTCTCTTCTTCCAGCAATTTTCGTGGGCTGAAGCTTGATTTTCCTCGCTTCAATGGTACTGATCCGACTGGATGGATATATCGAGCAGAACAATATTTCAGTCTGCATAATACTTCTGATGCCCAGAAAGTTCCACTTGCATCCTTTCATTTGGAACAGGAAGCCGTTCAATGCTACCGTTGGTACATCAAAGCTCATCCCGAGCCAAACTGGATAGATTTTTTCCAACTCATTTTGCCACGATTTGGTCCTAGTACTTTTGATGATTTCATAGGAGCACTCACTAAACTTCACCAAGTTGGAACAGTGAGAGAGTATCAGACAGAATTTGAGAAATTGGCCAATCACACAGAAGGATTGTCTGATGAATTCTACAGGAGTTGTTTTATCAGTGGTCTCAAGGATGAAATCCGCTCAGAGGTCAAAATGTTTTGTCCCAACACAATGATGGAAGTCCTAGGGTTGGCTAATCTAGCTGAGGACAAGATCGTAGCTCAACAACGCTCCAAACCCACCTTTGTTCCCTTCAGAAATATGGGTTCCCAACGACCTCCCATCACGCCTGCTCCTCAACCAACTCCTATCAAGCATTTGTCTGAAATAGAAATGCAGGCACGCTGAGAAAAAAGGCTTTGCTATAATTGTGATGAGAAATTCACTCGGGGACATAGATGTGTTCAACAAAAGCTCTATCTCTTGGATGTGGATTCTCCACCTGCCTTAGAACTTGGTGAAGAAGATACCGATATAGTAGATGATCAGGTCGACATTCAACACCCACCTGTTGACACCCTATCTCAGGACGACCCACCCGAGATCTCTCTCCATGCTGTAACCGGCGTCACCACCCCACAAACAATGCGGGTCAGGGAGATACTTCAAGAAGCTCCCTCTTACCATACTCATTGATTCTGGTAGCACTCATAACTTCATTGACCCTCGGATTGCCAAACAGGCTGATTGTTTTGTCCATCCTTGCTCCAACTTTGAAGTCATGGTTGCCAATGGGGGCACCTTACCTTGCAAGGGGAAGTGTCACAATGTGCGTATTTCTATGGAAGATTATAATATACGCTCTGACATGTTTTCCTTGTCCTTAGGCGGATGTGATGTCGTTTTGGGCGTTCAATGGTTACGCACACTTGGCCCCATCTTATGGGATTTTGCTGAACTTTGGATGCAATTTAAAGTCAAGGGGGCACAACACAAATTTATGGGCTTACAACCAAGGTCTCTCTGCATCATCAGTTCACATCGCCTAGAAAAAATCCTTAAGAAGAATTCACATGGTGTCATTGCTCAGCTCAATTCCATTCAGATGCACTTATCAACAGTCTCCACTACTTCCTTGGATAGATATGCAGGTATCTTTGCTGACCCAATGCGCTTGCTGCCTTCAAGAGACCTTTCCGATAAGAATTTAGCCACATCTACCTCTCAGCAGGAAATGATGGCTATTTTGCATGCAGTACAGAAGTGGCAGCCATACCTATTAGGGAATTATTTCTGCATCAAGACTGATCTCCCGAGTCTGGAAAATTTTCTGGAACAATGGGTCTTCTCCCCAACACACCTGAAATGGGTTATCCAACTCATGGGTTATCCCTATGTGATCACTTACAAGAAGGGTAAGGACAATATGGTGGAAGATGCTCCTTCTCGCACAATTGATAACCTAGTTTCTCTTACAGCTCTTTCTCTGCTTGTTCCAAATTGGTTGCAATCTGTTCAATAGGGCTATCTCTTCTATGAACTCCATGCTTCTTCATCAACAGGGCACTCTGGGTTCTGCAAAATGTATGACCGGGAACAATGTAACTTCTTTTGGCAGGGACTAAAAATGACAATTCAACAGATGGTGGATGACGATGATACTTTCCAAGTCAACAAGGGGGAAACGACACTCCTTTCGGGATTGCTCAAACCCTTTCCCATCCCTACACAGCTTTGGCCAACTATTTCTATGGATTTCCTAGAAATGCTCTGGTGGTACAATACCACATCTCAAAGGACACCATATGAAGCAGTCTATGGAAAAACACCGTCAATTCTTCTTCCATACACCCTTAGCAGCTCCCCAGTTCAGGAAATTGACTTGGTTCTTAGAAACCGCGATCAGATTCTTCTCATTCTGCAGGATAATCTTCACATGGCCAGAATTCGCCTGAAACAACAAGCCGATCAGCACCGTTCTTAGCACATTTTCCACGCAGCTGACAGTGTTCTTCTTCATCTACAGCCTTCCAAGTAATCCTCCTTGACACTCCAAAGGTGTCAGTGGCCCGAAATGAAACTCAAGGATGCTACCGGAGAACCACTCCTTCAGATTCTGCAACAATTTCTCCAACCAAAGATTTGAGGACAAATCTTTTTCTAAGGGAGAGGGGATGATAGGAACCTATGTCAACCCTTCTCTTTACTATGTTAGTATATTGTTGTTGGACGCGTATGCTTTGTAAGTCGTCCTGTAGTATTTGTTGATCCTTAGTTTATATTATCCCATAGTATTGACCCATAGTATTGGATGCATATGCTTTGTAAGTTGTCCCGTAGTATTATATGTCCCATGGTTTTGACTCATAGTATTGGGCATAGACTTAGTATATAAGTGTGTGTTGAGGTCATTGAAGGCACCATGAATTTAATTGTATTGAGCTTCCTCAAAGGAGGTTGCCCCCTCGAAGTGGCCCGTGATCAATATAAAAGTGATTCTGTTCTATTATTTCTAATATCTCATGTATTTGCATTAATTAATTATTGCAGGTTCATCACAGACTGCTTCCTGCTAAACCAAGAGATCATACCGGATCCCATATTGAAGCAGCACCCCGAAGTGCTCTTCTGATCAGTGGCACTACCTGCCCAATCCGAATCAACATAACCCTCCAGGTTAAACTTTTGATTCACCTCATACTTGAGCCCATAGTCAACTGTACCCTTCAGGTACCTCCGAATATGCTTTGCAGCTATCAGGTGAACATGTCTCAGATCTGTCAAATACCGGCTCTAGGTGTTCACCGCAAAGCATATATCTAGTCTCGTATTCGTCAGGTACATCAAGGACCGAATCATTTGATGATACATTGTAGCATCAACTAGCTCAGAAGAAGCATCACACAGAAGTTTCAGGTTCGATGCCATAGGTGTGGCCATAGACTTGCAGTCCATCATCTCGAACCTCTTCAAGATCTCTATTGCATACTTCCCTTATCCAAGGAAGATTCCATCTACACTCTGCCACACCTCCATACCAAGAAGGTAGTGCATCATACCCAACTCCATCATCTCGAACTCGGCAGCAAGCTTCCTCTTCGTATCGGCAATCAGTCTATCCTCACCTATTACAAACAGGTCATCTACATACAATGGTAGTATCACTGGATTGCTTTCCTCAACCTTTTAGTAAAGGTTGGAATCTGCTTTACTCTTGGTAAAGCCCAAACTGGATAGGAAGCCATCTATCCTACCATACTAGGTCCTGGGTGCCTGTTTCAAACCATACAGGGATTTCTTCAGTTTGCACGCATGAGTCCCTTTGTCATGTGTCTCAAACCCGAGTGGTTGCTCCACATACACTTCCTCTTCAACTACACCATTCAAGAAATTTGTCTTGACATCCATCTAGTGTACCTTCCATTTCATCACTACAGCCAGAGCAAGTACTGATCTAATGGAAGTGTATCTGGCCACAGGAGCAAATGTCTCTTCTTAATCAATCCCTTCTTTCTGAGAGAAGCCATGAGCTACAAACCTTTCCTTATATTTTTCTATGCTGCCATCTGCAGCATGCTTGATCTTATAGATCCACTTGGAAGTCACCACAGACTTCCCATCTGGTCTTGGGACCACATCCCAAACATCATTCTTCATGATCGACGGATCATGGCATTCTTCCATTACTTCATCCTGGATCCTGGGAACTTCAATATCTTCAATAGATAACTTTGTTGTTAGAACAAATGTTGTAGTCCCTTTGTAGGTGCTTGTATACGATATTTCCTACAAGACAAGTTAAATTTCCTGATTAGAGACATCTTATAGTTTTCAAAACAAATTCTTACATGTAAAGAAATATGTCATACAGTCATGCAATTATTTTATCCAATGCTTCAATACAACATTTATCCATATCCTGTAACCTTTTAGATGCCTTCCAATCTCTACCAAAACATTGTTAAGAGTGTGCACAACTCCCAACATGTCAGCAAAGAGGTTTCATTCTAGATAAGTAGCAATAGAATGTTGTACAGTGCATATTAGGAAAATAAGCATATTCATCATTGAACAATATTATTTAAACAAACAAATATGCAAGAAATGACAATTCAAATACTTATGTTTGTTTGGTTTGTAGGGTGGAATCCGTCTCAATATATGCTTCCTTGTAGGAACTACCGAAGTGTGCCCCCTCTTGATCTTTGCTTCCTAGATTACCTGTACTTGAACTTATATCCATCCTCGATCACTTATGCATACTTACTAGTATCATCATTGTGTTATCCTTGAGGTCTCATACACAATCATACATTCATTAGTATAATCTCAATGCTATAAAACATTATGATTCTAAGTAATCTTAAACATGTATGGTCAAGATCATTTCATACACAGATAATTTATCACAGGCACGAGTATTCAAGGTTTCAGGGAGTACTTCCTTTACTCATGGAAATTCTTATTTGACCATAGGACTCTTCTGGTTTAGTCATATCATCAATCAAAGTAAGAAGCATAATATGCCTAAACCCATGATTACTCAAACCTATAACTTCATGAATAATCATTATCAATCATACCAAGTATACTTATATAAGAGATCCTATCACAAGGTAGGATTCTAACTTGATATAGGAAAAACATACTTGGATTAGCATGCTAGCTAGTTATGTCTAACATACCCACATAATGTCTTCTTGTTTTCTTCAATGACTTGTGCTAGTAACCTGCATATCTCATAGGTTAAGCATTGTAGAACCAAATTATACATACCTTGTAAGTAGAGCTTCTATGTGATCCATGAAAATGGATGAAACTTTGTCTTCATGTCACCATGGTCATATGTTCTTGAACTAGAACATGATTTCTCTTTCTTGATGTACCTTTTATGTTAGCGGACAACATCAACCTCATACAACACCACAATGCATTAGTACAATCATAAGTGTCAAAACCCTAATCAAAGAATATATGCATTCATAATTTTATTAAGGTGATGCAACAAGTCTAAAGTTAATCAAGATTGTACTAACCTTAATGAAGACAAACATACCATAAACTTAATCATGAATAGATTTCGAAACATACTTGGATAAGTCATACCTGTCGAGATTGCTTGTAATCTTCTTATGTAAGGCCTTAGCCTCATCTCCCTCTGAAACAGGGACTTCTTCACTTATGCAGGTGACCAATCCATTCTCTTCTAAGATTAACCCAATCCACTTTGATTTGCTGAAACTAGATCGCTGGATTAGGGTTTGTCAGAGAAACCCTAAAAATTTAAACTTTGAATTTCAAACTCTTGAAAGGATAGGAAGATGCGCCTTGATGAGCTGATCAACCTGGTATACTCAGAATTTGAAAACTGCAAAGTTTCACCCCTCAAATTTGCTTTTCAATCTTCTGGATTCACTAGGGAGGACCCTGAATTAGGGTTTGAGTTTCCCAGAGCTTCACCTAACCAAATAGTTTGATCCAAAGCTCTAAAATTTGATTTTTCCAAGGATCGTCCAACTATGGTCATAGATTTCAAAAATTCCCATTTTTGTAGAAGACCTAATTTTCCACTTTTTCGATCAAAGTCCCGAACTAGGGTTTGATCAAGCCCGACCTTCTGCCCAACCAAAAAATTCGATCTTGGTCTGTAAATTTTGATTTTGATGAGGAGCATCCAACCTTGGTCTCCGATTACAAAAATTCCAACTTTGTCTGAAGCCGTAAATTCCCAGAGCCATGAATGAAGGTGCTCAAAATCCAATTATGTTTTGACAGAAATATGCACCTGATTGTTTCTAGTGTAACTCTGAAATGTCAGATCGATAGGGTCTAAAAATATTTCTTGTGGTAGCCTGACCTGTTATCTTTCCAACCCCAGAGGTCTGACCTCCAATTGGATTCTCTGAGAGAGTGTTATGCCAAGTGTCGCAATGTGACCTGTTTATGGGATAAAACAGGAGAGTGAACTTGTACGGAGTGCCACGCATCACTGGTTCACTTTCAGCCTCTGAACCTTCGGCCTGGGAAACTAAATTCCGTTCCCTAGCTGTCACTTTTTATGAAATTTCATTTGGAGATTCCTAGCCCAAGTTGTGACATTTTTTCCGAGGTCACCTATTTATGACTGAGATTTGGAAGAGGCAGAAACCCTAGATTGTATAGATCATAAAACACAACATACAATGAATTAGAAATTGTGCTTTGGACAAAATCTACATTGGGATATTATCTTCGACCTGTAACAGTTTCATATCCTGAAACTTTTCCAAAATGGATTTATAGAGAAAGTGCTACGATGACTGATTTTTGCTATATCAAGCCCTAGCTTCGCAAGTGCAACAAGTGTCATAAATGCCATACCATGCCTTCTTTCAGGTTAGCTCTGATACCATGTTATATTTTGAGCATTAATTCAGCATACTCTAGGATATTTACTGAGAGAATAACATGTACATCATATCAATCATATCAAGCATGTATCAAGCATATAAAGCAATCACATAAGACAATGGACAAGCAGAGTTACACTGGGGAAAGCCATAAAGGTGAAAAACCCCACAACTTACTTAGAGATAGAAAGAGCAATGATACAACCAAAGTACAAGAGATAGTCTTCTCCTAGCAACTGATCCTTCTCCTCACATGTGCGCCAATTTTCAAGTGATAGAAGAGTGAGTAATGAGATGATCAAATAGAGAGATCCCGCTCTCTATTTATACTTGTCTTGAGCTGCCTAATAAACCAGTGGGGTAGACTTGTCTAACTTAGTCTAATAACCCATGGTTACATTAATCTGGGCTGACCCCTTACTAGGTGGTCTAATAACCCATCAACAAGTTACAACACTTGCGACACTTGTCAATACAAATGAAGACACTTCCGTATAGAGGAATAATACATCTCTATAGGAATACAATAAATACATAGATGGAATACATTCCGAAGTTACATATACATCAACACCTTTGAGCAAGCGCAATACAAATAACTACACAGTGCCTTCATAGGCCTCAACCCAGACTTATATACTAAGTCTAGGCGCCAATACTACGGGTGACTTACAAAGCATATGCGCCAAACAACAATAACAAAAACTATGGATCAACAAATACTACGGGATGACTTACAAATCATATGCGCCCAACAACAATATACTAACAAAGTAAAGACATGGGTTCCTAACATCCCATCCCCCTTAGAAAAAGCTTTGTCCTCAAAGCTTTAAATGTGGAAATTGTTCTTGAATCTGAAGGAGTGGTTCCCCTGTAGCATCCTCTGGTTGCATGCCATGCCACTGAATTAAGACCTCTATGATAGAGCGAGAGCGAAGCTAACGAGTGCGCTTATTACGAACGGAATCTGGATCCAAAAGGATGGATCCTTCATTATCCAGTTTGGGTAAAATAGTTTTTCCTCTGATGTTGGTGCCAAGAACTTTCTTCAGACAAGAGACATGAAATACTGGATGAATGTGGGAAGAAGGAGGAAGTTCCAATTTATAAGCAATGGACCCAATCTTCTGAAGAATCCGATATGGCCCATAGAAATTTGGGGCGAGCTTATGATGCCCTTTGATTTTCAAGGAGGATGGCTTGTATGGCTGTAGATGAAGAAAAACCAAATCACCTGCTTGAAAAGTGCGCTCAGAACAATGTTGATCGGCTTCTTGCTTCATGCGATTTGTTGCCATGTGAAGATTGTCCTGCAAAATGTGAAGAATATGATCACGGTTGCGAAGGACTGTGTCAACTGCCAGAACTGGTGAAATGCCAGGGGTGTATGGAAGAAGAACTGGCAGTGCTTGACCATAGACTGCTTCATATGGGGTCATTTTAGAGGCAGTGTGGTAAGAGGTATTGTACCACCATTTAGCGAGAGGGAGCCACTTTGCCCACTGATGTTGTTTTTCAGAGGTGAAGCAACAAAGATAAGTTTCCAAGCATTTATTGATAATTTCAGTTTGACCATCTGTTTGCAGGTGATACCCTGAACTCATCTTCAGTTTGGTGCTAGTGTGGCGAAATAGGTCTGTCCAAAAATGACTAGTGAAAGTTGCATCACGATACGAGACAATGGAAGAAGGGATGGCATGAAGAGGAAAGATCTGGTCCAGGAAAATTTGAGCAACTATGGAGGCTATATAGGGATGGATGAGAGCATAAAAATGACTATATTTGGAGAGGCAATCAACCACAACCAAAATCACTGTCTTCCCTCTAGACTTAGGGATCCCTTCAATGAAATCCATAGAAATATCTGTTCAAATCTATGTAGGTATGGGTAAGGGCTCGAGCAATCCCGGAAGGAGTGTGATTTCACCCTTATTGCGTTGGCAATTATCACATTCATCCATTATCTGTTGAATTTTCCTTTTCATGCCCTGCCAAAAGAAGTTACGCCGTTCCCTCTCATACATTTTGAGGAACCCAGAGTGCCCTACCAATGGAGAAGCATGGAGTTCATAGAAGATAGCCTGTTGAATATCTGTGCTCTGGGGAAGCACCAGACAACCCTTGTATCTCAGGGAAGCACCATCCCAAGAGTAATGTGGTACAATAGAAGGATTGTTTGCCAAGTGTTGGATGATTTGACATAATGAAGAGTCATTGACATAGCCCTGTTGAATAGATTGCAACCAATTTGGAATAGGCATAGAAATAGCTGAAAGAGAATCCTGGTCATCAAATGTGCGAGAAAGAGCATTCGCCACAACATTGTCCTTACCCTTCTTGTAAGTGATCTCATAGTCATAACCCATGAGTTTGCTAACCCATTTTTGTTGTACTGGGGAGGATACACATTGTTCCAGGAAATATTTCAGACTCTGATGATCAGTCTTGATGTAGAAATGATTCCCTAATAGGTATGGGCGCCACTTCTGTACTGCATGCAAAATAGCTATCATTTCCTTCTCATATGTAGAGGCAGCTAAATTCTTACCAGAAAGGGCCTTGCTGGTGAACGCAATGGGGTGTTCATCTTGAAGGAGAACAATACCAAGTCCATTTCTGCAAGCATCACTCTTAATAGTGAAGGGCTTGGAAAAATCAGGCATAGCTAGAAGAGGTGTAGTACACATAGCTTGTTTCAGTTTGTCAAATGCACACTCAATAGCATGTGTCCATGTAAAAGCATCCTTTCTCAATAGAGCAGTTAATGGAGTTGCAATCTTCCCATAATCCTTGACAACTTACGGTAGTATCCAGTCAACCCCAAAAAACTATGAAGGCTCTTGAGTGTCTAAGGATGTGGCCAATTGTTCATGGCAACGATTTTGGCAGGATCCGCGCGAAGCCCTTCTGCTGAGATAATGTGCCCAAGATATTCGACTTCTTGCTATCCAAAAACACATTTAGACTGTTTGGTGTGGAGATGATGGTCAGAGAAAAGTTTCATTAGAAGATCCAAATGCTGGAGATGTTCATCCCAGGTTTTACTGTAGATGAGGATATCACCAAAGAATACTAGAATGAATTTCCGCAGGTAGGGCCGGAATATTTTATTCATCAAGGCCTGGAATGTGGAAGGAGCATTAGTGAGGCTAAAAGGCATGACCAAAAACTCATAGTGGCCATCATGTGTGCAGAAAGTTATTTTAGGGATATCATCCTCATGAACCCAAATTTGATGAGACCCAGAACGAAGATCCAACTTGGAGAAACATTGAGCACCATGAAGCTCATCGAGAAGCTCATCAACAACAGGAATTGGAAACTTATCCTTGATAGTTAGGTTATTAAGTGCTCGGAAGTCAATGAAAAGGCACCATGACCCATATTTTTTGCAGACGAGAAGAACTGGTGAAGAAAAGGAACTAGTGCTTGGGAGAATAATACCTTGCTTCAGTAAGTCCCGAACTAGCATTTCAATCTATGTTTTTTGGTGAAATGGGTAGTGATAAGCCTGATGTTGGGAGGAATGCTTCCATAAATTAGTTGAATATGATGGTCCTCTAACCTTGAAGGTGGCAATCCCATTGGTTCAACAAAGACACCGGTATATCGATCCAGAATTTGTTGTAGATCCAAAGGCGTAGTGGAGACCGCTGATGGTTGCATCTGAATGGAATGGATCTAAGCGATGCTACCATGTGAATTCTTCTTAAGGAGTTTTTGCATGCTATGTGAGCTGATGATGCTGAGAGACCCTGGTTGTAAGCTTGTCAATGTGTGTTTTTGTCCATTGGGGGAAAACTGCATCCAAAGTTCGGCAAAATCCCATAAGATGGGGCAAAGTGTGCGTAGCCATTGAGCGCCCAAAACCACATCACATCCCATAGAGATATGCACATTACGACACTTCCCTTTGCAAGGTAAGGTGCCCCCATTAGCAACCATGAATTCAAATTTGGAGCAAGGATGGATAAAAGAATCAGCCTATTTGGCAATCCGAGGGTCAATGAAATTATGAGTGCTACCAGAATCAATGAGTATTGTAAGAGGAAGCTTCTTGAAGTAACCCCTGACCTGCATGGTTTGCGGGGTGGTAATTCCAGCTAAAGCATGGAGAGATATCTCTAGCTGGTCATCCTGAGATGAAGGGTCAATAGGCGGCTCTAGAATGTTGACCTGAGCATCCATTGTATTTGGAGCTTCTTCACCAATTTCAGAGGCAGGTGGAGAATCCATATCCAAGAGATAGAGATTTTGTTGAACACATCTATGTCCCCAAGTGAATTTATCATCACAATTATAACAAATCCCTTTTTCTTGGCGTGCCTACATCTCAGTTTCAGACAAATGCTTGATAGGAGTTGGTCGAGGAGCTGGCGGAATGGGAGGTTGTTGAGAACCCATATTTCGGAAGGGAACTAAAGTGGGTTTGGAGCGTTGTTGGGCTACAATCTTGTCTTCTGCCAACTTAGCCAACCCCAGGGCTTCCATCATTGTGTTGGGACATAACATTTTGACCTCATAGTGGATTGCATCCTTTAGGCCACTTATAAAACAACTCCAGTCGAAGTCATCAGGCAATCCTTCAGTGTGGTTGGCTAGTTTCTCAAATTCGATTTTGTACTCTCTCACAGTGTGAATTTGGAGAAGTTTAGTGAGGGATCCTGTGAAGTCATCAAAAGCACTGGGACCAAATTGTTGCAAAAGGAGCTGGAAAAAATCTATCCATTTTGGCTATTCATGAGCCTTGATGTACCAACTATCATGTACCCACCCATCCATCCAAGGCAAGGGAGGGAACATGATGCCAATCTCTGGGGCTTTCACATAAACTCAGCCAATTGATTAGATTCTTAAAACCAAAAACACATGTGCAGGTGTATAATCCAAATAAGCACAGCAGAAGCAAGATCCACTACATGCATTGCTCTTCATAAACATAACAGTCAATAATGAAATGACATGGCAGAATTAAATACATAGACAGAAAAACACTTATCTTCATTGGGCAATTGTCCCAAACAACTAGTTGTGTTGCTGCAACGTTCCACCCAACCATAGGCTAGTTGTGTTCATCAATCTCTCAACACAACTGCCACCCCCGAGATGGGCATGATTCTTACAAGGAAAAGTGGACATTCACTCTTTCACAACCATTTGGTCATTTCATCTGAGCCAAGCCAGTCCATAGCTAGGTTTATCAGGCTACATCAGAACCCTGGATGCTTGCACTCAAGCTCAAACCAAAACAATGGAGATCCATAACCCATACCCCAACATACTCTTTTCTCACACAGCAAACACAATCATTGGGCAGGGATACACATTTAACAATGGGATTTACAAAACAGGATCCATGGGTTCATCTCCAAATCCTGGCTCACTAAATCAGACTGTAGGAAGGGAAATTCATCCCAAGGGAGCAATCCGATTTCTCCCACATGCTATGAGCATTTCAAATGGCCCAAAACGGCCCCATTGAAACCCCAAATTGATCTGTTCTCTTCCCCATTGGTCACCAAAGCAAAAACGCCCTTCCCAGCCTGCAAGATGAAGGAAAACACAGAAAATATCTTGAGAAAAACTCCCAGGTAGCTCTCAACTCGTGAGGGAGTCAAACTGGTTGATGGATAATGGCTTGGGGAGCAATTCATGGCTTTTTTCTTACCCAAGAAGCAAAATGCGATTTCCCATATAGGGTGGCTTTCCCATACCCGAGTTTGGACAACCATACCTCCCATTCCCCAAGGCATTAACTACCTCAACCAACTCTTGGGAGAAATCAATGATTGGGTACAAAAGTCAACATGGGTAGTTGAGGGTTTGATGGGTTCTCTCATTGACACTTGGCTTGACCTGATTGGCTCTAAGGGTTTGAATATTTTCCTCCCAATTCCTTGTAAAATCATGCCCCCATCTCTTGTTGCAGTGCATAGTTAGTTGTGGGTATTTTATTGAAATGCATATTTACATGATGTTTGAATTTCCAATGTGCATTGCTTGCACGCAAACCATATGCATCAATAAATTGATGGTGGGGCCTTGGCCTTGAACTCCTCATCGTGATTTTATAACAATATTACATCATTTACATTTTAATGCAACAGGGTCAATGTGGGGATGTGACACCAACGGTACCATTGAAGAGCTTCCTATTCCAGATGAAAGGATGCAAGTGGAACTTTGTTAACATCAAAAGTATTATGCAGACTGAAATACTATTCTGCATGATAGATCCATCCAATCGGATCAGTACCATTGAAGTGAGGAAAATTAAGCTTCAGACCATAGAAATTGCTGGAAGAGGAGAACCCATTATCTGATGAATACTCGGACTATCATTTGTTGTTCATGGCTGAATGCTCCAGATGGAGGCCAATAAATTTTTCATCAAGATCGTGGAGTTTCGCTTGGATGGCTGCAAGTGCTTCTTCCATTGTTTTTGCTCCTGCGCAGGTGACAACCATAACTAGGATTTTTTTTGTTTTTTTGTTTTTTTTTGTTGAGTGGGTAGAAAAACAAAAATAGAAACTGTTTCAGTAAAGGAAAATCTGGATTTGGGAAAAAATCTGAAGGGTAATTGGGGTTTGACTAGGTTTTCGACACTATCGAATCGACAGGGAAGCAGAAAATGAGGATTTCAGAAGTGGGATGAAAGAATGGGAAAATTTGGTAGAGAGGGACAAAGAAGCAGAATTAGGAAAGGAACTCTATGGTAAAATTTGAAAGTGATTGGATAAAATCGGAGGAAGTTATGGCAAACCCTAAAAATAGACAAATGTGAAATTTCAGGCTTTGGGAAGTGGAATTTGGGTTATGGTCCTTAAGAATGAAATATGCAGAATGGGATTACAGGGGTTCCAAGGAAGTTTCAAGGGAAACAGAGTGAAAACAAGGGAGATATGGAGAAAAAACTGAATTTTATACCTTTTTTTTTCTTTTCAGAATGGAGATGCTATGATGCGGAAGGGATCTGAGACAGATAGATCTACAACGGTGCGGAAGTGATCGGAAATAGAGTGATCTGAAACAACGCCGAATGGATTGAAAATGAATGGATCTGAAATAGATCTGAAATGGCTGGATTTGAAATAGATCTGAAATGGCTAGATCTGAAATAGATCTGAAACGGCTGGATTTGGAATGGCTTTTAGAATGGATCTTAAATAGTTGGATCCGAAACAGCACGGAAGAGATCGACAACAGTTCAGTTGAAAATAGATATGGACCCTAGGTATGTGCGACTTCCTAACAGTTCAGGGGTTTCACTCGGCCACCAATGCTGTCTGACGGCTTGCGTATTGGGGCAGTACCCCTCACTCCATGGCTCAGGTAAAACTGATAACCACTTTGCCACAAACGAGAGCTCTTGGTTTACCTCGTGGGTGGGAACTAGTCAATCAAGTATGGGTCATTACCCTTTTCGCTGGCAGGTCCTCTCAATGGGCCAACTACTTTGGGGTTCCTATGGTACTCCTCACAATGCATTTTAGGGATTATGCCCAAGTACTTCCCACAGTAAAGCGGATAGGGATTATTCCCAGATCCGAAGTTGCAATAGATGCGAAAAAAAAAAAAATTGACAGAAATTCCACCCAATGAGCCTAAGAAATTCTTTGATACCAGATGTGAAGAACCTGCAACAATTAATTAATGAGATAGCAAAAATAACAGAACTCAGAATCACTTTTATTGATCGTAGGCCACTTCGAGGGGACAATCTCCTTTGATTAATCTCAATACAAATAACTTCACGGTGCCTTCATAGGCCTCAACACACACTTATATACTAAGTCTAGGCGCCAATACTATGGATCAAAACCATGGGCCAATACAAACTATGGATCAACAATACTATGGGAGACTTACAAAGCATATGCGCCAAACAGCAATAACACAAACTATGGATCAACAAATACTACGAGACGACTTACAAAGCATATGCATCCAACAACAATATACTAACAAAGTAAAGACATGGGTTCCTAACATTGTATCTAGGGATTCTTGGGGGATTTGACCCTCTTGAGTTTCGTGCTTAGTTACCCTGCCCATACGACGGATGACTGTTCTCCTGAGCATTGGTTATACATGGTGGCCATAGTTGCCTTACCTAGGTATCACATAGGGTACTTGCAACGGTTATTTTATGAGTGTCCTGAGTCAGATAGGGGTCGGATAGCACAATTGTGTTCACACAATGAAGACTGAGGGCCCTTATAACTGATTATGTTACCTCTCGTTATATTTTGGGAGGCTCAAGCATCTCCTAGGAAAGACATACCGGCTATAGTGTCAGGAGGTCCCTTGAGCCAGTCCCTTGTTGTGTGCATTTGGCTGTAGTTTCTTTTAGGTGTGTGCTCTGTGACGATCTAGTAGGCCATTAGGAGATGTTTATTTGTTGACTTTTTGAAGTCATCGTGGATCTAGATCCACCTCTCCGTCGATCTCGTCGGTTGGATGGTTTACCAGTTAGTGATCCATCACAGTCTCTTCACAAGAGACGTCAGAGGACTATCGCTGGTACATTATTCACATCTCACAAGCTTCATAGAGCTCCCATTATGAGTTCCACATCTGGCACGATGGGAGTTCCAGTGAGTTCGTCCGGTGGCACCACGAGAAAATCCCCTCCGTCCACTCCTAGAGATGGATGGGGAGGAGGTTCATCACACAACACTCCTCCTGGGTTTGGGACATCCCAGCCCACGAGTACGAACCATTTTGATGAAACATGGTCATCAGGTTATTTATATGGTTCATCCTTGGGGATTCCAGGTTTTTGTTCTACATCCGTCCCTACGACCTCAAACCCTTTTTCGTTGGGTATGCCCGGTTTTATGCCGACTGTTACTTCCACCATGTATAGTAGTCATGCTAGCTCTAGCCTTGGGATTGGGGGAACTATACCCCCTTACAATGCTCATCAGTTTGGGACTGGTCACATCCCTCCATCTTTTCCGAGTGTTGGCAGAGGGCCACCTCCTTTGTTGGCCCCTAGCGTTAGTGTGAACCCATTTTTGAGTGGAGGTTTCACAATAGGTATCAGATCTACTACATACATTTCATTTTTTAACCCACATACCTCTATGCTTGTGACCTCGACCGCTTATATGATTTTGAATCCTCCCACTGTCTTTAGTTTGTCAGTTCCATGGAGTGGGAACATATCATTTTCATATGGCCCTCACTCGTATAGTTTTCCTACCTCGAGTGGTTATATGGGACTCCATTCTTATGGAGGTCATTCTTATCGATTTTCAACCGGTCCTAACTATTATCCCAATCCATCCTATGGAATCCCTTCTATGCACGTGCGTGTGTATCATGATATGGGCCAATTTCGGAGGTTATCATCCTTATGGTCACGGTCATGGTTTCTATCAGAGTTCGTCGGCACCTCAAGTGTCGGCTACGATGAACACAGTCTCACCTTCGCAGATTCAGTCTCTTTTGGGAGCTTATAATTAAGCTTCACAGCCTTAGCTCCCATTTCTTTCTAGGTTAAATTTACCTGATCTTTCGAAGCTCACGAATGATCCAGTGTGTCATGATCCTTCATTGCCCCCAGTCCCCACTAAGCTCCTTTAGAGCATTCCAAAGTTTGAGGGGAATAAGGGTGAGGATCCAGGTGATCACGTCACCACATTTCATTTATGGTGCTCCTCGAATTCCTTGAACCACGATTCTATTCGTTTGAGGTTATTTCAACGCACCCTCACAGGGGCATCTGTGAAATGGTATGTCGAGTTTCCTGGGGGCACATATAGGGGTTTCAATGATTTAGCTTTGGTTTTACTATATCACTTTCAACTGTCGGTTCGTTATGATACTGGCACTGATATTTTATCCACCTTCCAACAGGACAAAGCCACACATATCTTTGATCATATTCAAGAGTGGCGCCAACGGAAGAGGCTAGTGAAAGCCAACATTCCTCTAGAATTTATTTTGGAATGGTTCCTCAAGTCTTTGATCCCTTACATTTCAAAGGACGTTTCATTTTCCAGTATTATGACTGAGGAACAAGCTAATTTTAAAGCCCAGCAGTTGGATCTAGTCTATGCTCAGTCTGTCATTTTGTACGACAATATACCGGATGCATCGAGATCAAGACATGAGCCCAAGCTTGTTCTTGGACCACATGTTGATGGCATTGTTGGTTCCACAAGTAATTTTCCCATATATTTGGTTACGAATCATATGCACGATCTGTCTATCAACCAATATACCTCTGGACAGGCTCATGCCTCATCCATTTCCACCCAGTCGTCCGATCTTCACTCTATACAATCGGCGAACCCATTGGGTAACCAACAACCTGGTGGGAAGAAGAAGGGGGGGAAATAATCATAGGGGTGGGAACAATAGGAAAAATAACCCAAAGAAATAGAATGCTAACCCTCCTCGGTAAGGCGGAAATGTTGGTGGGGACCGAAAACCTAGACGTAAAGTGAAGTTTCCTTGTAAACTTTGCATGGAAGATCACCTTACACATTTGTGTCCTTGTATTGAGGAAGCATCGAAGCATCTTGCACAAAGCCTAGCTATGTTGAAGGATCCCCTTCCTCATCATCAAAATATGACTTTGAGTGCTTCTGTCGCCGATAATGGGACTAATGAAACTTTGACATCCTCTACCCATGCTGGCGGTTTTGGATGCATTAACATGGTTAAATCGAAGGTTAGTATTGATACTCGCTCACGTTATTTTGGAGCTCCACAAACTTCATTGGGGAATCTGTCCCCTCCACCTGAGACTCCATTGCATATAGAGAAGCCCAAATCTATGCCACGGATACCGAAAGGTGTTCTCAAGCGTTCATGACCCTCATGAATAACGTATTTCGAAAGTCCTTAGATCAGTTTTTGCAAGTATTCTTGGATGATATCCTTATCTATTCCAAGAGTGAAAGAGAGCATGAGGAACACTTGCGAATGGTGTTGTCATTCTTAAGAGAGCACACATCGCATGGTAAGTTGTCCAAATGTTATTTTTATCAAAAGGAGATTCATTATCCAGGGCATATAATTTCCGGAGAGGGAATTTTTGTGGACCCTAAAAAAGTAAAAGCCATAATGGATTGGCCCATGCCAAGGAATGCGCATGAAATGAGAGGTTCATGGGTTTAGCATGGTACTATAGAATTTTTATGGAAGGTTTCTCAAAAATTGTGAAACCCATAACAACCTTACATTGCAAGGGAATTAGATAGGAATGGACCGAGGAATGTGATGTTGCATTCACCGAGCTTAAAATATTACTAACAAGTGCATCGATTCTACGAGTTCGTGATATGGATAAGGACTTTACAGTTTGCACATATTCCTCGAGGTAGGTTTGGGTGTTTTTTTAATGCAAGAATGTTGGGTAATAACTTATGCATTAAGGAAGTTAAAACCACATGAAGAGAACTATCCCACCCATGATTTATTATTGGCTGCAGTGATGTTAGCTTTAAAGCTTTAGGGACATTACCTTGTTGGACGAAGCTTTGAGCTCAATTCTAATCACTAAATCTTGAGGTATATCTTCACTCAAAGAGACCTAAATGCTAGGCAAAGGTGATGGAGTGAATTTATGAGAGAGTATGAATTTGGGATTTCATACATCAAAGGGAAGGAGAATGTGGTATTCAATGCCTTGAGCAGAAAACCAAGGATTTTCTCCCTAATACCTTTAAAGGTTGATTTGAAGGAAAGAGTATTAGGACAGTTAGTCAGGGATAGTTGGTACCTAATGGTCTCATCGGCACTCCAAAATGGGAGGAAAGTGGAACCTAAGTTTGAAGGGTATGATTTGGAAGCGGATTGGTTGTTGCGATATCAAGGGAGGATTTATATTCCCTAGGAAGGAGATATGCAAGAAACTATACTTAAGGAAGCCAACAGAGCAGTCTATTACGCGCATCTAGGTGTAAATAAGATGTATGCAGACATGAAGAAACTCTTCTTTTGGGTAAGGATGAAGCTTGACATGGTAAAATTCATTGCTAAGTTCCTTGAGTGTCAGCAGGTAAAAGTTGATCATCACCACCTGACAGGACTATTGCAACCGCATGACATTCCTATGTAAAAATGGGAGGTTATTTCCATGGATTTTTTGGTTGGATTGCCTCTTACCTCTCATAGGCATGATTCCATTATGGTCATCATTGATAAATTGACCAAAACTATTCACTTTATTCCAGTTAAGGAGATCTATGATGTCACAAATGTAACGCGCATATTCATAAGTGATATTGTTTGTATTCATGGGTTTCCAAAGAATATTATCTCAGATAGGGATGCTCGGTTCATGTCCAGGTTTTGGAAAAGTTTGTAGTCGGCCTTAGGAACTCAATTGAACCTAAGCATAGCTTACCATCTAGAGACAAATGGGAAAACATAAAGAGTGAATGAGGTGTTGGAGGACATGCTTAGGATGTATGTTATGGATCAAAAGGCCCATTGGGAAAAGCACTTACCCTTAGTAGAATTCACTTATAATAATAGTTACCACAACTTGATCGGGATGCCACCTTATCAAGCATTATATGCGAGGCCATGCTTAACACCATTGAGTTGGTAAAGGTTAGAGGATCGAGTGATTGTAGGACCTATGTTGATTCAGATTCGACAATGGTTAAAGGAAGCTCAAGATAGACAAAAGAGCTATGCCGATGCGCATATGTTTTACCAAAACAATAAGGTAGGGGATGCATTTTTCATATGAATCATCCTAACAAAAGTACCATCCATTTTTGGAAAGGGACAAAGTTGTCACCACGATTCATAGGCCCGTTTGAAATTTTGGAGAAAGTTGGACTTGTCGGGTATTGTCTTAAGCTGCCACCCCATTTGCATAAAACTCATAATTGTTTTCATGTATTTCTTTTATGACATTATATAGCCAATGAGTCTCATCAAATAAATTGGAAGGAACTGCAAGTTTTGGACGAGGCGACCATTAGGTTCGGACCATTATGTATATTGGACCGCAAGGTTATATAGCTCAGACACTATTTGGTGTGCCAAGTTAAGGTCTAGTGGGACATGTATAGCCTAGGTTATGCTACCTAGGATGACACAGACGCCATTCATCATGATTTTTCCACACTATTTTGATTATAACTTCGAGACAAATTTTCCCGAAGGGTGGGTGTATGTAATGTCTTGTTTTGACTTTATCACTTGAACCTTCATTACATGTTTGTATTTTCTTATTATTGTGGAACATTGTCAATTTGATGACATTGTGGACATGTGGATTTATTATTTTGTGGAATTTATATATATGCGTGTGATATTAATATTATGAATTATGTTCATGTTTTTATTATGTCTCTAGCATGCAAATTTAATAAATGATGGGTACGTGGATACCGAGTTAAAGTTATATGTTGAATGTGTGGATATGATACCAGGTGCATGGTACATAGAAAAATGATTTGCATTATTGTTCATTAGTAATGAAATATTTATACATGTCAATGATTCCATGATATTCTTGATCTTGTGTTTGAAAACTAACCTACAGGTTAAAAGAGCTAAATGGTAGCTGGGTCCTACAAGGTGGAAGTACCTCGGGGACATGAATTCCAAAAGTTAAATGGTATATAAGTGATGCATTGTTTTTAGCATAAGTATTAGTTTATTATCATGATGTATGGGAAGGTGTAAGGTTTCAGGAAACTCAATTGCCCAATTTGGTTATTCGATGACAAAAACTGAGTGCAATAGTTGCAACACAGTCATTATGTTGATGTAGACATAGTCTCTTGTTCCGTAGGAAGGGTGGAAGAATTACCCACTGTTTATCCTCCAAAACTTGGAGTCATTGGAGGGTTGTGCTATGGTGTGCTCCCCAAGGTGTGTGATGATGAATAATGGCTGCCTGCTGGGGAAGCTTGGTCGATGTAGTTGAAACTTCTACTTACAGGTTCTAACTGGAAGTTAGGTCATGTAGTTGGCCCTCCAAAGTAGTCTAGTAGAGTAAGGATAGGATGTGGAAGTTAGTTTTGAATTAGATAGAATGAAGTAGGTAGATAGGAATGCCATTGAATTCATAGAGAGAATACTTAATTAATTATGTGTGTGTATTAAAAACCTTTGCTTGATTCTTTTGTCGTACCTCAGTATGTTATGCAAGTTTCATACATTATTAGGATATGAGTTAGTGAAAATGGCTAGACATTGTAGATTCATGTTAAGTATGTGTCAATAGATTAAGTAACTTGTGTGATGTGTGTTTGAGTATTATTGGTGTACCTACACAATGTATGTAAGCATTAGATATGCTTACATAACTCGTCTATATATGCTTGTATTAATTGCCTATTATACTATTAAGATTGGACATGATGCATGGTGGTTGTGAAGAATTACATTATAAATAGTTAAAGATTACTTATCACTTATTTTAAAGTGACTTGATACAATCACATTAAGTTATTAATAAATGGTTAATTAATTATGATTAAAGTAGATTATTGATTAATGGTCATAATTAAATAAATGATAAACTAAAGCTTGAAATGGTAAGGGTTGATTAATTTATAATTGTTAATTAAGGTTTTAATTTTAAATTAAATGATAATTTCAGTAATTATGTCTAATTATGTTATTTAATAATACTTGTTAGATAATGATTTGAACTATGTTGTCGAATGTTTTATTGGAGTATGATCGAGTCATATTATTATTAATAAACAATTGTGATGTGAAAAATTAGGTTGAATCATATTATTACTTGATAAAATGTTGATTATATATTAGTATTAAAAAGTATTTAATAACGTAATTGTAATTTATGTTCTATATTAAAAAAAAAGATAATCAAGTTGGAATTTATGTCGAATAAGTTGGTGAACCTTATTATCCAATGAAGTGATTAATATGGTAGGTGACCCAAATAACAAGGGATTAAATAAATGTTATTAATGTTGATAAGCCACATTTGAATGGTACCATGGTTATTAAATAATAAAATAAATATTTTTTTGTTCGAAATAAATGAAACCATATTCGAATTTGAATAAATTTGACAAGGAAGTTCAAACATTAAAAAGGGGATAAGATATTAAATGAAAAGGGGATGGAGTAGGTGAAGGGAGAAGGGGATAGATAGGTGGAAGGGGGATTTTGGAAATGGGGATTCTAGGAGATGAGAAATTCAACAGAGGAGGTCTAAATTCTATAAGGGAGAAATTTAAACTGGTTGGGCTCGTTGTACTTATGTTTTGGGCTCAGGGGTCCAAGAACAAAGTTTCTTGGGGTAGGAAGTTGGTGCGACTTTCCTAGTTGGTAGGGTGGAAGATCGATTTGGTGGTTGAGTTTTATAAGGGTTTGGCTATCCTATAGGTATTTTATTTACTGTTTCAAATTTTATATTTTGTAAGAAAACTTTATTGTTTCAAATTTTATATTTTGTAAGAAAACTTTACTGTTTCAAATTTTATATATTTTTAAGAAAACATGGATGCTAATTGCTTCAATGAATATATGACGCTAAATTGATTTATACATGTATTGGAAAAAAAAATTATACCTATACTTGCAACAATTTTCTGTTGTTTTCTACCTGCACATAATTTTTTTTATGAACATCGAATGAAATAGATTAACTTATTAGCAAATGAAAACAAACAAAATTGTCAGCAAGATATATTCATATTAATAAAGCCAAGGACCTAGGTAGGTACCTGTTGATGTATATGTAACTTTAGAATGTATTTCACATATATGCATATTGTATTCCTATAGAGATGTTATTATTCCTCTATACGGAAGTGTCGTCATTTATATTGTAAGTGTCATAACTTATACTTGATGGGTTATTAGACCACCTTGTTAGGGTCGGCCCTGTATAAGTCATGTGGGTCAAAGGGTTATTAGACCACCCTATTGGGGGTCGGCCATGTGGGTCAAAGGGTTATTAGACCACCCTAGTGGGGGTCGGCCCAGTTAGCATTATGTTAAGTGGTTAAGTTGAGGCCGACCTAGTTGAGTAAAGGTCAAGTCAAGTTAGTGTATAAATAGAGAGTGTGTCTCTCTCATTTTACACATTCTATTCTCTCACACACACTTGGGAGAGTGGCTCACTTGTGGAGCAAGAGGCTCTACTGCTAGGAGAAGACTATCTCTTGTATTCTGGTTGTATCATTGCTCTATCTATCTCTGAGAAAGTTATTGGGGTTTTTCACCTTTATGGTTTTCCCCAAGTAAAATTTGTGTCTCTTGTGTGCTTGCATTATTGTGTCCATGATTGATATGCTGTAGATATGCTGTACATGTTGTTCTCTCAGTTAAGATACTAGATCAGATTGAAGTAAATTTTGAAAATTTAACATGGTATCAGAGCTAGCCTGAAAGAAGGCATGATATGGCATGTATGACACTTGTTGCACTTTCGATGCTAGGGCTTGATATAGAAAAAACGAGTCATCGTAGCACTTTCGCTATAAATCCATTTTGGCGAAGTTTTCGAATCTGAAAAGTTTACAGGTTGAAGACACGATCCCCATGTACCTTGTGTCCAAAAGAAAACCTCTAATTCGTTGTACTTTGTGAGTTATGATCTGTACAATATAGGGTTTATGCCTCTTCCAGATCTGAGTCAAAATCAGGTGACCTTGGGAAAAAGGTCATAACTTGGGATAGGAAGCTCCAAATGAAATTTCGTAAAAAGTGAAAGGTAGTACATAGACTGTAATATCTCAAAAAAATGTTTCATAGGCATAAGTTTAACCAGTGACACGTGGCACGCCGTACAATTTCAGTCTCCTATATTATCCCATAAACAGGTCACGTTGCAACACTTGGCATAACTCTCTCTCAGAGAATCCAATTGAGGTCAGACCTATCGGGATGGAAAGATAATAGGTTGGGCTATGTTAGGAAAAAATTTTAGACCATGTGGATTGAAAAGTGCGGAGTTACTCCAGAAACAATCAGGTACATATTTCTGTCAAAACAGAATTATTTTTTAGCACCTTCATTCATGGCTTTCAGAATTTAGGGCTTCATAGAAAGTTGGAATTTCTCCAATCGGAGACCACGGCTGGATGTTACTCATCAAAATCGAAATTTAGAGACCAAGATCATATTTTTTGGTTTGGAAGAAGGCCGGGCTTGATCAAACCCTAGTTTGGGACTTTGATCGGAAAGATGGAAAATTAGGGCTTCAGCAAAAACTTGGAATTTTGGAAATCTGTGATCACGGCTGGAAGCTCCTCAGAAAAATCAAAGCTTAGAGCTTTGAATCAAATAAATTGGTTGGGTGAAGCTCCAGGAAACTCAAACCCTAATTCAGGGTCCTCCCTAGTGAATCCATAAATCTAAAAGGCAATTTCGAGGGGTGAAACTTTGCAGTTTTCAAATTCTGAATATACCAACTAGATAAGCTCATCAAGGAACATATTTCTATCCTTTTGGAAGTTTGAAATTCAAAGTTTGAATTTTTGGGGTTTCCTTGACAAACCCTAATCCAACTCCAGGTCCAGTTCTTGCAAATCAAGTGGATTGGGTTAATGCTAGAAGAAGATGGATTGGTCACCTCCATAAGTGAAGAAGTTCCTGTCTCAGAGGGAGATGAGGCTAAGGCATTCTATAAGAAGATTACAAGCAATCTTGACAGGTATCGCTTACAGGTATGTTTCATGGTTAATTTTATCATATGTTTGTCTTCATATCATTACAGTACAATCTTGATTAATTACTAGACTTGTCATATCACCTTAATAGAAGATATTCATTGATTAAGGTTTTGACACTTATGAATGTACTAATGCATTGTGATGTTATATGAGGTTTATGTTGTTCACTAACATAAAAGGTACACCAAGAAAGACAAATCATGTTCTACTTCACGACAAAGATTCATCCATTGTCATGGATCACATAGAAGATCTACTTTCGAGGTATGTATAACTTGGTCCTACAATGGTTAACCTATGAGACATCCAGGTTACTAGCACAAGTCACTGAAGAGAACCAGACGACATTATGTGGGTATGTTATACATAACTAGCTAGCATGCTAATCCAGGTATGTTTTTCCTATATCAAGCTAGAATCCTACCTTGTGTTAGGATCTTATACTGTTGTGTTGTTGATAATGATTATTCATGAAGTCATAGGTTTGAATAGTCATGGCTGTATGCATATTATGTTTCTTACCATAATTGATGATATGACTAACCAGAAGAATCATGAAGGCATAGGTTTGAGTAATCACGGGTTTATGCATTGATGATTTAACTAATCAGAAGAGTCCTATGATCAAATAAAAATATGCATGAGTAAAAGAAGACTTCCCTAAAACCTTGAATACTAATGTTTATTATCTGTGAATGATCATGACTATACATGTTTAAGATTATTGTGTTTTGATAGTATTAATATTATACTAATAAATGTGTGATTATGTATGAGACCTCAAGGATAACACAATGATGATACTAATAAGCATGCATCGTGATTAAGGATGGATGTAAGTTCAAGGACAGGTAATCCGGGAAGCAAAGATTAAGAGGGAGAACACTCCAGTTGTTCCTGCAAGAAAGCAAAGGAGCACACTTCAGTAGTTTCTACAAGGATGCAGATATTCAGAGGGAGTTGACCATCTTTCTACATTCCACAATAGAAAGGTGTAGAAGAAGCTACTTCAGCAGCTCCTGCAAGGAATCAAAGACTCAGAGGGAGTCCACTCAGCAACCAAACAAAGATAAGTATTTTTAATTATCATTTCTTGCATATTTGTTTGTTTAAATAAAATTGTTCAATGATGTATATGCTCATGTTCCTAGACTTAGGATATGTATTATGCATATTAGAATGATTGCATTAATGAACAGTATACTTCTAATATGCATGTGATGGGTAAGTGGCCTATGGCATTGTACAACATTCCAGTGCTACTTATCTAGAATGAAACCTCTTTGTTGACATGTTGGGAGTAGTGCAAACTCTTAACAATGTTTTGGTAGATATTGGAAGGCATCTAGAAAGTTGTGGAACATGGATAAATGTTGTATTGAAGCATTGGCTAAGATAATTGCATGACTGTATGACATATTTCTTTATGTGTAAGAATTTGTCTGAAAATTATGAGATGTTTCTAATCATGCAATTTAACTTGTTTTGTAGAAAAGACCGTATACCTTCACCTACAAAAGAAGGACTACAACATTTGTTCAAGCAACAAAATTATCTATTGAATATATTGAAGTTCCCAGGATACAGGAAGAATGCCATGATCCATCAATCATGAAGAACAATGTTTGGGATGCGGTCCCAAGAGCTGAAGGGAAGACTGTTGTGACTTCCAAATGGAACTATCAGATCAAGCATGCTGCAGATGGTAGCATAGAGAAATATAAAAGTGATGAAATAGAAGATACACCAGATGGATTTCAAGCAGCCTTCTTGAATGGTGTAGTCATATATGTGTGCAGAACTTGGTAGGATAGACATATTTCTATCCAGTTTGGGCTTTACCAAGAGTAAAGCAGATTCCAACCTTTACTACAAGGTTGAGGAAGGAAATCTAGTGATACTACTTTTGTATGCGGATAACCTATTTGTTACAGGTGAAGATAGATTGATTCCTATCATGCAGCAGAAGCTTGCTGCCGAGTTCGAGATGAAGAACTTGGGGATGATGCACTATTGTTTTTTGGCATGGAGGTGTGGCAGAGTGCAGATAGAATCTTCCTTGGACAAGGGAAGTATGCAGTAGAGATCCTGAAGAGGTTCGGGATGATGGATTGCAAGGCCATGGCCACACCTATGGCATCGAATCTGAAGCTTCTTTGTGATGCTTCATCTGAGCTAGTTGATGTCTCTATGTATCGTCAGATGATTGGGTCCTTGATGTACCTGATGAACACGAGACCAGATATTTTCTTTGTGGTGAACACATTGAGCTAGTTCCTGACGGATCCAAGGAGTGTTCACCTGGTTGCTGTAAAGCATGTTTTGAGGTACCTGAAGGGTACAGTGGATTATGGGCTCAAGTATGAAGTGAATCAAAAGTTTAACCTGTAGGGTTATGTTGATTCAGATTGGGATGGCAGTGTTGCAGATAGGAAGTGCACATCTGGTTGCTGCTTCAGTATGGGATCAGGTGTGATCTCTTGGTTTAGAAGGAAGCAGTCCTACGTAGCACTAAGTACAGCTGAGGCAGAGTATGTTGCAGCCTGTTCAGCTAGTTGTGAGGCAGTATGGCTACGGAAGCTACTATCTGAGTTATTTTATCTCCCATTGTATGCTACTGGTATAACCAAAGTTGTGTGAAGCTGTCCGAGAACCCAGTGTTTCATGACAAGTTGAAACACATAGAGATCAAATATCACTATATCAGGGATATGGTGCAGAGAGGAGCTGTGAAGCTCCTGTACATTGCGACAGATGAGCAGATTGCAGATGTGCTGATGAAACCACTAGCCAAAGTGAAGTTCGAGTACTTCAGATAGAGGCTTGGTGTTCTTCAGATTGATGACACTTCGAGGAAGAAGTGATGGACACATTTGCAGAGGCCATTCCAAGCATGTTGGAAGGAGGATCCTTCACATGGCTATGGATGTAAGCGCTGGATGATGAGCATCAGGACGATGCTCCAGTTACTGCTCTATATATGCATCAGGATGATGCTGGATATGATCAGTTGGATCATATGTATGTATTTTGTATATGCATCATGTTGGATGCTTGGACCATGTATCATCTGTATATGTATCAGGTGGATACATTGTATGATCAGGTAGATCATGTATGTTGATATGTATCATATATGATCAGGTGGATCATGTATTTGTATTTGTATCAGGTGGATACATTGTATGATCAGGTGGATCATGTATGATGATATGTATCAGGTAGATACTTGGTATGCATCAGGTAGATGCATGATATGATCAGGATGATCGTGGATGACGAGCTTCAGGATGTTGCTCCAGATGACTTGCAGTAGGATGTTGCAGTGATGATGATTAGGATGATTATGTATACATCAAGATGATGTATGGTGAGTATCAGGTTGATACTCTATGGACGTGGATCAGGTTGTATAGATGAGAATATAATTTGGCCCTGGGATATTTGCAGATAGTCTTTCAAGGTTTTGCCTATGGCATATAAGTTGGCCCTGGGATATCTGGCAAATGCTCTTTCGAGGTTTTTCTCTGGGAGGGCATATAATTTGGCCCTGGGATATCTGCAGATAGTCTTTTGAGGTTTTGCCTATGGCATATAATGTGGCCTTGGGATATCTTGTAGATTCTCTTTCAAGGTTTTGTCCTATGGAATATAATATGTCCCTAGGAGATCCGATAGGTTGGGCTGTGTGCCCGTAATAAGTCCTGGGATGCTCTTGTGAGGTTTTGCCATGACCACATATAATCTGTCCCTAGGAGATCCTATAGGTAGAGTTGTGTGCTCATAACAGCCTGGGATGCTCTTGCCAGGTTTTGTGGTGACCACATATAATCTATCCATGGGAGATCCTATAGGTAGAGCCGTGTGCTTGTAACAGCCTGGGATGCTCTTGCAAGGTTTTGTGGTGAGGTCATATATAATATGGCGCTAGGAGATCCTATAGGTAGAGCCGTGTGCTCGTAACAGCCTGGGATGTTGTTTCAAGGTTTTGTGATGCACATAATAAGTCCTGAGGATTCCACAGTATGGCCAGTGATGACGAAGACCTGCAGGTGGTGGACCTACATCCAGTATGAAAAAGGATTGGCTATGTAGAACTTCCTATGACGAGTAGATTCAAAGATTGATTGAGATAGCAATAGTAGTGACGATGATGATGACTCGATGATGATTATCCAATGACGATGATCCAGAGAAGAAGACTTGTGCTAGAAGCAAGGATAATTTTAGGGGCGAAATTTAGCCCATGGGCTATTTTTCCATGCTTTTTCCGAAAAAATGATTTGCCAATTTGCATTTTTTGAAGCCCCGTTTCGCCCAATTTTGACGGGGTAAACTTTTTTCACTTTAAAAATCGCCAAATTATTAAATAAACTATATAAAATCCTTAGAAATTGAAATAATTTTAGAAAAATATCACCAAATATTTTATAGTTGACATTTTATGAATTGGTAAGATTCGCCAAGGTTTATGCACTTTTAAATAAGGATGGGTCCTTAAAATTATCCCTGGCTAGAAGACCTGTGTCGAGAAATATCTTCCTAGTTGAGAGGGAGTGTTGATGTATATGTAACTTCGGAATGTATTTCACATATATGTATATTGTATTCCTATAGAGATGTTATTATTCCTCTATATGGAAGTGTCATCATTTATATTGTAAGTGTCGCAACTTATACTTGAGGGGTTATTAGACCACCTTGTTGGGGTCGACCCTGTATAAGTCATGTGGGTCAAAGGGTTATTACACCACCCTATTGGGGGTCGGCCATGTGGGTCAAAGGTTTATTACACCACCCTAGTGGGGGTCGGCCCAGTCAGCATTATGTTGAGTGGTTAAGTTGAGGCCGACCTAGTTGAGTAAAGGTCAAGTCAAGTTAGTGTATAAATAGAGAGTGTCTCTCTCTCATTTTACACATTCTATTCTCTCACACACACTTGGGAGAGTGGTGCACTTGTGGAGGAGGAGACTCTACTGCTAGGAGAAGACTATCTCTTGTATTCTGGTTGTATCATTGCTCTATCTATCTCTGAGGAAGTTATTGGGGTTTTTCACCTTTATGGTTTTCCCCAAGTAAAATCTGTGTCTCTTGTGTGCTTGCATTATTGTGTCCATGATTGATATGTTGTAGATATGCTGTACATGTTGTTCTCTCAGTTAAGATCCTAGATCAAATTGAAGTAAATTCTGAAAATTTAACAGTACCTACATCAATGACCAAGCCACATTGGATGCACTCAAAAATTGTGGCTTGCTGAAGTTTCTCAAAACTCATGACATGAGGAAGCAACCAGTACTCTTAAATCACTTAATAAATATGTGGGATATTGACAACTAATCGTTCAATCTAGGAGAACACATCCTTGAAATTGAACTAGAATATATGTAATTCTTGACTAGGATCTCGAAACGAGGAGCTCAAGTTATCCTGGCCAGATACCAAAGAACTGATGATAGAATCGATAGCTACATAGTGCAATATTGTTGACTAGGGGATCACAAAAGCAACAACAAGATCCCCATCAAGGATGTGGTGACTATACCTTTACGGACCACTTTTTTCACCATTACAATATTTCCAGGGAGTGTGGGGCCCCACCATGCCACCAGGGTGTCTATGACACTTGTGCTTGATTGCCTGGAACTTAATCTCTTTGATTGGTGTGGAGGAGTCTCGGTCAACATAAAAGACTACATCACCAAATGTAAGACAAGAAGGCAGAATCAATTTGTTTATGGGATTATCCTAGTCTCTTTCTTCTTAGAAAGGGTACCAATACTACGGCCACACGGATTGATTTACCAATCCACCTTGCATCTGAGCCACATATGGAGAAATGTACTAGTCATGTAAGACAATTGGGAGGTCCACATCTATTATCATACGATGTGGGTTTCTTTTCTTGGTAGAGAAACCAGATCCTGATGATCGAGGACTGACAATATGCAAGGGTGGATTTTCGAGGACACTAGAATTTAATGCTTTCGGAGGGATCGCAGAGGGATGATTCATGTATGTTCTGAAAAAATTTCTGTGTTTTTTTGTATTTGTTGTGATAATTTCATTTTTTTGTTGTACAAAGGGGAGCTAACATGTATATATCCTAGTCTCATAGATCGAGGACTAACATATCCAGTGGTATCATCACCGCTATGTCGACATGGAGAATATTATCAGGTTTTTTTTATGCAAGGGGGATATGCAATGTAGAGCGGAAATTAGAGGGTCTCACTATGGATGTTTCCCCCATGAGGACACATGACATCCCTTTCCTCTTACATAGGAACACTGTAGGGGATCACGAGCAAATTATTCAGATGTTGCGTCATGCAGCTCAGGTGGTAGTGTGATATCATGATCATTGGGCACCTCAGGATGAGGAGTAGATAGTTTAGTAGTCTCTTATCTTCCTTTTATGAAATTTGGATGGTTTATGGGAATTGTAGCCCACATTTTTCCCCTATGTACTATTTGGACATATATAATGTGACAAACTTATGCTATGATATGTACAGGGATTTTGTTTGCACTACTTATTCTCTGCATGTTATTATGTGCATGATTTTTGTGCTTTCTATATGCAAATTTAATTCCTAAATGTTTGTGTATGTGCAATGTACTAATTTGGGATGAAATTTGCTAAATAATCATCCACTATGTTAAGTTATATTTATAATATGTATCCTCTGATTAAGGTGGAGTAACGTAGGATCATGAATAGAGTAGACATGATTTAACTGTGAAACCAAGAATTGGGAGTCTAGGTAAATAGTAATAAGGCATATGCCAAGAGTGGAAGGCTCAGTTAGCAGGCCAATCATAGCATGGTACTCAACGATATTGTTGATTGTTTGACCTAGGAAAACTCCACTAGAGCTCACTAACTTTCCAATGGGGGAATAAAACACCCAAGATACATAACTTAAGTTATGGGTATATTGATTAGCACCATCGGAAAATCCAAAATACACTGGCATCTGCGTAAAAAAGCACAAAATGGGATAAGTAGTCACCAAAAAATGCACACTAACCTATGGTAAGTATTTACAAAAGTACATATGCAAGACCATACTAAGCATAGTACCTTTTAAGGTAGATCACATTATGAGGCTCTCCTAAAGATACACCATCATAGTCAACTAAATCATAGGCCCCTTTTTATAAGACATGTTTAATGATGTAGGGACCATGCCACATGGATTCGAACTTCCCCACACCTAGCTTATCATGCATCTGATTATAAGATAAGACCAACTCACCTTAATTAAATGTGCAGGGTTGAACATATTTATCTTTTTGAGTTTCGACTTGCTTCTTGTGAGCTTCATTAGTGAGAGAAGCATCACAATGAGTCTCGTAAAGTTTTTTCAAATATAAGAACACTTCTTCCTCAAGAGTAGTGTTAGGAAGGAGTTTGATAACTAACTTGATAGATGGAATCTCACACTCAAGAGGTAAAATGGATTCTAGTCCATAAACCAATTGAAAAGGTGTAAAACCAGTCACAGTTTTTACTAGATACCTATATGCCCAAAGAGATGAGAATAGCTTCAAATGCCAACTAGATTTATTTGTTCCTACCATCTGTTGGATCATAGTTTTCAAGTGTTAGGATATTCCTATACTCCACCCTAGTCCCACTAGTATTTTGATCATTTACATTTTCAGTCATGCATGCACTTTTAGGGTTTGCATGCATCATTTAGGGTTTGCATGCATTTGCATGCATTACAGTCATCAGTCCATCACCTAGCCCTCAGTTAGCCAGCCCCCGAGAGCTTCTCTCAGATCATTTTTAGCCATCCTAGAGCTTAGTACACCCTTCCTCCTTGATTTAAGGAAGCCACTCATCCTTTCTCACCTACCAATCCAGTTTACTTTAGTTATCCACTAGTATTTCCTTGATTTGAGGCCATACTGACTCCTCACTGTTGTTATCACTCCGATTGACCTCTGATGAGACATGACTACCTGTTCTGACTCTAGTTAGCTCCTCATGTGCCCTCCATTGAGCATCCTTCATTCAGTTAGTGTCTCCATGTGCTATCTACATTCAGTTACAACTACCACACTCGATTAGACTCAGTTTGACTGACGGTTAACAGTTACTTGTGTATTGATGACTCCACCGATGATGAGATAGAATACTAGTTGTGCTCCGATGACACTCCAGTGATCCTTTGATCACTCCATGAAGGCTAATTCGAATTTCCACCTTAGGCGTTCGAATCCTCATGCATTGTACTATTTATTTGTCCATGTTGTGATTAATTAATTAGTGTGTGTGAAGTATTTTTGCTTCTATCCGAGTTCTACTGTATTATTATTCTGTTGCTCACTATACTGCATTGACCACTCTTCTTCTATTTTCTTGCTTAATCAATTACTTTCTTGTGAGGTATACATCATCTCTTAGATCTGCTGTGAGGATTTTCACATTGTATCAGAGCATGTTGAGAGTATTGTTTATCTCCATTCCTCGGAGTTTTTTGCAGGTTATTACCAAGACTTTGAGTGCAACAGTTGCAGCAGTTTCTGCATTTTTGCAGCAGTAGCAGTTGCAGATATTCTCTATTGTTTTTGTAAGTCTTAAACAACTTCTATGTATTCATCAGGAATTACTCCTCTTTCTCCATTCAAATATGACGAATGGAAACCCAGAATGATAGCATACTTGAAGAGCCATGATCTCTTTGATTGTCATTTTGAAAGAGAGTTCGAATCCTCTGAAGAGAAGATTGATTGGTTAAATAAAGGTGACGGAGCCTTTGGAGCAATGATGCTTTCTTTGCCTGAATACATGATATTCAATTACCAATACCTTGATGTTGTTGAAACTCCAAAAGAGTTATGGGCTCACCTGGATGAAAGATTCGGCAAACAGAATGAAGGAATTGGTCCAAACCCTTTCGAGAGCAAGCAAAGTGATGCATTCGCCCTCCTTCATGATCTCATTGATCATGAACCAGTATCAACCACATCTCATATTGAAGTTGTCCATAAAGAACCTGTAGATTCTACACTCATGCTTCAACTTTCTTCTCTTTCTGTACCAGCTCACACTCTAGATGTTGCAGAAGGTCCTAAATCCTCTCTTGCACTAGAGTCTGTTGGTTTGCATCATGATCACATGATTATTTCGAAGGTAAAATCAGCTATTGGAGGTAATGCATTCGCTCTCCTCAAGCAATCACCTCTTATTTACTACTATATGATCATTATTCCATGCTTTCAGAAGGTTATTGAAGAATATGGCCATTTCCACCCACTTGGGATAATTTCTCATGCATCCACTGGTTTTGATCTCACCTATTATGGTTCAAAGGAGATCTCAAGAAACCATTGTCATTCGCTTGGGATAACTTCTCATGCATTTACTTGTTTTGATCTCACCTCTTATGGTTTAAAGGAGATCTCAAGAAACCATGATTCAAGTCTTGGATCTAATTTGGATCCTAAGCAAACACTACTTGAGATAATTTCTCATGCATATGATGGTTTTGATCTCACCCCTGCTGGTTCAAAGGAGATCTCAAGAAATTATTCATCAAGTCTTAAATCTGATTTGGATTTCAAGCAATCATTATTATTTGATGGTTCCTTTTGGCATAATCTCACCCATGATGGTTCGAAGGAGAAGACAAAAGACTATCTACATATTCATGTTTTTGATCCTACCTCAACTGATTCGAATCACAGGTTGAAGGATCATCCTCATACTTTTGGATTTGTTCTCATCACATTCGATATGAAGAGCAAGTACAAGCACATGCTTTTTTAGCATGATCCACTTCTTCCCAAGAAGAAGATACCTCCAGACATATGACCAAGCATCACACCTGCTTGAGTTTGGAGCATTTATTTTTTGTGTGTACCTTATAGTCTTTTTTTTTTGGGGGGGGGGGGTATTTTTCCCATGAAATTTTCCCCACTTCCTTGGTTTATTGACTGTTATTATTCATTGTATTGGGTGACCTTTGATCTTAGTTACCAGGGCCCAGGATGGATTAAGGGGGGGTGTTAGGATATTCCTATACTCCATCCTAGTCCCACTAGTATTTTGATCATTTATATTTTCAGTCATGCATGCAATTTTAGGGTTTGCATGCATCATTTAGGGTTTACATGCATTCCAGTCATCAGTCCAGCACATAGCCCTCGAGAGCTTCTCTCAAATCATTTTTATCCCTCCTGGAGCTTAGTGCGCCCTTCCTCCTTGATTTAAGGAAGCCACTTGTCCTTTCTCACCTACCAGTCCAATTTACTTCAGTTATCCACTAGTCTTTCCTTGATTTGAGGTCAGACGGACTCCTCACTATTGTTATCACTCCGATTGACCTTCGATGAGACATGACTACCTGTTCTGACTCCACTTAGCTCCTCATGCGCCCTCCACTGAGCTTCCTTCATTCAGTTAGTGTCTCCATGTGCCAGTTACATTCAGTTACACCTACCACACTCAGTTAGACTTAGTTTGACTGACGGTTTACAGTTACTTGTGCATTGATGACTCCACTGATGATGAGATAGACTACTAGTTGTGCTATGATGACAATCCAGTAATCCTTTGATCACTCCATGAAGGCTAATTCAAATTGCCACCTTAGGCATTCGAATCCTCATGCATTGTACTATTTATTTGTCCATAATATGATTAATTAATTAGTGTGTGTGAAGTATTTTTGCTTCTATCCGAGTTCTACAGTATTATTATTCTATTGCTCATTATACTGCATTAACCACTCTTCTTCTATTTTCTTGCTTAATCAATTACTTTCTTGTGAGGTATACATCATCTCTTAGATCTGCTGTGAGGATTTTCACATCAAGACCTTATTGATGGACACTACTTGTCTATTTGCTTGGGGATAGTAGGGATATGATTTTTCATGGCGAAAACCAAGTTTGGTACTTAACTCATCCATCATGTGATTCCTAAAATGGGAACCATGCTCAGTAAATATGGCTTATGGTACTCCAAACCTAGCGATGATGAGGTTAAAAATGAACAATGAAGTCGTCTTGCCATCTTCAGCATATGTAGGCATAGCCTCATCCCATTGTTGGAATATTCTCCCCACCTTTTTTTTATTTTGCATGCCTGCATGCATCCAGTCATCAGTATGGTAGTCTCTTAACACCTAGTCCTCGGTATTTCAACCCTACGATCTTGTTTCTGCTCATTTTTATCCCTCCTGGAGACATATGCGCCCTTGTTTTCATCACTGGAGTACAAGTGCTCCCTCTTCCGCCTATTTAGGATTTACTTCAGTTAGTACCATGATTAGTGGATCTGCTCCTTGTTCTAAGGACTCATTGCTAGTTTAACTGACTGAACCACTTGGATAGACCTCCAGAGAGACTAGATCAGCTATACTGACTACTAACAGCTCCTCATGTGCCCACATTGGAGTCTCCTTTGCTACATTAATGCCCATTCACTCAATTAAACTCATTTGATCGACTATTTGACTAGTGTGACTACTGCCACTGGTTTGGATGATGTCTCTAATGCTATCCAAGCCACACATTGAGGAGAATTTGAATGACCGTAGTGGCATTTGAATTCATTTGATTGTATTAAGTTATTATTCACTTTACAGAGTGCCAACTCACAGCTGATGTATGATACAACAGTTTTTGTCATTTCTTGTGTATGAGTGATTATTGAATCTCCATTTCTTCTTCTTCTTTCTTCACTTCTTGAGTGAGTTTTAGTGAGGTATGCTACTGTTGAGTGATCCTAATCCTAAAATATCACATGGTATCAGAGCTGACATTAGCTATTCGAATTGCAGCAGCAACAGTTGCAGCAATTCCTTGAGCAACTGTCTTTCATTGAGCACCAAAATCCTCTGGGTTTCCATAGAAAATCCTGGTGTTATTTCCTTGAATTCACTGGAGAAATCCAGTGAGGTCTAGCTAGTTGTGAAGGACCCAGTCACATGTGCTCAGTGTCGTAAGGCAGTTTTCAGTTCGAATTGTAGCAGATCTCCATTTCATAATTCTCATTTGTTTTACAGGAATCTCCCCTATTCAACTTCGAATTCTTTAGTATCATGGATCTCAAGTTGAACTCATTCAACTAATTCGAATGGAAGGAAAAAATGGACATCTTATTGAAGTTGAAGAGTCTTTCCAGAGTGGTGAATGAATCTGCAGTTGGGCCCACTTGTGTAGTAGAGAAATACAAGAACTTAGACAAGCTTGATTAAGCAGTAGGACTGCTGCTACTTAGCATTTCTAAAGACCTGCACTTTCATGTTGTCGATCTGAAGACTCCAAAGTAGGTTTGGGACAATCTCGAATCCCTCCTTGTTCAAAAAGATGATATGAAGGGTCATAAATTAGAAAATGAGCTCATCTCCTTGAGCCCAAGCAGTTTCGAAACTATCATTGAGTTTCTCAAAAAATTCAAGAACTTGATTTCACAGTTGAAGAGGTATGGGATTGAGAAGGAAGAAAAACAACTCATCCTTGCCATCTTGTTGAAGCTAGGCCCTGATTATTCAGTTTTTGTTTCGACCTTCCAGTCAACAAAGTTGTCCATTCCAAAATGGAAATTCCCTTCTCTTGAAGACTTCATCCAATATCTCACACTTGAGGAGGAGAAGCTAGTGCACATGGAAGTGATAAAAGCCAAATTAGATTCAAGTATTGCAGTTACTGAGTCAAGGAGAGCGGATGACAAAGGAAAAAAAAAAATTCTGATAGAAAGTCGAATTTCCAAAAGCGGAAGGAGACTCCAATTCAGTCAGATGGAGTCTTGAATCCTAGGAAGGACAATCAAACTCAGAAGGGAAAATCCAAGTGCACATACTGTAATCGAGGATATCACCTTGAGAGCTCATGTATGAAGAAGACCATAGATCTCATGGCTTCACTTCTTGAAAAAAATAATCTTCCAGTGCCTGCATGTGCTAGAAAGAAAGAGAGTGAACCATCTGGATCTGAGAACAAAGAGAGATGTCATTCCATCATGGAAGGTGCATCAGCTCAATCCTCCTTAATCATAGATTCTGGAGCATGAAGACACATGTATTCCTCCAAGAATTTCTTCACTGGATTCAAAGCTACTGTTGGACCAGCCATTATGTTGGGGAAGGATTCTGAGGTCTCCTCAGAGGGGATTGGAAGAATCAAACTTGATCATGGATACTTATCCGATGTACTCTATGTACCCACTCTCATTGCTAATCTACTTTCAATATATCAGATGACCAATACTGGAGATCCCAAGAGGGTGATCTTCTCTCCAATTGAGGTCGAAATTCAAGATATGGTATCAGGTTCTACCATTGCAAAAGGTGTGGCAAATCATAAGTCGAAACTATATGAGTTCTCCCATTTTCTACCTATCTCTACACAGTCTTCTCTTCACACTCATGCAAATGAAGAGAGTAGGCAATGGCATGAAAGATTTGGGCATCTTAACTATCAATAGTTGCAAGACATTCATACTAAATAGATGGTTGAAGGGTTTCCCAAGATCAAGTTTTCCAAGGGAAACTGTCATGGTTGTTTGATTGGAAGGCATCTTGAAAAGAAATTTGAGAAGGAGGAGGCAAGGAGAGCCTCTCAACCTCTAGATTTGATTCATAGTGATGTTGCAGGGCCATTTACAGGTCTATCTTTGAACAAGGAAAGGTATATTCTTACTTTTCTTGATGATTATTCAAGATTTACATGGGTATACTTTCTCAGATTAAAGTCAGAAGTATTTGGATTCTTTAAGTTTTTCAAGTCTTCTACAGAAAAGTTTTCAGATAAAAAGATCAAGGCCATTCGCACTAATGATGGAGGTGAGTACATCAAGGGTGACTTTCAAACCTTTTGTGCTGAGGAGGGAATTGATATGCAACATACTTTTCCCTATACACCACAATAGAATGGTGTTGTTGAAAGGAAGAACAAAACATTGAAAGAAATGGCCACCTGCATGCTAAAGTTGAAAGGGTTGCACCCTAGTCTTTGGGAAGAAACCATCAATTGTGTCATCTATCTTAAGAACAGAGTTCCTCACAAAGGAATGAAAGATATGACTCCTTTCGAAGCATGGATGGTATACAAACATGATGTGTCTCATTTTAGAGTGTTTGGGTCTAGAGCATGGGCAAGGATTCCAACTGAGAAAAGGAGAGCCCTAGATACACAGAGGAGAGAGTGTATTACGGTGGGTTATGCATTGAATGCAAAGGCTTACAAGATTCTTGATCCTTCTACTATGACCACATTCCTTGATAGGAGTGTACAATTTGAGGAATGGCCTCTACATGATGCTCATCCTATTGAGCAAGAGAGATTTCCTACCACACCTCCACTGCTTGATGATATCCAAGAGAGCGAATATTCATCACATGAAAGTTCAGATTCAGAGTATGACAATTAAGATGATGAAAAGCGAATGATAGATCCAGATCCACAAGAACATGAAGATCTAGCACCTATTAGTGAAGATGAGCGAATGGAAGATATAGATCCACAAGAACCTGATGATATTGCACTTGATTATCCTCCTCTTCCTATATGGGCAGCCACTACTCTTAGATCTTTGGGAGATCTTGTTGGAGATCCACTTGATCCGAGGAGGACCAGATCTAATTTTCAGAATGGAAGGTTTCATCTTTCTTACATTACTGATCCATTTCTTGCCGATAGATCTTTCTTCAATGGAGAAGTCCACTTACCATTTGGGGTGAGTGATGTACATGATTGATCATCCTACCACAGTCTATCTTGAGGGGGGTCTTTCTTCCCACTAGGTTTTCTCTCTTTCCTCACTTTATTTATTTAGATTTTTGTACGGGGTGACCTTTGGTATCAGTTACCAGGGCCCTACCATTTTAGTTGTTCCTCATAGTTTGGCTTGTGGACGGGTGTTGGAATATTATCACCATCATTTTTGTATTTTGCATGCCTTCATGCATTCTGCATGCATCCAGTCATTCCGCATGCAAATGCATGCATCTAGTCATCAATATGGTAGTCTCCCAACACCTAGTCCTCAGTATTTCAGCCCCAGGAGTTTGTTTCTGCTCAGTTTTATCCCTCCTAGCCATAGATGCGGCTTTGTTTTCATCACTGGAGTACAAGTTCTCCCTCTTCCACCTATTTAGGAGTTACTTCAGCTAGTTCCATGATTAGTGGATATGCACCTTGTTTTGAGGACTGGTTGCTAGTTTAACTAACTGAACCACATAGATCTAGACCTCCAGAGAGACTAGATTAGCTATATTGACTACGGATAGCTTCTCATGCGCCCACATCAGAGTCTCCTTCCCTACATCAGTTCCCATGCACTCAATTAGACTCAGTTAGACTGATTTGAATGACTATTTCACTAGTGTGACTATAGCCACTGGTTTGGATGATGTCTCCAATGCTATCCAAGCCACACATTGAGGAGAAGTTGAATGACCTTAGAGGCATTTGAATTCATTTGATTGTATTCAGTTACTATTCACTTTACAGAGTGCCAACTCACAGCTGATGTATGATACAACATTTTTTGTCATTTCTTGTGTATGAGTGATTATTGAAACTCCATTTCTTCTTCTTCTTTCTGCACTTCTTGAGTAATTTTTAGTGAGGTCTGCTACTGTTGAGTGATCCTAATCATAAAATAGCACACCCATTTGGTAAAATAGTCGACCACAATGATGACATAACCATACCCCTTGGCTAAGGTAGGCTTATAGTGCACGAAATCTATGCCCCACTTTACAAAGGGACTGAGAGTAATGACTAGATGTAGCAAAGCGGGATGATAATACTTTTTCGGATGAAATGCTTGGCAAGGAGCACATTTATTGACTGCTGCCATACAATATTTGAAGGTGGAAGGAAAGCATTATCCAATGCATGAAATATTTTGGGTTACAGCCATCCTAGAGAGATGACCACAACATTCTCTAGAGTGACAGTCATTTAGAACATGTTTAGCTTCTTCATGGGTTAGACATCGTTGTGGATAGAATTGATACCGCGGCAATATAAGGTGTCACCAATGGTAATATAGTATTTCGCATGATGGAGAATGCGAAAATGATCGTTACAAGATAAGTCAAGCAAAAAATGTTGGGTTTGGAGATACAAATGATGTCTCCATACCATGGATCATACACATTAATGAGAAATAATTACTCATCCAAAAGGAGGTCAATGGGCTCAGATTCTACATCGGTATGGGGAAGGTCACAGATAAGCTCTGCCAAGTTCAAGGATTTTTTCGATTTAGGCTTTGCAAACTCCAAATAAAGCTCTTGGAGAATGATAATCCAACAAGAATACTTGCACCTTAGTACCTAATGAGTTAAAATGTTGTACATGGGGTTGGAGTCTACAATATTCGTTGTCTTGCGGAGCAAAATGTAGTTATGAAATATTTGGAGAGAGATGATGGATGCCAAATCCAACTTCTCAACATGCAAATATCGAGTTTCGAAGTTGACAATACTCTTACTTAGATAATAAATCACATGTTCTTGGCCATTATGATCTTCTTGCACTAACACCATCCCTATGGTGCAAGTGGATGCGACGAGATAAAGGATATAGTCCCGTGTATAATAAGGGGGGTGCAACATGGGTGCGTTTGTCAAGGATTTTTTGGGATTATGAAATGAACATTGATCTTGGTCATCCCAAATGAAAGGGACATCCTTCTTCAACAATCACATATACCCTTGAGTGACCACCATGAAGTTTCAAATGAAACGACGCAAAAAGTTTTCCTTCCCTTGAAAACTTTCAGGTTTAGGTATATTGGTGGGGGTGGTAAGGCCAAAATAGCCTCAACCTTTAGAGGATCAATTATGATCCCGTCTTTGGAGACTATGAAGCCCGGGAGTATGTCATACTCGACACAAAAAACACATTTATGCGGATTCAAGTGTATATTGTAGTGACGGAACCAAACAAAAGTAGCTCTAAGTTGCTTTGGATGATCATATCGATGAGTTGAGTGAGCAGGTAGATCATCAAGGTAAGGTTCTACAATGTGCTTGATGTCGTGAAAGGCATATTCCATGGCCCATTGAAAAGTATCCCCCAAATTCTTTAAACCAAAGGGTAGCTTTCGATAAGAAAAGGTTCCGCATGGGAAGATGAAAATAGTTTTTTGCTGATTAGATGGGAGAATCTCGATCTAATTATAGCTAGAAAATCCATCCATAAATGAGAAGATGACGCTTCCATCATAGTTATTGATAACTTGGTCGATAAAGGGAGTGGGGTAATTGTCCTTGGGACATGACTTATTCAGATCCATGTAATCAACACAAACTCTAATAGTGCCCTATTTTTTCAATACCGAGACAATATTAGAGACCCATTCAGTTAGCGACACAGGATAAATGAATCCAGCTTTAAAAAAAATCAACTTCTACCTTTATGGTAGTAGTCTTGGAAGGGTGTACCAAGTGAAGCTTCTTCCTGATAGGTTTTCCTCCCTAGCAGGTCTTGATCTCATGAACTACAATGGATGGATCAATACCTAGAATTTCTTCCTAGCTCCATGAAAACACATTGCAGAAGTCTTGGAACAAGACCTTATAAATGTTCATGTCTTTCGAGGAACAAGTTTGGCCAAGTTGAATGTTTCACACGATACCAAGTTTCACCGATATATCAATTGACATTATGGGTGTGATATTTCCTAAATTTCCTTAAGAGACTGCACCTTAAGTTAAAATATGGGACTATAGATTGTCAATTATATCAGGTGGAACAATGGATTTGATATCATTTTCTACCGTGTCCAATGTCAGGAGGAAATATGATCGATCGTGATTATCTTCCCATAGTGGTTCATATAGATTCATAACCTCCATAATCGGTTCATCTGATGGGAAAATATGCAAGAGGTAATCCATGTAAGGCATAGAAGAGTCTAGCCAGGACGATAGAGAATATTGGTATGATGCCACAAGGTGTTGGTCATTGAGGACTGGGCCATCGAACATGGATTGAATGAAATTGTATGCCATCTCAATAGGACTAAGTGGCATAGAATCACTAATGGATGCAATATGTGATGAACTGGATACTACCAAAGAGTCATTTGACTCATGGGATTATTGAGCCATAGACATAATCATGTTAACAGTGGAAATTCGTGATGGAGGATCATGAACGGGTAAAGGGAAGAATCCCATGAGTGAAGAGCATTTTAAGAGCCCAACTCCAACATCTTCATACTGGGGTTTTGCATGTACTAACAAAGGGAAATTGTGAGAAGGGTTGTCTTGGATATTAGGCATACAAAAATCGAGTTGGTCGATAGCAACAATCTTCCCTTGATGGAAAATTGTACCAACAAAATATTGAGGATTTAATGGAATTCATCGCATAGAACCAGTTATAACCAAGTAACATATTATAATCCAAGGGTGCATCTACCACTTTCACATGAATGGAAACAGACTTTCCCCCTAACTACGTGACTAATGAAATTAGTAGTCCATATGGTTGAAAGCCACGACCATCAAAGGATTTGAGTGTGGTAGGAGATGAATTGACCTCAAGAGAACTGATGGATCTCCAATATGATAGAGACATGATTGAGGTAGAGGGTCCTTCATGCAAAACAATGCGATGGACGTTTTCCCCACAAACTGTGGTGTTAATATGAAACGCAAGTTGGTGGGAAAGACTTGGTTTAAAATATTCCAAATGAAACATAATAGAATTGGATGTTTATTGATCCACTGCTCCTAGATTTGACAAGAGGGTTCTACGTTGACTGGGTCAGTTCTATAGAACCTAGAGGGTCAACATAGCGTAAGGTACTTAGGCCAAATATTCAACAATATTATAAGTTTGAGTGGCACGTCACCTTTTGAATGGTGGCCTTGGGTGGGTGCAACATCGAGTTGGTAACAAGATTCTCTATTTGAAGAGGGCCTAAAGGGGGGGGGAGTGTTAGTGGATATGGAGGTTGAATTCTTGTCATAAGTACCTCCATTAGGTGTCTTATCTAGAACGAGATCATATGTTTGTGATCTGGTAGTTAGACCAAACGTTTTTCCACAAATCATAAGGATATCAACAGTAAATGATGTATCTTCTTGATAGGTATGGTTCGTGTTACCTAAACATGGTGTAGTGTCATGTGAAACCATTTGTTGTTGTTGAGGTGAGAAAGGATCAGTTAACACAGCCAGTTGGGAGTTTCCTTTAACAAATTTATTCACTTCTTCATGATGAGGACAGTATTTTTTATAATGGTCACCTCCACATATTAGGCATGGAAATGTTTCCTTCCTTTGAGGTTTATTTTCAACGTTGGCCTCCTAAGTTTTGGGATTCCCCTGTTGGTTAGAATACCTTTTAGATTTTCCTCTAATTTTATTATTACCACTTGATGATTGAGATGAAGAGGATTGGAACGTGTTACACCAAAATATTGTCATCATGAATTATGTATCCTCTGTATGCCCTGATCCCTAAAGTTCCTAGGATAAACCATCATAATAAAGGTTGTTGTTCATTCCTTTAACCTTATGTCGTCACCCTGATGCGCCCTGCTCTCCAACAAGGTGCGTCAGGTTCAAGGTGACATGCTTTGCACCTTAGCAGAGTGCATCAGTGGCTCATGGTGCTCTTGTACAAGGTGCATTGATCTCCCTTTGACGCGTGTTTCCCTTATGCAAGGTGCGTCACAGTTAGTTAAAATAGATAAAGAGAAGCTTTGAGCGACTTCTCGAAGCTTGGATGGCGTGGAGACCTACTTATCTGGAAAGGTGGCATTCGATCCCCTTGTATAGTGGGATGATCTCTTAAGTCTCTCCCCTAAATACTCAACCTCTCCTATACATTTATCCCTATATATATGAACCCCCTCTCCATTGTTAAGTGAGGAAAGATAGAGTACCTATATCCTGGTGGAATATCTCTAGGTGATCCTCTTCATCCATTAGGAGGCTAAGCATTTGATCTTGGAGGATAGGATTGTTGGAAGGAGGTTATGACGTCAAAGCATCGGTCGTAACATCTCTCTCATTGTACTTCTTATTATTACATCTAATGCAAATTCTTTCCATAACATTTTTGTGTTAATAATGTTTAGGATTAACTTCTTTGATTGTTGATCTAGATCAATTCACATCCATGTGCTTTTATTACTTGTTTTTTTCCACATGTTTTGTCAGCTTTTGCAGCTAAATATCTAAAGATCGGGACTTGGATAAACAAGGATAAAGGAAATGCACACTTAAGGTAATCCATCTCTTTCACTTATCTTTCATTTCAATTGATCTAGGAAAGGCATTTGTATTTCTATTTATTTGTTCTAGATCTGAACCATTCAGACTAGGGAGATTTGTTTGAGTCTGCCCTTACAGATTGTCTGTAAACATAACACATGCACCTCATAGTTTTGTGCAGGGGGAGGATTAGCTTTGGTGTTGTTCAACGTTTGGTTTTTACCTGAAGTAGAGGTCAATTTACCTTATTTTTGTAATACCCCATTTTGACCCTTAGGATATCTTAGCTTTTAATGTAAATATTGTATACATGTAATGTATGTTTTCCTAGCGTGGAGATCAAGGCCAAGGCCCCACTAGTGGAAGCTTGAATTTTCTTTAAAAGGAAAGTATTAGACATTATGTTACCCATGTGTTATTTAGCCATGGAACATTGTAAAAATGATTTAAATAAACATCATGCAATAAAATACCAAAACTGGCTATGGATGCAACGAATCAGAAGGGGCCATGTGTATCCACTAGGGAGTGGTGAGGGGGTTGTGGGATTGAACTTTAGGTTGCCAAATGTCATTGTGAGAACCCATTTGACTTTCCTTGATGATATTTATTTCTATTGTAAGGAAGTAGTTGAAGATTTCTGTCCATGGCTTCAATGGAGCATGAGCAACCCAAAAAATTCGTATGGCAGAGTATGGGCTCTATTTTCTTGTACCACAAATCACTCTACCTCAGGGGATTTTCTTCTTCCTCATTCCCATTCCAGTGTGGAAGAGCCCAGCATCAATTTTCATCTAAAAATGAATTCCCAGCAGTGAGAAAAACCAGAAATCGCAACTGTGAAAAAACCCACATTTTGAAGAGCCATAAACACCTAGAATTGGTATTGGATAGTGAAATCCAATGGGGGGTCCATAGGTATGAACCTTGGGGAAAATTTGGGAGCATTATCTACCCCGAAATCTATTGGAAAACCCAGTTTTGATAGCCTAGAAAATCAGTGAAGGGATTGAGTTATTCATTGACAGAATGGTGAGAAATCCAAGTGTGGATGTTTGAACAGAGGATTGGATTGCTTGAATTTAGCTTGAGATGTCTGTAGCTCTATGGTTGAGCTCACTGGCTTAGCATCCTCCTCCTTTTCTTATTGCATGCTTGATAAACCCAACTATGTGTTGGATTAGCATGACTGTTTGAGTGAAACTATGAATGTGAGTGAGCCCATCTAATTCCTCCTTAGTGGATACACAACCCAGCTCGGGGGTGATCTCTCAACTAAAAGAATACAGGATGGACGGAGATCTATGGTTGGGTGGAACGTTGCTCTCACATAGCCAGTTGTTTGGATAGTTTCATCTCAAGATAAGTGTTCTCTGTGGTTCAAATTATATGCATTATGTGTTTTGCAATGTGTTAATTTTGAATGATAATTATTCATGTTAATGGAATTCATATGAAGTCTATGCATAGCATGAGAAGGGGATTGATTCTCTGCATGTTGACTCATCATCTGCCTGGGTCAAATAATTTGATGCATTACTGTTTGTGTGTGTGCAATTGTGTTTATTTCCGCTGTGTTTATATTGATTATGTATTTGCACACAAAAGTTTTTATTTATTATGAATTTCTTAGTAATGAACGGGGCTGAGATTGCCAATAAGTCCGGTATGTTGGTCATGTTTCCTTCCTTGCACCGGATTGATGGAAGGGGACGTGACAATTGTCTAGTTGATTGTGATCCAGCTCTTTCTTCGTGGAACCTACAATGTCATCAACAGGAGGTTATTTGTATCGTCTTGAGGATCGCTAGTAGGATGGAGAGCATTAGGGTTATGTCATCCAATGTTTCTGATTGGGAATAAACCAAATCCAAATACTTGGCACGACTGATCACTTTCTCTTTGGTTACAACCCCCCCCCATGGAAACATCCCCGGAAATTGGCGGTAAAAGTGATTGTGTGAACCAATAAGCTAAAAGTTGATCCAGAATGGTAGATTTTATCAACCTACCTTGCCTCCTCCACTCATGAATGTGATCGGATATGTGGGTGGAGGTGGATTACTAAAGGGAGGTCAAAATTTATGTTACGGTTTTGTATCGAATTGGTAAATGAAAATGATTTAGGAAGGCCATAGATAGTGAGTTGAAATATGTAAAGGAGTGTCATGGAAGCTCGATGTACCACTTGGTTGTAGTATTGGTAAGTTTTCTGATCTAGAAGAGCCTCAAATGGATAGAATCATCCATTAATGAGTTTGAGGAGCACCACATATGATAAGTCATCACGTTGTTATTGGGATCCTCATCAAGTTTCTTGTCAAACTTAGGGATGTCCGATGGAAATTTGGTGGGAATGGAGGGCCAAAGTGGATTATGTTGAATGGGTTTTTTAATCAAATGTGGCAGATCTAGAAGACACTAGGTGGCCAAAAATTGTAGTTGTTGGTTTGGATGCGGGTACTTGTAATATTGGTGAGGCATCGACACTCAAGTAGGATCGTAAGTTAGTCATCCCATTAACTGGGGTTGCGAATTTGTACCCATGTATTGATTTTGAGGGGGTTGGGATGTCATGGGGTTAATTTGTTGATTAAATGAGAACCCTTGCGTAGGGCGCCCATCGAATTAGGTTGACCCCAAGGAGCATTAATTTCTCCCGGGTAAGGAAATCCAATATGAAGAGGTGTAGTTCCAGCCACTGAAGGACTGGGTTAGTAATCATATGGTCCCCAAGTCAGATAAACTATCCAGTTCGGTACTTTCCCATAATTTGACGGTTTCTCCTAGTCGAAATTTGGCCTCCTCCAAAGGGTAAATAAATATTTGGCAATTTTGGTGCACCCATACTACCCATTTGGATGGGATTAGGGTTGAAAAAACCACTAAAAATGAATGAATTGTTCGCCACTTGACTAGATGAGAGGGTTAACAAATCACCAAGTATTTCATGTTGTAGTAATCCATCCTCTATTCTAGAAGCAACACTCGAGGGTGGCCGCGTCGGGACAAGTGGTTGGGTCGTGATTGGGTTCTCTAGAATAAAAGTGAACACCGAAATTATGGCATGATCGACGACATCAGTGGAGGGAAAGGAGAATCCTTGGAATTGATCTGAACATCCATGGAAATCCATGCCTAAAGTTCTCTTATAATATGGCTCTAGTTTATAGGAAGGACTAACAGGTACAAAGGTTGTGGATAGAAACTGAACAATAACTTTTTGTACTAATGCTCTCCTTACTTACTATGATATTAAGGATGCTTATTTTGTCCCCTTAAAGATTGATTTTGTTTTTCCCAAACACTCCTGGCTTATGTGGCTTATGTAGACGAGAGATTGTTAACCCTTCCCTTATCAAAAACCAAATCCCCAAACTAAAATGATTAACCAAGCCCATGTCCTACATCCAAGCTCACATCATTAAGACCTTCCTTCTTTATTGTTCCCCATATTGTTGTAGTAGTGACTTTAGTGATTTTCTTCTACTCTATTCCTTTTTTTATATTAAAATGTGTTTCCACCTTCCTCATATTGTATTTGTTTAAATCACATAAAACAAATTTCTCTTTTCTAATATACATTGAAATCAATCAAATCAAAATAACTCGTGTCCCAACCCTAGTGACAATGTGAGTTGTAAATCATCATGCGGCGATGCCATCTTTATCCATTGATGGATATAATCAAGGATTTGTTAGAACAACACTGCCAAGCTACATGAAGAGACAATCTTAGCAATCATCGTTTCAATAAAATCATTATCATTCAGATGAGGGGAACCATTAGAACCAAAAGTGAGCCAAGTGTAGCCGCTGAAGTGCAACAAGTGGAGCCATATTCTTTTCCTGAATCTTTAAGTGACAGGTCTCTCTGCCTTCAAGTTTGGCCTGTGGATAATGTTCGGCATTTTTCTTGCGTATACCTATCTTCTCTCACATAAGGGTGGGACCACTGGTGTATAGTTTTCAGTTTTTTTATTCAAGCAATGGAGTTACGGAACCTTTCATGGCGTTTTCAAGTCAGAAATCGTTGATGACCTCTGCTGATGCACCATACATCGACGTTTCCCTCCGGCTGAGTCGAAGTAACTATGATTGAGAATAAGAGGACCAACCCTAATTTATATCTGCCAACCCTAATTTATATCTGCCGTTAGTTTTTTTGTTTGCTTGGATTGTTTTGGTTCATTATCGTGATATTTCGAGAAAAAGGTGTTTGTGTTGATTGGATTGGTTTGGTTCTATCCAAACATTTGGAGAAAAATGTCGTTGTCAGGTTTATGAGTATTTAGTTGGTATCCACGGACAATTTATGATATTTTTATTGTACCTTGTCGCTTGTCTGTTTGCTTTATACATTTACTGCATTCGAGCCGATTCTACCTGTAAACCGTTCCAGTCGTGGTCTCTGAAGTGTTTGGTGTCAAAGCTTTTACCGCAGTGTAGCTGACAAAAAACTGGGTTTTCTGTTCCGGTCTCTGTTGATGTGATTTGAGCAGAGTTGAGCGTTAGGGTTTTTCTGACTTCGAAGCATGTCAAAATCGTCATGTGAAGAGCATGCTTAGTTGACGCTGCGAGATGGATGGGCTTCGAATCCTGGCTGTTAAATGATATGCCAGAAGAATCATTGCCTGCAATATTTTGTTCTCTCTCGGATTAAGTCACTATTGGAGATAGGGAAGTTATTGATTGAGCATTCATTTGGGTAGTAGACTAAAGAGAGGAGAAGCACATTTGCATTTAAGGTTGAAAATCCTCAAAATATATGCACATTTGCGTTTACGATTTGATATGGTCAAAATATCTTTGGGCTTAGCGTGATAAGTTGTTTGAGTGCAATAGAAATAAGAATGCAGAATGGCAGGAGGAGTTTATTTCACATAGGATTTGATCCATGACTTGTTTTTTATTTGCAATTCCCAGTATTTAACCACTAGAGTTAGCCTACCAAACTAATATCGTATATTAATCACATCCAATTAAAAATACAAAATAAAATATACAATTTTTTATTAATAATAGTAATGATGATTTATGTTTTATATATATATATATATATGAAAATTTCAGATGGAATGCATTCTTTTATATATATATATATGAAATAGGGAAATGTCCACGTTGATTGTTATCCATCCACTCAAGTTCTATTCCCCAAGTGACATGTAACACTTCTCTAGATTTGATTGATCTTAACATATAGTTAAGAAGGATGCACAAGTGAGATATTAATGTAACATAATTAATATTATATTTGATTGAGTGTATAAAGGATGAAGAAGAGATGGGGGGCTATGATTTCCACATGAGGAGAAAGTGAGTAGGGGGAGATGACCTAAGTGACTTATAATTTTATATCATTATCCTTATTATTCATTTTATCCTAAGTTTTATAAAGCCTCTTTATTAACTTGTACATTAGCCATAATTTTAAGTTATAAATGCATTTGTGCTAGGAAAATTGAGTTTCCTTGTGAGAGAGCATGTCATGTAGCTAAGTTCCCTGGAGTCTTGACATAGAGAGTCTCTGGTTGCCTGTGTTGGAGCCATTTAAGGGAATTGGGAATCAACTGAGGGATTGCTAACTAAGAGAAGGGAACCCCATTCCTTGGGTTGTCGAGGCCAATGGGAGAGGAGTAGTAAAATATTGGGACAACTGTGGAGGCATTCGTGTACTATCCCTCTTTTTCCCCTAAGGATTTATGCAACAAAAAGTGCAATTGTGTACCCAAGGAGCTCAAGGTAGAAGCTCTAAAGGTAAAACTTTGTAAGTTTGGTTATCTTTTCCTAAGTTGTAAAGTGGATTTGTACACTTGGGAGACTGAATGCTTGACACAACGAAACGAATGGGGCATGGAATCCACAAGGGTATTTTTTAAGAATTATAAAAATATACTTAAGTATAGTATTATAGGCAATTATTTTAGATTGAAAAAAACATATATATAGATTGGTAGGCGAATATTAAATATGAAATATACAATTTACTATTGAAATGTGTAAATTTTGGCGAATATTATGATAAAAAAACATATTTTATGTAAATATAGGCGATATTAGAGACTAAAAATGATCAAATAGCGAATTTATTTTTTGGAAAAAACCCCAAAAAATAGCCAATTGGCGAAATTTCGCTCCTAAAATTTTTCATCCACTAGGGGGAGAGGGCGAATGGCTTGGTAGCCATGAGTTTTAACGATAGTGGTCATCCCAGTGCGTAAGTACTTGAATTGAGCTGTGATGTTCACTTAGAAAACACTTAATTTTATAAGTGTATTAATAATTAGTCCTAAATAAGGACGTTGAAGAAACTAGTAGTCGTTGCAAGGTAGTAATAAGTTACTTTGACCTAACTATTACCATGGAGCTAACCAATATTGAGTGCCATTAAATAAAAGTAAGGAGATAACCTAAATAACATTGATATCCTGGACTCACCACGGGATTTTGTTAAACTCCTAAGTGGAAAAATGGTTAAGATTTTCCTAATTATAAATTAGGAATACAGATAAAATGATTTATTATACCAAGAAAACATATGGGTATTTATAAATAACTATTTAAATGTTATTTCAAATAAGATAAATGAAGTAAGTTAGATTAAAGAAGGACTAATTGTCTTTTATTAAATGTAAATGCTTTAAAATCTTAAAAGGTTATAAAAGTTTAGCTACAAAAGAAGAAAAGTAGTAACTAATGCATGGACAACTATATGGGGAGATACTAGAAGTTAAGAAGTTAAGTTGAGATCAATTATCTTAAGATAATTGATTAAGAAGGTTGAATAAAGATCTTGATTTAATTAGCTAAGTTAAACTGGCTATCTCAAGACGATTGGCTAAATCAAGTTAATTAATTAAAGGTTAGCTAACGTAGACTAACTAGTTAAGGTAAAGCTAACTAAGTTAAAGATAAGTTAACTAATAATTTAAAGACTGGCTAAGTGAGTCGATGAGTTAAAATTAACTAAAGTTAATAAGTTAGTTAAAGATAAGATCAAACATGAATTTATATTGGGAATTCAAAGTACATAAGTAACTTTGACTATAAAGAGGGCACATAGATGTTCGTAGAAGGGGGGATCTTTGGAGGCAAAGAATCCAAAAAGAAAGAAGAATAAGATTGATGGGTAGGTGCAAGAAGATGGTCCCCATTTTCGTTGTAATAGGGGCGCACTAGCGGAAAAAAAAATGGCGCGTACGCCCCTAAGGCAGCGTGCACGCACTGCTAGGTTTGGTACTGAACCAAGGCACGTGCACGTGGCTGGCATGTGGACGTGACTAGTGCATGTGTGCAAGGGTAGCACGCATGTGCCTCTATTAAAAAAAAAAAAAGCACAATTTTCCATTGTTCCATTTGGCCTAGCGCGTCCTCCTCCTCTGCGTGCGTTAGATTCAACCACCAAAGGAGGCCAAATTGACTCCAAAACCACCTAACAACACCTACAAACTCATTAACACTTCGATTAATTGGTAAATATCACGTTTATTTTCCATTTTATTCATTATTTGTGTCAATTATTTTATTTTTTGTTGTTTATTTAATTGTAAATAATTCCCAAATTTTGAAAACAATGAACCAATTTTCTATTGCAGATTGTAAACTAAGACAATGAGTGAATAAGATGTTAACCCCAAGTCCAGTGGAACACGAGAAAACTGAAACCTTGGACCCAATGCTGAAGAAAATCGTTAACACAAGCCAAATGCCGAACAAAACCAAAACCCCCAACCCAATTTTGAATAAGATAACCTTAACCATTATGTAAATGAAATGCGAGTGCACACTCCCGAACTTTGAAACTTGAGGGAACCATCTCGATTGTCTCTTGCCACGTCAATTGAGAACTCAATTGACTCCCTCATCCATGCACACCAGCAATTGACCGACATGACTCATTTTAGAGCTAGGATGCGGGAGTACTACTCCACGGGCATCTCCAAGGAAGCAATAAAATATTTGAACTTTACAAAATCCCAATTATATAGTATGTTCACCGATCCAAAAACAAACCAACCAGTGAACATTACAAAGCCAAGTGTCTGCATGGATTGGTGTCATTACCAACTGTGGAGGAACAATTGGATGCGGAGGTGGTTCATGGTGTACGATGAACCTCCCTACAATAATAGGGAGGTTCCATAGTACTTCCTTCTCCAACTGTGGGATGAGTTTTGCCTCGATTTACATGTCAACTATTTTGACATAACCGAGTTCCAGGTTGTTGGGCGTGGGTCTGCCCAAGATCGAACTGCTTCCAGGAGGAACCCACTGAGAGGGCCACTAGCTCCGAGGCGTGACCCCAACCCCTCTCCCCAACCACCTCAGTTGCCCCACAAGCTTGATCAGATCATGGTGGCAATGAGGAATGTTGCAGATGGACTCCTCAGACACGCCTCCTTTGTAGCAGCAACTACCGTGGAGAGGTCGGTTGACCTTGATAGAGATCCAGGTGCAGGGACTTCACGACAGGGCCAGGATATACCTATGACCGTTGGTAGCTATGTTGGGCATTCCAATTCGACGGGGGCAATTCCACATATTTTTCCCCATTGCGGGCACACTTTCCCTGGCCCGATTGAGGGCTGTTATATGGATCGAGTCAACAATTTTTTTAATGTGTTTTCAATCATCACTTGATAACTTGTAGAGTATTTTTAAAGTATTTTTGTTTGAATTAAACTATTATTTCAATGTACAGTTATTCAGAGCTGAAACACCAAGATGAGAGAACATAGGATCTCCCAACCTGGATGTAGCAATGGTAGCTGCAACTGAAATTGCGGCACCCCACACAGAGGTATTTTCAGTACCTGACACAATATTGTTATTACTTATGTCATTTATATTACTCAAGTATTTATATTTATGGCATACACGTTGATAGTTCATACAATGTTTTTGAATATCTTGATTGCCTAGATAATGACTTGTTTAACATGTTCATAACATGCATGCATTTTGTTGTCCAAAGGTGTTCCATGACTACGGTGATCAACCACCCCCGCCAGGGATTGGCACATCACCATATACACAGGTACAATATGTAGTTATAAGCATGCTTTTAATTTGATTTGTTACGACTTACTATGGTTTAATTTATTGTTTGTTTACTAAATTGTGATATTACAAATGTATATGTAGGTGCCACCAGCAGCTGTGTCTCCCCATTTTAGTCCTATGTATCCACCCTCTCTAATGAGTCCGCCCCCTCGCTTCCATCTAGACCCCTCCCTACGTCAACCATCTCCCTTCCATCTAGCCCCCCATCTCTGGCCATACTCCCCCCTCCATCCATCATCCCCCACTCCCCCCCCCTTTGTCCATACATCCTCCCCAATTTATCCACGCCCCCATGTCTATGCATTTTCCCCCATTCATCCACGCCCCCCTTCCTTCCACCTTCCCCTCTTCATCCACAACCTCCCATTCGTCCATCCTCATCCCTCCATGTAGGACATCCCTCCCATGCACCATCCCTCAACATCCCCCCTATCCTTTTTCATTCGATACCCTCTATTTTACAACCGACAGGGGTTCATCGTCCACATGGTCCTCCTCCACCCCATACCACCATGTCTTCTCCCACCATATCATCCCCACTTCTCGCCACTATTGTGGCATCTACTCTTCAAGTATCCTCATCAGTATCTCCAGTGGTTTCACCTGTAGTGGCTGCCACTACATCTGCGCCCCCCCCCCCATCACTACATCGGAGCTGGTTGTCCAGCCATCTGCTACACCTGTTATCCCAGAAGCCCAACCATGTCCATCGTCAGAGGTGTTCACGGTGAGAATCAAGCTAATTTATGAAAATATTTTGATGCATTAACAAAAATTAATTTAAGAAATTATCACTTTTCATTGAAATGATTGTTGTAAATGTTGTAGGCTGGAATTGCTGAGAGGCTCCGCAGATACACGACACCTGTCCAACGTTTCCCACTCATGTCGAAGGTGATTTATTTAAGATTCGAATTCTAAATTTGTTTTATAAATGTGGTAAATGTTGCAAATAATTGAAAATGATGGTATATGTAACATACCCAAATTTTACAGTTAGTAAAATTGGTGAATTTTCAAAAATTTAATAAAACATTATAAATTTTTCCTAACGTAATACATGAGTCCATCATCCTTGACTAATGAGAGGTCAATTAGTTAATAGGAATGCCTCAAACTTAATCAAATAGTTTTACCAATCCTATACTTATACTCTTAAGTCCTAAATCACTTATGATGGAGTTTAGTCAATCCTATTATCATATATAAGGTTGTATACAACTTCATCTATTTCTTTTGGAACCATTCATAAAACTGCCTACTTAAGTTACACATAATTATATATAAGACAACCTATCAACACAATGGATTGTATTTTAAGTAAGTCGTCATTTTGCAGAACATATTTATGGAAATTCTTACTCATAAGAGATAACATCCATATCACAAAATGCATCGATAATTCAATATTAAGTAACCACTAATCGTATTTTCCCAGCTTATATTTTCATGCGAAACATAGGCAACAAAACTTTGTTTTAAGACACATAAGGATACAAGATAAAGTGTTCAATCTAAAATACTTTGCAATGTAATAGATGCAAAATACAAAGAAACACATCCAGTATAACCATAATTATCAAGAGAGATATACACACAATAAAGACATATCAAGGAGGACATTTAACATGATTCACCTATATCTTGGGCTACGTCCACAAAAGGGGGTGCATCGTTTTATTTATTCAAAAATGTTTACAACAACAACTTTAAATGTTTCATCAATTGCCTTAACAGGCTTCTCTCATCGAGAGTAATAACATCGTAACTTCCTTAGAAACTTTAACATAGTTTTTTAAGATCTATCAATCTTCGTATCCAATAAGAGGCAGAGATCTATATACATCTTAAAACTTAAATGAGACAAAGACCTCTATGTTACTGAGATACCGTCTGTAAATCATTTATGCATTACACATATATATCTCATATGAATTATATAAATGTATAGAAATTTTACTTGAATTCAAATGTTAAGTTATATATATATATATATATATATATATATATATATTTGAACTAGTGATCTAAGACCAACTATCACTCTTAGCGATAAATCAAAGATATGTAAAAACTATACATTAAAAATATATATATTCTTCTCAATATTTTAATTAACTCTTCGAAAGCATACCCTTTTCTAATGAAAGAGGTATAATATATCTCTCATAATACTTAATACACCAAATAAATACCCAACTACTTTTCCTAGGTGACATACTAACCATATATATATAAATACAATTTGAAAACAAATCTCTACTATTCTTTTCCTAATGACTTACCATTCACAAGAAAAAAGTATATTTATAATGCAAATTCTAACATTTTGTCATCCTATAATAAACTTCACTTTACAAGACTCTTATTTAATTATTTGAACAAAAGGTAGCATGCTTCTTTATCATAACTTTGATACTATTTTACTCAAGTATCGTCAACATATATGTTTATAAGTTTTTTCATAACTTCTATACTTATGTCTTCTCAACATAACTATATATTTATATATAAGTCTTTCCTAATTTCTATACTTATGTATTTATCATATTTTATCAACATAATTATAAGAAAGACGAAGTGGATTAACGCTATTATATACACAAAGATCCTAAACTTGATTTCTACTCTTTTTGGCTAAATTTCTCTCTAGTTAGCATATTAATTCACAAAGGCCACGATATAAAGTAATTTTAGATATGCCCAAGGATATATGTATGATTTACGCTTGCTTCAAATAAACATACTTTGGACTTTCCACAAAGGAGTCGCCCAACATCATGATCATCGTCCACCAACACTTGGCTCATCAGTTGGGGACAAGTGGTGGAAGCCTGGCAATAGGCGCTCCACAAAGGACTAAGTCTCCACAAAACTCTTCCCTTTAACTTACTTAGTTCCACTCAGGTAGTTAGAATTTCCACATAAGCTTTTCCTTCTTCCCAGATCAGTTTCACAAGAAGTGGTGGTTGACATTTAGTGCGGTGTTCTATCATGGAGACGAACTCGCTAAAATATCTCAACCAGATTCTTTACTAAAACGTTTATACACTATGAGCATGACGTGTGTAATGTCATGAATATAATATTTTTGTTTACAATCTACCCTTCAATACTCATAAGTATCGTATTTAAATTTGAGTATTGGTAACCCTTCGATTTCTATGAAGGCACTTAGTATAAATATATATATATAGACATAAGCCCCTTTTTCATCAAGTAAAAACGTGCCCTTATTTATAAATTATATAAGGTTAATAAATTTTAGCCTTAGGGATTATTGCCCCCTTTTATCGTTTAGTAATCTCATGGGAACCAAATCTTATATTCGTGGAGAAACATTATGTGCATTTTAAATATGTATATATATTATACATAAATCCATTCAAGTATTTATTCTGAGTAACCCTTTCTTTTAGGGTATAGTTAGGTGTCCATTTTTTTTTGACTGGTATGACAATTGCTCTATTAAATAATTGAGCTTGTCAAATAGGCTAACCCTATGTGTATATATATATATATATTATTTTTCCCAAACATATAATCATATATGCTATTATTTCTAATCCATGATATATACTTTATATTTCATATTAACCCTATATATATATATATATTATTTTTCCCAAACATATAATCATATATGCTATTATTTCTAACCCATGATATATACTTTATGTTTCATATTCAGTCTATGTACTTATATATATTTAGATACTTCAATAATTTCTAAATAATTTTCTTGATACAAGATACCACAAAGTTAGGTTGCCCTTGGAAATATAATACTTTGCTTATCCATTTAGAGCCTGATTATCCTTAGTATATGTGTTTTGTTAAGAACTAAGGATATTTATTTGTAATATATAAAAACATATTCCAATGTCTACTCATGGAATGGTAGATCTTAAGTTTCGAGTTCAAAGAATAAGTATTGGCACTAGATGCCATATTAAGATGGATGTAAGATTATGCTTTAACCTTATTAAACCATATAGTAGTGATTATATTTCCACCCACAAAGGAGGCTTTTTAGATGTTCAGTATCTGCTAGTGTTCATTTGGAATATTAGCTTAAACACGACTCCCTTACCGAAATATTACTCGAAGCTTTAGACCTTTAAGTGACTAGTTATAAGTACCCCTATGTCCAATGTCCTAAAGATGGCATCCGTCGTCACCAAGTAACATTCCTAGTGGGTTTTTAGTTGTCGTTACTCGTCTCCTAAGCCTAAAATATCACTTATGAACATAACAGTAGTTTCAAGGTGCATTGGTGGGGCCTTGGCCTTGAGCTCCTCACCAGGTCCATTCACATAATTACAATTATATTTACAAAAATAATAACAATAGGGGTCAAATTGGAGGGATGTTATAGTATCTTATATCATTTGTTCCAGAGCCCGAAGAGATGGTATAGTCCTAGACGGAGCAAGACCCGAGGCACTGATAGCTCGAAGAGTAGGAAGATCAACTTTGGATCTACGCCTCAGAGTGATGATGGTGGTCACAATGCTTGACACACCACGTGTTATGTACATTAGTCACTATGTGGAACTTTTGTGCACTAGTTTTGATGTACTTTGTATCTACGGCACGCATCTCCATGTATTTTGTATATATGGCATGAGTTGTCACATTTTGTGTAGGGCACGAGTTGCCATTGTATGTACATTGGGAACCATGTTCCACTATTTTCCAAAAATTGCATATGTTTGGATGAGTTTTGTAGCCTCGATGTACATGGATTTTCAGTTATGTGATTTATATATCTTGTTGTCTAATGTGGTTGTCTCATGTTGTGTGTATCATGATGTGATGTTGTGTAAATTTGGGTTTTACCTAGATCTTAGAAGAGAAGTTGCATATCATAGTTCAGCTTGGTTTATCTTTCCACATGTAAAATCTTCGAATGGTATCTATGTTAAGAAAACATTGTAAACATAGGCTAACTCAAACAAAATCATGTGTGAGAATTAATCTAAAAACAAATGGAATAAATGGATGGACAAATCACACCTCATGGCAAATAAGATATATATTGGGAACTTGAGTACTAGGAAAAGAATACTTAAAAATAGAAAATGTCCATTGTCGTCAAAAGGTTAAAATGAGATCCAACATGATTTTTAATAGCTCTACATAATGAGATCCAAAATGTCCATACTCTACATGATGAAATGTCATCACTAGTATTTATTTTGACCATTTTGTCCACTTAAGATCATGCAACAAATTAATAACCAAGTAATGGAATGATTTCTTAATCAATTGTCACCATACAAATAGGACAACCTTGAGCACGATGTATAGCTAGCTCATTAATTCTCACTCACAGATATAGCCACCTTTGATTTGATGACCATCACATCCACTACCATTTACAATTAGGACTTCCTTAATTTATCATTATGTGATAGCGATCTAATTTTATGTAGACACATTGACTTAAACACATGTATAGTTGACATTACAATAAATGACTACTATGAGGTGTATTTTTGAGGCTATATCCACCTCAACACACCAACTTGTTACCCCAATACCCCAAATGCTATCGAATTTTGTCTAGAAGGGATAGAGGGGTATTAGGACATCATAATTCATCTATTGGACACTCAGACACTTGTTAAAGACATTTAGGACAAGTGCATTACATCAATGGAGTCACAAATACACCCTCATCAAGTTGCATGCATCCATTAGTGTGTCATCAACACTAGAACATGTAAGCATTACTACATGTTGGAGTAAGCTTTGCTAATGTTATGATAATATTAGGTTTTCTATCCATTGAGAAGGTTGCCATAGGTGTGCATATCCACCATATAAAAATCTTCATGGTAGAACTAATTTCAAACCATTACGTTTCTAAATTAGGTATCCGGTGCTAGGTACAATGGTTTTCTAGTTGTATGCACCCTTGCTATATAGATTAGAAACTATGCATATATGTGTATAGTGATTTGGATTCAAATGTATGCACATGAATATATATGTACAATGAAAATGATTTAATCTTTACATGTATTATAATTTAGGGCTAGATCTTAGGCTACATAATAGGGTTTCATTGTGATTAGAATACAAACTAGGGTTTATGCTACCAACTAGGGTTTTTAGGCTAGGCTCTCATGTTTCTAGGCTAGGATCCAAGCTCTAGGGTCACCATCTTAATGTTTAATTCCACTATCATGACATCACCAATACCATTCCCACTACTACAATCACCATCAAGCCTCTCAATCCCATTGTGAACATTTCCCATACTTCCAAGTTAAAATTGATAGATCTTGTTGCTAAAAGTTTTTCACTTATCTATTCACATAGAAAATCCACTCCTGTGAAAGATTTGTTGTAGCTTGGTATGTGCAAGTTCACATGCAATAATACTTGAAAGATCATTTTACCCCATGATCCATGGAAGATTCATTGGAGTCATATGAACCTCATTCTCATCACCCCAACCATGGTCAAGACGCCAAGATCCATCCTTAGTATACAAAACCTCATGTTGGCACCCATAGCACACTCAAAGATAAAAAATTCTTTAAAAGGGCATGTTTGGGGGTTGAAGGAATCTTGATTTTTTTATAATCACACATGAGAGGTTCTTAGAGTCAAATACATTAGATATAAATAAATTCCCTAAGATAAGTAATACATGACCATAGAAGAAGATTGAAATTTGAGGTCAAAACTCATTAATGAAGGTAGAATGAACTTGGATAGATAGATTGGGAAAATTTTAGATGAATGCCTAGAGCTCTGCACACAAGTAAAAGAAAAAAAAAATAGCCAAAACCAACAATGCAACTAGAACACAATGACCAAGGGAACTTCAAAATGAAACACCACTCCACAAAAGAAGTTGCTTTAGACCTATCTCACTCATGACTCATGTCAATGCTTTAGACCAAGCCACACAATTAATATGCAATGTACATCACCATCTTCATCATCATCATCATCACCATCTTCATCATCATTGTCATCTCTAGGTTCCTCGTCAACATCTCCATGATATTCATCATCTACATCATCATCAACATCATCGTCTTCTTCATCATCATCAACATCTCCATCATCATCATCATCTTGATCATCATCATCTTCATCATCATCATCATCATATTCATCACCATCACCATCATCATCAACACCTTCATCATCATCACCATCTTCATCATCATCACCATCTTCATCATCATTGTCATCTCTAGGTCCCTTGTCACCAACTTCATCATCATTGTCATCTCTAGGTCCCTCATCACCATCTTCATCATCATTTTCATCTGTAGGTCCCTCATCACCATGTCCATAATCATCATCATATTCATCATCTTCATCATCATCTTCATCACCATCACCATCATCATCAATGCCTTCATCATCATCGACATCTCCATCATCATCACCATCTTCCTCATCATCACCATCTCCATCTTTTGGATGCGAGACAGAACCATCACCATCTCGATCTCCATCATCACCATCACCATCACCATCAACTTCACCACCATCACCATCATCATCAACATCACCATCTTCATCATCATCACCATCTCCACCTTTTGGATGTGAGATGGAACCATCACCATCTTCATCATCAACATCACCATCACCATCAACCTCACCACCATCACCATCATCATCAATGTCACCATCTTCATCATCATCACCATCTTCGTCATCGTCACCATCTCCATCTTTTGGATGTGAGACAGAACCATCACCATCTCCATCATCACCATCAACTTCACCACCATCGTCATCATCATCACCATCTTCATCATCATTGTCATCTGTAGGTCCCTCATCACTGTGTCCATCATCATCACCATCTTCATCATCATCTTCATCGCCATTGCCATCATCATCAATGCCTTCATCATCATCACCATCTTCTTCATCATCACCATCACCATCACCATCAGCTTCACCACCATCACCATCATCATCCATGTCACCATATTCATCATCATCACCATATCCATCTTTTGGATGAGAGACGGAACCATCCACATCACCATCACCATCAACCTCACCACCATCACCATCATCATCAACGTTACCATCTTCATCATCATGACCATCTTCGTCATCATCACCATCTCCATCTTTTGGATGTGAGACGAAACCATCACCATCTCAATCATCACCATCACTATCACCATCAATTTCACCACCATCACCATCATCGTCAACTTCACCATCTTCATCATCATCACCATATCCATCTTTTGGATGTGAGACAGAACCATCACCATCTTCATCATCACCATCACTATCACCATCAACCTCGCCACCATCACCATCATCATCAACGTCACCATCTTCATCATCATCACCATCTTCGTCATCATCACCATCTCCATCATCACCATCAACTTCACCACCATCACCATCATCATCACCATCTTCATCATCAAGGTCATCTGTAGGTACCTCATCACTGTGTCCATCATCATCACCATCTTCATCATCATCAATGCATTCATCATCATCACCATCTTCCTCATCATCACCATCACCATCACCATCAACTCCACCACCATCACCATCATCATCAACATCACCATCTTCATCATCATCACCATCTCCATCTTTTGGATGCGAGACGGAACCATCACCATCACCATCACCATCAACTTCACCACCATCACCATCACTATCAACGTCACCATCTTCATCATCATCACCATCTTCGTCATCATCACCATCTCCATATTTTGGATGCAAGACGGAACCATCACCATCTCCATCATCACCATCAACTTCACCACCATCGTCATCATCATCACCATCTTCTTCATCATCACCATCACCATCACCATCAACTCTACCACCATCACCATCATCATCAATGTCACCATCTTCATCATCATCACCATCTTTATCATCATCACCATCTCCATATTTTGGATGCAATACGAAACCAACACCATCTTCATCATCACCATCACTATATCCATCATCATCACCATCTTCATCATCACTGTCATCTATAGGTCCCTCATCACTGTGTCCATCAACATCACCATCTTCATCAACACCATGATCTTCATCACCATCACCATCACCATCATCATCAACATCTTCATCATCATCATCATCATCATCATCACCACCACAAGTGCTCGGTGGATGATTTTCCAAAGTTGATCACCGTGTGCAAAAATTGTACACTCCCTCACTGAGCAAAACCCTAGTTTCCAAGATGGACATACATGATGACAATGGGGCCACCGGACTAGAGGGGAGGGGCACCCCTAGCACTATCCCGGTGTCATGAATCCAATGGAGTTGACAATTCGTCGATCCAAGCGACAGTCTTCATTCTATGGATTGTTCCGTCTCGCATCCAAAAGGCCTTCAGGGACACCTGCTGGATACCTATCGAGGGCATAGAACTCCAACTGTGCAACAAAAACGGGTTCCGGGGAGTCATGCAAGTGTGTCTAGGGAGGTTCCGGCCGGGAACGCTAGCCACAAGTTCCCGGTGGATTATTTTCCAAAGTTGACCCTCGTGTGCAAAAATTGCACACTCCCTCATTGAGCAAAACCCCAGTTTCCAAGATGGACATACAAGATGACAATAGGGCCACCAGACTACAGGGAGGGGCACCCCTAGCACTATCCCGGTGTCCTGAATCCAACGGAGTTGACGGTTCGTCGATCCGAGCCATATTCTTCATTCTATGGCTCATTCCGTCTCGCATCCAAAAGGCCTTCAGGGACCCCTGCTGGATACCTGCCAGGGGCATAGAACTCCAACCGTGAAACAAAACCAGGTTCCAGGGAGTCATGCAAGTGTGTCTAGGTAGGTTCCAGATGAGAACGCTAGCCATAAGTTCCTAGTGGATGATTTTCCAAAGTTGACCCTCGTATGCAAAAGTTGCACACTACCTCACCAACCAAAACCCTACTTTCCAAGATGGACGTACAAGATAACAACAGGGCCACCGGACAAAAGGGGAGGGGCACCCCTAACACTATCCCGACGTCCTAAATCGAATGGAGTCGACGGTTCGTCGATCTGAACCACGGTCTTCATTCTATGCTTCGTTCTATCTCGCATCCAAAAGGCATTCAGGGACACCTACTGAAAACCTGCCAGGGGCATAGAACTCCAACCGTGCAACAAAACCGGGTTCTGGGTAGTCATGCAAGTGTGTCTAGGTAGGTTTCAGTCGAGAATTCTAGCCACAAGTGCCCAGTGGATTATTTTCCAAAGTTGATCCCAATGTGCAAAAATTGCACACTCCCTCACCTAGCAAAACCCCAGTTTCCAAGCTGACGTACAAGATGACAATGGGGCCACCAAACCAGAGGGGAGGGGCACCCCTAATACTATCCCACCATCCTAAATCCAACGGATTCAATGGTTCATCGATCCGAGCCATGTTCTTCATTCTATGGCTCATTCCGTCTTGCATCCAGAAGGCCTTCAGGGACACCTGCTTGATACCTGTCGAGGGCATAGAACTCCAACCATGCAACAAAACTAGGTTCTAGGGAGTCATGTAAGTGTGTCTAGGTAGGTTTTGGCCGGGAACACTAGCCACAAGTGCCCGGTGGATGATTTTCCAAAGTTGACCCTAATGTGAAGGCCATCCAAATTCGCTTAAGGGGTACATTTCTCACCCGGAGGCCCCGGGGCGTGCGTGGCCACTGTGGACAGATCGACAATGGCCACATGGACCTGTGGGAGCCGATGAAATCCAATTCCGCTCGTCGGTTTGGGTACCATGGCCCCGAAGCAAATCCCTAAAGTGTGCCTGAATGGCCCCAGGGTGCCCAACTAGAATTCCCATAGTGCTTGAACCGTTTCTCGGTTCATGAATCCGTCAATTTCGGTGGGTCTAGGACACCGCGTTTCAGCTAGGGGACCCCCCACAACATGCCTTGAAGTCCTGAAAGCGGTGCCAATGGGCCATCTATGAAGCTAGGGTTTTTCTTAGTGATGGCCATTCCAAATTCACTAAAGGGGTGCATTTCTCGTTCGGAGGCCCTCGAGCATGCATGGCCATTGAGCATGCATGGCCATTGTGGACAGGTCGACAATGGCCATGGGGACCTATGGGAGCCGATGGAATCCAATTCCGTTTGCCATTTTGGGTTTCGTGGCCCTGGAGAAAATCCCCAAAGTGTCCCTGAATGTCCCTGGGGTTCCCGACTAGAATTCCCATAACGCCCGAACCATGGCTTGGTTCGTGAATCCATCGATTCTAGTGGGTCAGGGATGCCGGGTTTCAGCTAGGGGATCGCCCACAGCATTCATTGAAGACCCGGAAGTGGTGCCAATGGGCCATCTCTGGATCTAGGGTTTTTCTCAATAATGGCCATTCCAAATTTTCAAAAGGGGTGCATTTATCGTCCAGAGGCCCCTGAGCATGTGTGGCCATAATGGACAGGTCCACAATGGCCACGTGGACATGTGGGAGCTGACAGAATCCAGTTCTGCTCACTGGTTTGGGTTTTGTGGCCCCGGAGAAAATCCTAAAAGTGTCCCTGAATGTCCCCTAGAATACCCAAACTGTGGCTCAGTTCGTGAATCCATCGATTCCAATGGGTCTGGGATGTCGAGTTTCAGCTAGGGGACCCCCCACAGTGTGCCTTGAACACCTGGAAGTGGTGCCAATGGGCCATCTCCGGAGCTAGGGTTTTTCTTAGTGATGACCATTCCAAATTCGGTAAAGGGGTGCATTTCTTGTCCGTAGGCCCCCGGGCATGTGTGGCCACCGTGGATAGGTCCATAATGTCTACGTGGACCTGTGGGAGCCGACAAAATCCAAGTTCGCTCGCCGGTTTGGATTCCATGGCCTTAGAGCAAATCCCCAAAGTGTCCTTGAATGGCCATCATTGAGCAAAACCCTAGCTCCGGAAATGGCCCATTAGCACCACTTCCGGGTCTTAAAGGAATGTTGTGGGGGGGGGGGCGTAGATAAAACTTGGCCTCTGAGACCCATCGGAATCAACGGATTCGCTAACCGAGCCACAGTTTGGTTGCTAAGGGAATTCTAGTCGGGCACCCTGAGGCCATTTAGGGACACTTTGGGGATTTGCTCGGGGCCACAGAACCAAAATTGATGAGCAAAATTGGATTCCATTGGCTCCCACAACTCCACGTGGCCATTGTGGACCTATCCACGGTGGCCACGCATGCCTGGGGCCTCCAAACAAGAAATGCACCCCTTTAGCGAATTTGGAATGGCCATCACTGAGCAAAACCCTAGCTCCGGAGATGTCCCATTGGCACCGCTTTTGGGTCTTCAAGGCACACTATGGGGGGTCCCCTAGCTGAAACCTGGCATCCTGGACCCACCAGAATTGACAGATTCAGGAACCGAGCCACGGTTTGGCTGCTACAGGCATTCTAGTCGGGCACCTTGGGGCCATTCAGGGACACTCTAGGGATTTGCTCTGGGGCCATGGAACCCAAACCGGCGAGCGGACTTGGATTCCGTCGGCTCCCATAGGTCCGTATGGCCATTGTAGACCTGTCCTTAGTGGCCACCCACACCCAAAGGCCTCCGGATGAGAAATCCATCCCTTTAGCGAATTTGGAATGGCCATCACTGAGCAAAATCCTAGCTCCAGAGATGGCCCATTGGCACCGCCTCCGGGTTTTGAAGGCACGCTGTGGGGTCCCCTTGCTGAAACCCGGTGCCCCAAACCCACCAGAATCGACGGATTCGCAAACCAAGCGACGGTTCAGGCGCTACGAGCATTCTAGTCAGGCACCCTGGGGCCATTCTAGTGGTGATAACAAGTTTACTGTCTGTTGAGTCTGATACTACATCCAGGAGCCGCTCAACAAACTTTGAGATAGAAAGATCTGTAATTTTAGGATACTGATTCAACCACTCATATAGCTTCTCACCTTATTAAGGATCTAAATTTATAATTTCCTTCTGGGTAGATTCAGGCATTCTCGAGGATCTAAATTTATAATTGCCTTCTGGGTAGATTCAGGCATGGAATAATATTTGGCGGCACTTGCAAGCTCCCAGACCATTTGGTTAGCCACAATATGTGTGACTCCTTTGATGAAAGATAAATTCTGGTGTGGGTGGAAGCATTTGATACACTAGCCAAATCTATATTCTTGGAAGAACTTACATATTTCAACAAAGGATCATTTTACAGGTGACTTAAAAATCCTTTCCAATTTTCAGCAATAAAACAAAGAAGTTCATAGTACAGATTTTTAGGCAAGCTTGTCAACCAATAAGACAACTAAATAGAGGGAGATAACCACGCCCATAAAGTTCAAGCTATTATACAACTCTTGATTATCAAGATAAGGATGGACTATGTGTACATTATGAGAATATAGATGAATGGAGTCGCTTTGATGAACTTGTCCTCTTGCTTTCTCCAGAATGTGTTTAAAAACAGGGAGTATTGTTCGAGCTTTTGTTGGTTTTTATAAACGTTTATTCCCAAATATGATGTCAAATAAAACCACTTCCTTAGCTTTCAATTGGGTTTGAATGGCATCTCTAACTTGTGTTAGCTATGGATAACGAGGAATATGAAAGGGAAGGTACCTATAGACCCAATTTTTTGATGATAGAGGTGAATTACCACTTATCAAAGCATGAAATGCTGAACAAAAGGCTAATGGAACACAATGAAGGATTCCCTGGTTCCGACAGGTATCCAGTAGGTGTCCCATAAGATGATTTGGGATGCAAGACGAAACGAGCCATAAAATGAAGACCATGGCTCAGATCGACAAACTGTTGACTCCATTGGATTCGTCGAGATAGTGCAAGGGGTGCCCCTACCCTCTAGTCTGGTGGCCCCATTGTCATCTTGTGCATCCATCTTGGAAACTAGGGTTTTGCTTAGTGAGGGAGTGTGCATTGTTTGCACACGGGGGTCAAATTTGGAAAATCATCCACCGAGAACTTGTGGCTAGCATTCCTAGCTGGAACCTGCCTATACAGACTTGCATGAATCCCTGGAACCTGGTTTTGTTGCACGGTTGGAGTTCTATGCCCCCGGTAGGTATCCAGCAGGTGTCCCTAAAGGCCTTTTGGATGCGAGACGGAACGAGCCATAGAATGAAGACCGTGGCTCGGATCGATGAACCATTGACTCCATTGGATTTAGGATGCCGGAATAGTGCTAGGGGTACCCCTCCCCTCTGGTCCGGTGGCCCTGTTGTCATCTTGTACGTCCATCTTGGAAACTAGGGTTTTGCTTAGTGAGGGAGTGTGCAATTTTTGCACACGAGGGTCAACTTTGGAAAATCATCCACCGGGCACTTGTGGTGATGATGATGATGATGGTGATGATGATGAAGACATTGATGATAATGGTGATGGTGATGGTGATGAAGATCATGGTGATGATGATGAAGACGTGTACTTGTGTGACGTGACAAACCCTTCTAATAGTGATCCTATCCCACTTGGAGTCCAAATACCCCCTATTGAGGGTATGTGTGGTGGGTCACGGATTCTAGGGCTAGATTACGTTAATAAGGCTACACTAGGTTTCTAGGATTCTAGATTAGTTTATGAGGGTTAGATTAGTGTTTCTAGGGTTAGTTTAGCTTTCTAGGATTTCTAAGGCTAGATTATGTTTCTAGGATTCTAGATTAATTTCTAAGGGCTAGATTATGTTTCTAGGATTCTAAATTAATTTCTGAGGGTTAGATTAGTGTTTCTAGGGTTAGTTTATCTTTCTAGCATTTCTAGGGATAGATTATGTTTGTACGGTTATATTAGTGCTTCTAGGGTTAATCATGCATGAATAAACAATCACATGGCTATAAATCATAACTCAGACATCAAATAAACGATATAAGATAACGATATCAAATAAACTATCTAACATGAATAACATTAAATGTGCATGAATAAACAATCACATGGCTATACTATGTACCTCAATCAATTAGGCCTTCTAGATCCTCTCGGTTTTTTATTGTCTCGAACAACCTCTCATGGTCCGCATGAGGTAGTAAGTAGCGTACCTTGTTTGATGACTTCGTTGACATTGTCTGTAGTTGGATGTTTTTACCCACAATCAAGTGCGTAAAGTGATACACCCGCAACCCTGGTCTATAATTTGTGTATGTGTAGCCATTACTCTTTGGTTCCTTTCCATCCACTGTAAGATATTCCCCCAGAACAACCATCGAGCCAGTCAGAAAGGTAATGCCTTCGCTATCCGTTAATGATGAGAGGAGGGTTTGCTTCCCCTGGATGCATCGTACCAACCAATAATTCATCCCAATTGCACTTCCTGTCGGGGCGACAACTACGTAGATGTGTCCTGCCAAAATGCATTTTAAGGTCATATTCCAACAAGTAGTGGTTTGATAATTTGGATAATTACAAAAACAAGGAGGGAACCGGGATATGCATGCAGAAATGTTTACCTGGCTGTACAAGATCAGATATATGATCATATTCATTCAAAATAGAGGATTGACCTTCCTCTAAATGGATTGTTTCATAAACTGCACGTGGGTCCATTGCAAGTGATACATGATCCCATTCATCAACCCAATCCATTGATTCGCACTCATCCCACTCACAACTGCTGCAAGACCCACAAAAGCAAGCAAGTTTTCATGTCCATATTTCAAATAAGGGGTTGTTTGAGCTTCGAACCGAATGAAATCCAAGAGTGCCTTGCACAGTACTACAACTATAAGAATGCGATCGATCTATATCAACTACATTCCAGAAATTCCTAACAACATGTCCTCTACCTATTGGTATGTGTTGCTCCATGGTTCCATTTGACATTTTTGTTGAAATATTGTAACTTCTAAGAATATTATATTTGTACTGTATTATTCCGGAGATGTTTCATTCCTCCGTGAAGACCTTATTGTATATCCGAAGATGTTTATTCCTCCATCGGAATGTGGTAACTTGGGTTATTAGACTTCCCTAGTGGGGGGTCGGCCCTGTATGTGTTATGTGAGCCAAAGGGTTATTAGACCACCCTAAAGGGGTCGTCCCAATCAGTTGTAATAGGGTGTTTAACCCAATGGTTAAGTGAGGCCGACCTAGTTAATATAAAATACAAGTCGGAGATGTGTATAAATAGAGGAGGTGTGTTCCTCATTTAACACACTACACTCACTTGTGAATAGCGCATAGGTGAGGGAGAGGTCTTCTATGGAGGAGAAGGATCTCATGTATATGGTTTACATCTTTGTATTTGCTAGTCATTTATATTGAGGAAGCTTTGCTAGGTTTTCTACCCCATGAGGGTTTCCCAGGATAAATCTGTGTCTCTTGTGTTTATGCTGTGCTTGTTCTTTCAGTGATCATGTATATGTTATTGTTGTGAAATGAAATGCAATGCTGATATTTTCTATCTTAGCATATTGAATCTTAACATGGAGTCAGAGCTAACTTGAAGGAAGGAAATGTATGGCACTTACGACACTTGCTTCATTTGCGACAATTTGAAGGTTAGGGTTTTGTATAGAAAAAACTAGTCATCGTGGAACTTTTGCTATAAATCCATTTTGGCAAAGGTTCAGGATCTGAAACCTTTATAGGTCATAGATAACATCCCCGTGTACCGTGTTTCCAAAGGACACCCTCATATTCATTGTACTTTGTGAGTTATGATCAGTACAAGTTAGGGTTTCTGCCTCTTCCAAATCTCAGTCATAATCGGGTGACCTAGGAAAAAAGGTCATAACTTGGGCTAGGAAGCTCCAAATGAAATTTCGTAAAATGTTATAGGTAGTTCATGGACTGTACTATCTCAAGTAACATTTTTAGAGCCGAAGTTGAACCCATGACATGTGGAACATCGTACAAGTTCGATCCCCTATTTTATCCCATAAACAAGTCACATTGCAACACTTGGCATAATGCTCTCTCAGAGAATCCAAATGAGGTTAGACCTATGGGGTTGGAAAGAGGACAGGTCGGGCTACCACAAAAAGGAATTTTCAGACCTTGTGGATTCATAATTTTGGAGTTACACCAGAAACAATCAAGTGAATATTTCTGTCAAAACAGATTTGGATTTTGAGCACCTTCATTCTTGAATCATCACTATGGAAAATTAGGGTTTCGGAGAAAGTTGGAATTGTTGGAATCGGAGTCCATGGCTGAATGATAATCATCAAAATCAAAATTTAGAGACCAAGATCAAATTTTTTGGTTGGGTAGAAGATCGGGCTTGATAAAAACCCAGTTCGGGATTTTGATCGGAAAGGTGGAAAATTAGGGCTTCTGCGAAAGTTGGAATTTTTTAAGTGTGTGACCATAGCTGGAAGCTCCTCAGAAAAATAAGAGTTTAGAGCTTTGGATCGAACCTTTGATTGGATAGAAGGGTGGGCTTCATCAAACCCTAGTTCGGGATCCTGTCCTCAAGATCCAAAAGTTTGAAAGGCAATTTTGAGGGGTCAAATTTTGGAGATTTCAAACTTGAAGTATGCTAGCTTGATCAGTTCATCAAGGCACATATTTCCATCCATTCAAGAGTTTGAAATTTGAAGTTTGAATTTTTAGGGTTTCTCTGACAAACCCTAATCCATCTCAAGATCCAGTTTCAGCAAATCAAAGAGGATTGGGTTAAAAGCAATCCTAACAGGTATGACTTGAGGAGATATAGGTATGTGTTGAAATCTGTTCATGGTTAAGTTTATGTTTGTCTTCATGTTATTGTGTTAGGAACTCATGTCTTTACTTTGTTAGTATATTATTGTTGGACGCATATGCTTTGTAAGTTGTCCCATAGTATTTGTTGATCCATAGTTTATATTAGCCCATAGTATTGACCCATAGTATTGGACACATATGCTTTGTAAGTCATCCCACAGTATTATATGTCCCATGGTTTTGACTCATAGTATTGGCGCTTAGACTTAGCCCATGGTTTGTATTGACACATAGTATTGACCCATGGTATTGGCGCCTAGACTTAGTATATAAGTGTGTGTTGAGGCCTATGAAGGAACCATGAAGTTATTTGTATTGAGCTTGCTCAAAGGAGGTTGCCCCCTCGAAGTGGCCTATGATCAATATAAAAGTTATTATGAGTTCTGTCATTTCTGCTATTTTGCATATTCTTATTAATTAATTGTTGCAGGTGCTTCACATCTGGTATCAGAGCACTTTCTTGGGCTTGCTGGGTGAAATTTCTGCCAAATTTTTTTTTCGCATCTGTTGCAGGTTCGGATTTGGGAATAATCCTTATCCGCTTAACTGTGGGAAGTACTTGGGCATAATCCCTAAAACTCATTGTGAGGAGTACCACAGGAACCCCGAAGTAGCTAGCCCATTGAGAGGACCTTCCAGCGAAAAGGACAATGACCCCTACCTGATTGACTAGGTCCCACCCATGAGGGAAACCAAGAGCTATTGTTTGTGGCAAAGCGGTTATCACTTTTACCTGAGCCGTGGAGTGAGGGGTACTGCCCCAATATGCAAGCTGTCAGACAGCATTGGTGGCCGAGTGAAATCCCTGAACTGTTAGGAATCCGCACATACCTGGGGTCCATATCTATTTTCAGCTGAACTGTTGTCGATCACTACTGCGTCGTTTCAGATCCAATCGTTCAGATCCATTCTGAAAGCCGTTCCAGATCCAGCCGTTTTCAATCCATTCGGCACCGTTTTAGATCCCTCTATTTCAGCTCACTTCTGGGCCATTACAGATCTATCTGTTTCAGATCCCTTCCAAGCCGTAGCCACTCCAGTCTGAAAAAATAAAAAAAATAAAAATAAAATAAAATAAAATAAAATAAAAAATAAAAAATAAAAACTGCTATAAAATTTAGTTTTTTCTCCATATCTCCCTTGCTTTCACTCTGTTTTCCTTGAAATTTTCAGGGAGCCCCTGTCATCCCATTCTGCATATTTCATTCTGCAGGATCCTATCCCCAATTCCACTTCCCAAAGCCCGAAATCCCACACTTGTCTATTTTTAGGGTTTGCCATAACTTCCTCAAATTTCACCCAATCACCTTCAAATTTTACCACAGAGTTCCTTTCTGAATTCTGCTTCTTTGTCCCCCTTCTGCCAAATTTTCCCATTCTTTCACCCCGCTTCTGAAATCCTCATTTTTTACTTCCTTGTCTATTCGACAGTGTCCAAAACCTAGTCAAACCCCAATTACCCTTCAGATTTTTTCCCAAATCCAGATTTTCCTTTACTAAAGCAGTTTTTGTTTTTGTTTTCCTACCCAGTCAACCAAAAAAAAAAAAAAAACTCCTGGTTATGGTTGTCACCCATGCAGGAGAAAAAACCATGGAAAAAGCACTTGCAGCCATCCAATCCAAACTCTAGGATCTGGATGAAAAATTTCTTGGCCTTCATCTTGAACATTCAGCTATGAACAACAAACGACAGTTCGAGTCTTCATCAGACAATGGGTTCTCTTCTTCTAGCAATTTTCGTGGTCCGAAGCTTGATTTTCCTCGCTTCAATGGTACTGATCAAACTCGATGGATCTATCGTGTAGAATAGTATTTTAGTCTGCATAATACTTTTGATGTCAACAAAGTTCTACTTGCATCCTGTCATTTGGAACAAGAAGCTCTTCAATGGTACCGTTGGTACATAAAAGCTCATCCCGAGCCAAACTGGACAAATTTTTTCCAACTCCTTTTGCCACGATTTGGTCCTAGTGCTTTTGACGACTTCACAGGAGCACTCACTAAACTTCACTAAAATGGCACAGTGAGAGAGTATCAGACGGAATTTGAGAAACTAGCCAATCACACAGAAAGATTGTCTGATGAATTCTACAAGAGTTGTTTTATCAGTGGTCTCAAGGATGAAATCCACTTAGAGGTCAAAATGTTTTGTCCCAACACAATGATGGAAGTCCTGAGGTTGGATAAGCTGGCTAAGGACAAGATCAAAGCTTAACAACGCTCCAAACCCACCTTTGTTCCCTTCAGAAATATGGGTTCCCAACGACCTCCCATCACGCCTGCTCCTCAACCAACTCCTATCAAGCAATTTTCTGAAACAGAGATGCAGGCAAGCCGAGAAAAAGGGCTTTGTTATAATTGTGATGAGAAATTCACTCGGGGACATAGATGTGTTCAGAAAAAGCTCTATCTCTTGGATGTGGATTCTCCGCCTGCCTCAGAACTTGATGAAGAAGCTCCAGATATAGTAGATGATCAGGTCGACATTCAACACCCTCCTATTGATACCCCATCTCAGGACGACCCACCCGAGATCTCTCTCCATGCTGTAACCGGCGTCACCACCCCACAAACAATGCGAGTCAGGGGATACTTCAAGAAGCTCCCTCTTACCATACTCATTGATTCTAGTAGCACTCATAACTTCATTGATCCTCGAATTGCCAAACAGGCTGATTGTTTTGTCCATCCTTGCTCCAACTTTGAAGTCATGGTTGCCAATGGGGGCACCTTACCTTCCAGGGGGAAGTGTCACAATGTGTGTATCTCTATGGAAGATTATAACCTGCGCTCTCACATGTTTGCCTTGTCCTTAGGTGGATGTGATGTGGTTTTGGGTGTTCAATGGTTACGCACACTTGGGCCCCATCTTATGGAATTTGCTGAACTTTGGATGCAGTTTTTAGTCAATGGGGCACAACACAAATTTATGGGATTACAACCAGGGTCTCTCTGCATCATCAGTTCACATTGCTTGGAAAAAATACTTAAGAAGAATTCACATGGCATCATCGCTCAGCTCCATTCCATTCAGATGCACCCATCAACAGTCTCCACTACTTCCTTGGATAGATATGCAGGTGTCTTTGCTAAACCAATGAGATTGTTGCCTTCAAGAGACCTTTCCGGTAATAATTTAGCCACATCTACCTCTCAGCAGGAAATGATGACTATTTTGCATACAGTACATAAGTGGCAGACATCCCTATTGGGGAATTATTTCTGCATCAAGACTGATCTCCAAAGTCTGGAAACTTTCCTGGAACAACGGGTCTCCTCCCCAACACACCTAAAATGGGTTATCCAACTCATGAGTTATGATTATACGACCACTTACCAGAAGGGTAAGGACAATATGGTGGAAGATGCTCCTCCTCGCACATTTGATGACCCAGTTTCTCTTACAGCTATTTCTCTGCTTGTTCCAAATTGGTTGCAATCTGTTCAACAGAACTATCTCTTCTATGAACTCCATGCTTCTTCATCAGTAGGGAACTCTGGGTTACTCAAAACGTATGACTAGGAACAATGTAACTTCTTTTGGCAGGGACTCAAAAGGACAATTCAACGGATGGTGGTTGAATGTGATACTTTCCAGGTCAACAAGGGTGAAACGACCCTCCTTTCGGGACTGCTCGAACCCTTGCCCATCCCTCCACAGATTTGGACAACTATTTCTATGGATTTCCTAGAAGCGCTTCAGTGGTATAGTACCACATCTCAAAGGACACCATATGAAGCAGTCTTTGGACAGGCACCACCAGTTCTTCTTCCATACACCTTCAATAGCTCCCCAGTTCACGCAATTGACTCAATTCTTCGAAACCGTGATCAACTTCTTCTCATTCTGCAGGACAATTTTCACATGGCAAGAATTCGACTGAAACAACAATCCGATCAACACTGTTCTGAGCGCACTTTTCACATCGTTGATATGGTTCTTCTTCGTCTACAGCCTTCCATGCAATCCTCCCTGAAACTCAAAAGGCGCCAGTGGCTCGGAATGCAACCCGAGGATGCTACAGGGGACCCACTCCTTCAGATTCTGCATCAATTTCCACATATAAAGCTTTGAGGACAAAGCTTTTTCTAAGGGAGAGGGGATGTTAGGAACCCATGTCTTTACTTTGTTAGTATATTTTTGTTGGACACATATGCTTTGTAAGTCGTCCCGTAGTATTTGTTGATCCATAGTTTATATTAGCCCATAGTATTGACCCATAGTATTGGACGCATATGCTTTGTAAGTCGTCCCATAGTATTATATGTCCCATGGTTTTGACTCGTAGTATTGGCGCTTAGACTTAGCCCATGGTTTGTATTGACACATACTATTGACCCATAGTATTGGCGCCTAGACTTAATATATAAGTGTGTATTGAGGCCTATGAAGGAACCGTGAAGTTATTTGTATTGAGCTTGCTCAAAGGAGGTTGCCCCCTCGAAGTGGCCTATGATCAATATAAAAGTGATTCCGAGTTCTGTCATTTATGCTATTTCGCATATTCTTATTAATTAATTGTTGTAGGTGCTTCACATATTGAGATTAGTACAATTATGATTGTTTGATAATGAATGCATGTGAATGATAGAAGGCATTCATTGATTAAGGTTATGACACTTATGATTGTACTAATGCACCTGTGGTGTTGTATGAGGATGATGTTGTCTGCTAACAAAATACAGGTACATCAAGAAAGACAAATCAAGTTCTATAAAGGAAAAAGACTCTTCCATAGTCTTTGACCACATAAAAGATCTAGTTACGAGGTATGAATGACTTTGTTCTACTATGCTTAACTTATGAGATATGCAGGTTCTAGCACAAGGTCTCTAAATCATTGAAGAGAACAAAGAATATATAGTTTAGTTATGTTAGACATAACTAAGCATGTATACTAATCCAGGTATGTTTTTCTATGTCAAGTTAGAATCCTACTTTGTGCTAGGATCTTAGATACCCATGTATTGAATGATCATGACCATACATATTCAAGATTATTTAGAATTATAATGTTTTGATAATATTGAGATTATATTAATGAATGTATGTTTGTGTATGAGATCATGAGGATGACACTAGTGCACACTTGAGCATGCACAGTGGTACAGAATGAATAGAAGTTCAAAAAACATATAGAAGATCAAGCAGGAGGAAACCACGCAAACATAAAAGATAATTATTTGAGTTGTTATTTGAATCTCTGAAATAGTAAATGATATTGCTCGTAATAATTGTGTGCATATTTGTATTCCTAGAATATACCATGCTAAGTGTAAGCATTCATATAGCATTGAATAGTATACTACTAATATGCATATGATTGGTAAATTGGACAAACATTCCATTGTTGATTGTCTAGAATGAAACCTCTTTGTTGACATGTTGAGAGCTGTGCATGCTCTTGATAGTATGTTCTGGTAGAGATGGAATGCATCTAGATAGCCACTGTATGCATACAGGATATGGAAAAGTGTTGTGCCAAAGTATTGGTCAAGATTGTTGCATAACTATGAAAATCATATTTGTATGCATAATAGGTTATCATGTCAACATGATTTGATGATTATGAAGTATTACTAATCATGTACTTAATTTTGATTTGTAGGAAAGATCATGAAGAATGATGAACATTGAACAAGTGATGGATGTTCAACAAGAAGACTTACAAATCAAGCATACTATAGCAAGCTCGTGGCTAGAAGATGCTCTTAGACAGAGGAAGAGGATCATGATGAGATGTTTTCTCCAAGTGGCTAGATAAGACCATTCTCTTAATGGTGTAATTGAAGAAATCCTTGTATGGATACCTAGGATCGATAGTCATTTGATGAGCTTAATTATCACCATCGGTGATGCGGATTTCAACCTTTGCTACAAGGTTGAAGATGGTATCTATATATAGATGACATTCTTCTCTTAGATGGATGCAAGAAGTTTGAATGATCTTGAGGCTCATATCAGTAGACCCATCTAACAGGAGATGGCACAGATAGATATGCAGAATAACACTCACTGCAGAGTGTAGATGATGTTCAGTTACAAAGGGAGAATTGATAGCTTCTTGACAAGATTGGGCTTTACCAGAAGTAAAGTTGATCCTAACCTATACCTTAAGGTTATGGATGATACTATTACTATATGTGGATGATCTCTTTCTGATAAGGAATGAGAAACAGATCATGGAAAGCAAGGAGAAGCTATCTACGAAATTTGAGATGATGCATTACTTCGTAGGTCTGGAAGCATGGCAAGGCTCAGAAGGAATCTTTCTCAACCTGCAAAAGTATGTTGTGGAAATCTTGAGAATATTTGATATGTTGGAATGTACAACCATGGCCACTTTCATGGGTTTCGACTTGAAGTTGTTAGTTGATGACTCATCAGAGTTAGTGGATGTGACTCTATACAGACAGATTATTGGGTCATTGATGTATTTGACAAATACTAGACCAGACATATGCTTTGCCGTAAATACCTTGAGTCAGTATCTAGTGGAACCTAAAAGAGTTCACTTAATAGATGCAAAGCATGTGATGAGGTATCTAAAGGATATGATAGATTTTGGTCTATATTACCTTGGAGATCATGAATTCAAATTACATGGCTACTCAGATGCTGATTGGGTAGGAAGTGTCTCAGACAAGAAGAGTACATTAGGTGGATGTTATTGCCTTGGATCTGCCATGATCTCGTGGTTTAGCATGAAGCAGTCTAGTGTGGTTCTCAGCACAACCGAAGCGGAATATATAGTTTCTTGCTCTACTAATTGTGAAGCGATATGGCTTCAGAAGTTATTATCTGGTTTATTTGACTTAGAGATGGAACCCACTAAGGTCCTGTGTGACAACCAGAGTTGTATCAAGATGACAGAAAATCCAGTGTTCCATGATAATTCAAAGCACATAGAGATTCGATATTTCTATATACGGGATATGGTGCAGAAAGGAGCTATCAAGCTCAAGTATGTAAACACTAATGAACAAGTTGTTGATATATTGACCAAACCTCTGTCTCCAGTAAAGTTTGAGTATTTTCCAGACAAGCTTGGTGTAGTTCAGAAGGACCCTCCTCGAAAGGGGGAGTGATATGGTTGCTGATGATGAGATTGCCTGCATCGACAGTGAGGTCAATAATGTGGATACCTATATTGGTGATGCCAACAGTGAGGTTGGTGAATGGTCCTTAGACAGGGTCTAAGTTGACGAGGGTATTGCATCATCCTTGAACACATGTTCTAAAAGGATCCATAGACATATGTCTCCGAGAAAGAAGAGGGATTGCATCATCCTTGAACACATGTTCTAAAAGGATCCGTAGACATATGTCTCCGAAAATGTGGTCCCTAGTGGACGAGAGGGGATTGTATCTTCCCCAGACTTCGTTCCCAAAATTGATCCGTAGACAGATGTCTTCGAGAATGAAGTCCTTAGTGGACAGGTGGGGATTGCATCTTCCCTGGACTTTGGTCCCAGAAATTATTCGTAGACAGATGTCTCCGAGAAAAAAGTCCCTAGTGGATGAGAGGGATTTCATCATCCCTAGATTTCGGTCCCCTGAATTGACCCATAGACATCTGTCTCTGAAAATTGATGATAGATCTGCATCGTCCCTGAACATTTGGTTCAAAAGGTACATGATAGGACTGCATCGTCCCTGAACCCTTGGTTCAAAAGGTATGTGAGAGGACTACATCATCCCTGAACATTGGTTCAAAAGGTATGTGAGAGAACTGCTTCGTCCCTAAACATTGGTTCAAAAGGTACGTGAGAGGACTGCATCATTCCTGGAATCTTGGTTCAAAATGTATGTGATAGGATTGCATCATCCCTGGACCCTTGGTTCAAAATGTACGTGATGGGATTGCATCGTCCCTAGACATGAGACTTGTCTTAAAGTGATAAGGAATGATCCTCCTGGAAGTTGATCTGGATTGCAATGTCGATAGACATGAGACTTGTCTTAAAGTAATAAGGAACAATCCTCATGGAAGTTGATCTGGATTGCATCATCCATAGACAGGACACTTGTCTTAAAGTGATAAGAAATGATCCTCCTGGAGTTGATCTGGATTGCATCATCCATAGACATGAGACTTGTCTTAAAGTGATAAGGAATGATCCTCCTGGAAGTTGATCTAGATTGCATTGTCCATAGACATGAGACTTGTCTTAAAGTGATAAGGAATGATCCTCCTGGAAATTGATCTAGATTGCATCGTCCATAGACATGAGACTTGTCTTAAAGTGATAAGGATTGATCATCCTGGAACTTGATCTGGATTGTATCATCCATGGACCTATGTCCTAAAGAGAGCGGGATTGACCATCCCGTAATTGGATCATGTGTATTGCAATGTATGCTACTTTGATGTTGTAGATCGAGATGATCCAGATGCTGTAGATCAAGATGATCTAGATGTTGTAGATCGAAATGATCTAGATGCTGTAGATCGAGATGATCCAGACAATGTAGATCGAGATGATCCACATGTTGTAGATCGAGATGATACAGATGCTGATGATCATGTGATGACGATGCTGATGATCGTGTGATGATGATGCTGATGATCGTGTGATGATGATATGGATGATCGTGAGGATCCAGATGTTGATGTTGATGTTGCTGCAGAATATGAAGACTCAGTACTAAAGATGTTGATGTTCCAGTAACTGCTTGAGTTACTAATGATGTTAAGAAAGATTCCAATGATTTATAGATGTATCATGTATGATGTTGATGACTCCTTGCTCCTGCAGATGTTGTTATAATATCCTTCTCATTAAGGGGGAGTGTTGAAATATTGTAACTTCTAAGAATATTATATTTGTACTTTATTATTCCAGAGATGTTTCATTCCTCCATGAAGACCTTATTGTATATCCGGAGATGTTTATTCCTCCATCGGAATGTGGTAACTTGGGTTATTAGACTTCCCTAGTGGGGGGTCGGCCCTGTATGTGTTATATGGGTCAAAGGGTTATTAGACCACCCTAGAGGGGTCGGCCCAGCCAGTTGTAATAGGGTGTTTAAACCAGTGGTTAAGTTGGGGCCGACCTAGTTAATATAAAATACAAGTCGGAGATGTGTATAAATAGAGGAGGTGTGTTCCTAATTTAACACACTACACTCACTTGTGAATAGCGCATAGGTGAGGGAGAGGTCTGCTATGGAGGAGAAGGAGCTCATGTCTATGATGGGTTTTACTTATTACTTTAAACCCTAACCAAGATCTACTCCTATGCAAGAAATTAAACTTAATGCACAGCGGAACTTAGAAATCAAGCTTAGTGCACAGCGGAACTTACTTTCCATCTTCAAAGGTCGCGGACAGCTTCCGGTCTTGACTTGAGTTGTTGGCTCTCGAATCCTTCCAAGAACTTGCAACCCTTTTCTCTGGAGAGTATCCTGTCTTCAATGGAGCAGACAATTTTTCTGGATGATTGCAAGCCTTGGAGACTCAGCCCTTTTATAGCAGTGCCAAAGAAAAAGATTCTAATCCTAGGGCTGCTGAAATTTAGCTAATACTTGGGAAACAAGTCCAAAAAGAAATCTGGAGTTTCCTATTTTATAAAAAACTTCAAATTGGGAAACTTTAGAAAAAACTGAAATAAATCAGAATAAATTCTGATTTCCTTATTTAGCTCAATTTATTACTGCTATTATTTTAATCAACTATAATCGGTCCATTAACAATTATAATTGATTAACATTATTCTATATGTATTTGTATCCAAATCCTTATTTAAATACGTATAATGCCATGAATTAATTAATCACATTGTTTGGCATGTTTTGATCATTACATAAATGTAATCTTTCGACAATATTTGATATCATAATCATAATGCACGTATGTCCAACTTAATTATTGTAATTAGACGTCTCTAAATCCAACAATCTCCCACATGGACAAGTGCAACCTTTTGATTATATATCCTTAACTTTATTGCATGCAACTTTTTTGTCTTTCTTATCGTATTTCTTAAACAATTCTGTCCATCAATTATGCTAACAAAGGACTTAAGCAGCACTTGTCACATTTATTCACAACTAAACCGACATAAATCACGCTGCCAACATAACTAAATGACATGAATCTGATTTGGACATATAGTTTAGAAATTACACGCAAGTGTGATTATACGTGCCTATTTCTAATTGAGTCACCTTTACTTTACTGTATGAGGTCAAAAGATCAAACTTTAAAGAAAGAAATAATGAAACTGAAACTGAATGCAATTTGTATATATCATGAAAATTGTTTACAATTGCATTACATAGAACATCCAAAAACAAAACTTAAAACATATTCAGACTCCCACATTTTCTAACTATCCTAAATAGATATTACACCCATACGGGCAACATGTTCGTGAAACTTTTTGGGTGGTAATCCTTTAGTAAGAGGATCAGTAATCATGGAGTCTGTACCTATGTGTTCTATACATAATTCATTATTCTGCACTCTCTCTTTTACAACCAAAAACTTAATATCGATGTACTTTGACTTTGACGAACTTCCGTTGTTGGTTGCGTATAACACTGCTGAATTGTTGTCACATAATAATTTGAGTGGTTTCTGAATAGAATCCACAATTTTCAGACTTGTGACGAAGTTCTTTCAGCCATACGCCATGATTAGATGCTTCACAGCATGCAACAAATTCAGCTGCCATAGTGGAGGAGGCCACCAATGACTGTTTAGCGCTCTTCCATGACACGGCACTGCCTGCCATCATAAAGATGTATCCTGATGTTGACTTCATGCTGTCGACACATCCTCCAAAATCAGAATCAGTATATCCAATGACCTCGAGCTGTTCCGATCTCCGATACGTGAGCATAAAGTCCCTTGTTCTCTTTAGATATCTCAGCACTCGCTTGGCTGCCTTCCAGTGTTCCATACCTGGGTTACTCAAATATCTCCCTAGCATTCCAGTGATGAACGCAATATCTGGACGCGTGCATACTTGTGCATACATGATGCTACCCACGGCTGAGGCATAGGGAATATCTTTCATGATGTTTTTATCTAAGTCAGTTTGGGGACATTGTTTTAGACTAAACTTATCTCCTTTTGATACAGGGGTATCTCCTGGTTTGCTGTTTTCCATGCCAAATCTTGTTAGAATCTCATCGATATAGTTCCTCTGGGATAACCTTAGAATACCTTGAGATCTATCTCTAAGTATTTCAATCCCTAGAACAAATGATGCATCACCAAGATCTTTCATTTCAAAGTTCTTAAATAAAAAATTCTTAGTTTGATGCAACATGTCCTTATCGTTACTGGCAAGCAATATGTCATCTACATATAAAACCAAGAAAATAAATTTACTCCCACAGAACTTAAGGTATATGCATTCGTCTACTATGTTAGACTCAAAACCAAATGAGCTAACAATTTTGTGAAATTTATGATACCATTGTCGAGATGCTTGTTTTAGCCCATAGATAGATTTCTTAAGTCTGCAAACCATAGACCCTGCATCACCTGATACAAAGTTCTCTGGCTGCTTCATATAGATCGTTTCATCAATGTCACCATTGAGAAACGCCGTCTTTACATCCATCTGATGAAGTTCTAAATCATAATGTGCTACAAGCGCCAATATAATCCTTAAAGAGTCTTTCGATGAAACTGGAGAGAAAGTCTCTTTATAATCAATGCCTTCTTTCTGTGTGAAACCTTTCGCAACAAGACGTGCCTTGTATTTTTCAACATTGCCTTTAGAATCCCGCTTAGTCTTAAATATCCATTTGCAACCAACGGGTTTCTTGTCTTTAGGCAACGGAACGATATCCCAAACGTCATTGTCATACATAGATTTCATCTCTTCATTCATGGCATTAATCCACTTTTGAGAGTTAGAGCTTTCCACAGCTTGTTTGATATTAACAGGATCATTTTCAAACATGCCAATGTCAAACTCATGTTCTTGAAGATATGCATAATCCTTAGATTGTGTAGATCTTTTCTCTCTAGTAGATCTCCTAATTGGAACAGGTACTAGATTTTCTTGAGGTTCATTTACAACTTGATCTTCAACAGGAGGAGGAACATCATTATCAATTTCTGAATCTCCCACAGGCCCTAGGCCATCAACATTTGTCATGTCAATGTCAGGGTTTGGGTTGGGTTCAGGTCCATTTGTGTTCTCTATTCCATGTTGAGTTTCTAACTGAGTTATTTGTGATGATGAAGTTTGCATATTTTCAGAAGATGTATTTCTAAACGCAATCGGAATTTGAACAAAACCAGGACTTTGGTCCATAGTCTCATTTCTAAACGCAATCGGAATTTGAATAGAACCAGGAATTTGGTCCATAGTCTCATTCGCATTCGTCTCTTCTTCTTCAAAAATACTATCTTTTGTCATATCTCCCCCCACAAACTCATTATCCTCAAAAAATTTCGCACTTCCTGACTCGAAAACTGTATGTTCTGTTGGATTATAGAATTTGTACCCCCTAGATCATTCAGAATAGCCTATAAAGTAACAACTAATGGTCCTTTCGTCCAGTTTCTTTTCATTTGGCTTATAAGGCCTAGCTTCACATGGACATCCCCAAACTCTCAAATGATTCAAGCTAGGCTTGCGCCCAACCCATAACTTGTAAGGGGTCTTGTTAGCTGCTTTAGTAGGCACTCTATTAAGTATGTATGCTGCAGTCTTTAAGGCTTCTCCACACAAATTCTCAGGTAGAGTTGTACGAGCAATCATACTTCTCACCATGTCTTTAAGGGTGCGATTTCGCCGTTCAGCAACACCATTCATTGCAGGCGAACCTGGCAACGTATACTGAGGCACAATTCCGCATTCCTCTAAGTATTTTGCAAAGGGACCTTGACGTTGTTCTCCTGATCCATCATAACGACCGTAGTATTCACCACCACGATCAGAACGAATGGACTTTATACGTTTGTTAAGTTGTAACTCAACTTCCGTTTTGAACTTTATGAACACGTCTAATGCTTCCGCCTTTTCTTTTATTAAGTAAATATGACCATATCTTGAATAATAATCTATGAATGTGATAAAGTAACGGTGACCATTTCTTGTAGCTTTTGGAAAAGGACCACAGATATCCGTATGAATCAATTCTAAGACATCATTACATCTTTTTGCATCATACTTACGTTTATTAGTTTGTTTTCCCTTTATACAATTCACACAATCACTTAAGTTTGTAAAATCTAAAGGTTGGAGAATATCATTAGACACTAGACGTTCTATCCTTTTCATAGAGATATGTCCTAATCGCTTGTGCCATAATGTTGGAGATTTCTCGCAAGTTAATTTACGTTTTCTATTATCTACATGCAGTGCCTCTGAATGTGAAGTGTCTATATCTAGAAAATAAAGATTATCATAAGAAGACAGGATACCAGAAGCAAGAAGCTTAGAATTTTGACACAAACTGAAATTTCCATTACCAAATGAACATACATAACCATTTTTGTCCAAATAAGCTATAGAAATTAGGTTCCTTCTGAAAGATGGAACCACTAAAGCATCAAAACTTAAATAAAATCCTGTCTTACATAATAATCTAAATTTTCCTATGCTTTTCACTTCTACTTTATTGCCATTTCCTACGTAAACGTAGCACTCCGCCTCACTTGGCTTGCGATGGCTTAGGCAACCCTGCATCGACATACTGATGTTAGTCGTTGCACCTGAATCTATCCACCAAGTATATCTAGATAGAGAACTTAAATTAACTTCAGAACAAACTAAAGCAAGAGACATACCTTTCTTTGCCAACCATGCATGATAGTTAGTGCAGAATTTCTTTGTATGTCCTGACGCTTTGCAGAAAAAACAGTTCCTTTCTTCTGCTTTCGCAGAAGTATCTTCCTTCTTGCTTTTCTGCGCGGCATTGTTTGCATCTACCTTGGCAGTAAACTTGCGCTTCTTGCCTTTACCCTTATGATTAGATGTTACTACATGAGCACTTTCCCCCTTAGTCATTTTCTGTCTCTCTTCCTCCTGCACCAACTGAGCCTCAAACTCAGGTAGTGTCCATGTCCCTTTTTGACAATTATAAGTCATCTTGAATTGACTAAAGTTGGACGGGAGAGACAGAAAAATGAACTCAATGAGAACTTCATCAGAGATGTCATAATTATGCCCTTTCAAGGCACGTTGTAGTCTTGTCATCTCAATAACATGCTCTCTAACCCCTTCTTTTCCCTTGTATTTTATTGTTGCCAACTTCACAAAGAGTGTACTAACTTCAGTCTTTTTACTCTTTGTGAATTTCTCTTCAAGGGCCTTAAGGTATTTAATAGCGCCGGTCTCTGTATCAGGTATTATGCCCCGAAAAGTCTCATGGATCGTTTGCTTCATCACCATTATGCACATGCGATTTGAATGCTCCCATCTATCAATATCAGCCTTCTCTTGGGGAGTTTCTTCACCCTCTTTATTGGGCTTGGGGCGATCAAATCTCAGTGCAGTGTCCAATTGCATGATCCCTAAGACTAATTTCAGCTTTTCTTCCCATTGTTTGAAATTGTTCCCCATGAGGGGCTTAATTTGACTTAGATTTGACATTATGTTTAGATCTGAAAATTGAAGAACAAAAGGAAAAAAATAGATATTATGCATCACGATTTGATCTTTAATCATAATTCTAAAATCCATCTAAAGGCCCAAATTAAATTATGTGCTCCATTGAATCTTTTAGCCAAAACACCACTCAATAATGAAAAAAAACACCTTTGGGCGCAATCATTACCTTATTGTCTTTTCCGCCTTTGGGCCCGATTGACATATCCATTTGCTAACTACCAGGCCAGTCAAGTGGGGAAGGCAGGTCACTAACGGACCTGGTGCACCAAGCCCCAAATGCTTTTCTAGACATTGCCAGCATATGTGTGTTGCAACTTATTTGTTAAACATCACCCTTATGCACCAAACAACTTAGCAGGTGCCAACCCTCCTTTGGGAAAGCTAACACCCACGTCCATTGAGCTTGTCATGAGTCATCCTTGCAATCGTCTTACACAGAGCGGTTCGTTTTGCGAACATCAATGCTTGACTCATGCGAAAACAACACATGTATAAAACGCCTTTAGTTAGATTCCAAAATTATGCCTAAAATCATCAATCTTAACAGTTGAAAAACCAAAGTATTAAAATCATTTTCTGGCCATACAAGAATTACCAAAACGTTTTTAATCTTCCCAAGGGAAAATACAGAGTACTAAAAAACATTTTCCAGCCGTAAGAGAAATACCCGAACGTTTTTTATATTCCAATGGGAAAATACAGAGAGTAAAACAAATCATTTTCCAACCAACATACAGATGCTAAATGCATTCACTCCAACAAATGAGCAAGACAGAAAATGAAGACAGAGAATGCCCAAAACGCCTTCATGTCAATTCCAGGAAGAAAAATTACAGACAGATCCCTCTGTCATACAGAGTTTCCAAGGGTGTTTTCATTCAAACTCAAGAAGAAAAAAAAAAAACAGAGCGGAATGGAATATGATAATCTATTGATCACAATCAAAATATAATCTAAGTCAAACACTGAGGTCATTTGATGTTAATACAATCTCAATTTCACTCGAAATGCTATCCATGACAGTTTGTCATGATAGAGATCCAATTTTTATAATGCAGAAAACATTTAACTAAGATTCACTCTTGTGTGAAAATGATTTCATGGCATTACACCATATAAATCAACAGTATCCATGTTCTTTATCCACTAAAACGGATTAACAATTAGTGCATGGTATTTATACTTGGTCAAATCACAGAGGTATCGTTTTAATAACAAAGATCATTTCGATTCTTAACAGAGATTTCTCTGTGTTTTAAACGATTTCCAAGTTTAATAACTTTGTAACACATCAATAGAGTTCGGATTTAATACTTATACAATGATCGCAGAATTGAATCCTTATGATGATAGGGAATGTATCGATTCAATCTCTCTATAACCCACAGAGAATCGATCATTACTCTTCAATCCTGAATTTGTATTAATATATCATTAATTCTATTGATCACTATGTGCCAAGGAAATATTAAAAAATTTCGTATAGATTTTTGACATTGGGTAAAAAAAAAAAGATATTACAGAGTTTTATTGTGGGCACGATTCAGATCTGGAAACCCTTCTATGGGCTAAAACGTTTTTAAATGAACCAAAAATCGTTTTTCTAGATGCAAGAGAAATACCAAAACGTTTTTTTTTTTTTTTTTTAAACTTCCATGGCCACTGCAGAGCATTTAAACTCATTTTCCAGGCCACAGACTCAGCTAAAACGTTTTTAAACTTCCAACAGAGGCATACAATACATGAATTCGTTTTTCCAATCAATACCCTCAGCAAAACGTTTTTAACACTTCACTATCAACAAACAGAGATATATAATCGATTTTCCAGCCATCACTGAAATATGCCCAAAATGTTTTCAAACTTCGTGGAATACACACAGCATTTCTTACAAAACACATCTCATACTCAGGGGATCACACGCGGCAATTTCAGCCATGGAGACTTGGATTTCTAACTGCAATTCTCACATAAGGGAGGCTCTGATACCAATTGATGGGTTTTACTTATTACTTTAAACCCTAACCAAGATCTACTCCTATGCAAGAAATTAAACTTAATGCACAGCGGAACTTAGAAATCAAGCTTAGTGCACAGCGGAACTTACTTTCCATCTTCAAAGGTCGCGGACAGCTTCCGGTCTTGACTTGAGTTGTTGGCTCTCGAATCCTTCCAAGAACTTGCAACCCTTTTCTCTGGAGAGTATCCTGTCTTCAATGGAGCAGACAATTTTTCTGGATGATTGCAAGCCTTGGAGACTCAACCCTTTTATAGCAGTGCCAAAGAAAAAGATTCTAATCCTAGGGCTGCTGAAATTTAGCTAATACTTGGGAAACAAGTCCAAAAAGAAATCTGGAGTTTCCGATTTTATAAAAAACTTCAAATCGGGAAACTTCAGAAAAAACTGAAATAAATCAGAATAAATTCTGATTTCCTTATTTAGTTCAATTTATTACTGCTATTATTTTAATCAACTATAATCGGTCCATTAACAATTATAATTGATTAACATTATTCTATATGTATTTGTATCCAAATCCTTATTTAAATACGTATAATGCCATGACTTAATTAATCACATTGTTTGGCATGTTTTAATCATTACATAAATGTAATCTTTCGACAGTATTTGATATCATAATCATAATGCACGTATGTCCAACTTAATTATTGTAATTAGATGTCTCTAAATCCAACAGTCTATGCTTTACATCTTTGTATTCGCTGGTCATCTATATTGAGGAAGCTTTGCTGGGTTTTCGAGGGTGTTGGAACATTTAAAAAACCCATTACGTCATTCTAGACTTAGGATAAAATTAATTAATCATTTATGATTAATTTCCTGAGTTTTGACTAGGTAGAATAGGCCAGTTTTGTCTTTTAGTAAACCACATGCTATCCTCATTCACAAAAACAAATTTGGATAGATTCTAGATAAGATTTCCATGGATTCTGTCTGATTTTATTCCATTCCTGAATTAGAAAGACACTATCCAGTTTTAGTTAGCTTTGTCCTGTTTTTTTTGCTTTCTAGTGGAAAAGATAAAGCTAGTTTACTTGGAATCTTTTGCCACTTGACCAATTCGACCTCCACATCATATCTAACCTTCTAAAGCCATCATTACATTCCATTTACCTCACTCATGAGCTTCCATACCATACTTTCCAAATTCGTGAGCCTCTAGCACAGTTTTGGAAACTGCTTTTGCCACCTAGGGGGTTTTTTGTCTTTTCTAAGCCTTTCCTTTTGCTCTTCCCATATTGCTTCAAAGAAATACGATTTTCTCCATGGAGGATGTATTACATATTGTTATCATATCAATGAATAAGATACAGAGTTTTTTCCATAATTTATTCCCTCTATTCTTCTTCTATCATTGTCTAAAATATTCCATGGTGAAATTGTCTTATGAATCTAGTTCCTAGTAATTGAAAATCTCACATGGTATCAGAGATAGCTTGATTCAAAACAATTTACAAGAGTGTTTTTTGCAGGTATTACCATTACCAGGAGTGCATCATTATGCAGAAAAATCAAGCCAAAGCTGTGACTCTCACTCCCTTCAATTTCTTTGACTGGAAGGCGCATATGATCATCCAGCTTCGGAGCAAAGGATTGTATAGAGTCACTATGGGGCTTGAAACTAAGACAGAAGCTGTTGCATTAAAATCCAAATGGTTCAATAGGATTGATGAAGCTTATGGGTTACTTTGTCTCTCTGTATCTCTAGATCTTCTATTCCATATCGATTCTCTATCAACTCCAAATGAAGTGTGGACAAAGCTAGGGTCTCTCTTTGGAAAACAGGACGAGCTCAGAGATCATTTGTTGGAGATTGAGCTAATCTCTCTTAGTCAAATTAATTTCAATTCTATGGAGGAGTTCATATCAAAATTCAAGAACCTAGTGCTTCAACTCAAGCAATGTGGTATAGAGAAGAAGGATGAGCAATTAATCCTTACCATTCTATCAGAACTGAACTCTAAATACTCAATATTTGTGTCTACTTTTCATTCTACAAGACTTGCAGTTCCCAAGTGGAAGATGCCAACCTTGGATGCATTCATTGATTCACTCACTCAATAAAAGGACAGGATGGTCCAAATGAGGGATGAATCACCCTCCAAAGACTTTGCACTTGTTGCTCATCAAGCAAAGAGTTTCAAGAATGACAAATCCAAACAGAATATATTGTCAGATGAAGAGGATTCTGATGGAGATTCCAAATCCAAGAAGATGAAGAAGGAGAAGCCCAAGTGTTCTTATTGCTGCAAAGGCACTCATCCTGGGAAATACTACTTCAAGAAGAAATTAGACATCATGGCCAAGATGTTTGAAGAGCATAACATAGATGTTCCTGACTTTGTAAAGAAAGAACAAGGCAAGGTTGCTGTAGAACAAGAACTTTGTCTCCAAGCCTCTCCCAAAGGTAATAATGTTTATGCTTTGAGTGCTAGAGTGAAATATAATTATGATGTCTCTGATATTGATTCACATTCTAATATATCAGAATCAGAAACCTCCACCTCTTTCTTGGAACAATATTTAGTCATTTCATCCAAGTCTACTCTCAAAACTAGTCATTTTTTACTAGCTTCTGACTTGTCTTCTGAAAGGTCTTTCCACCATCATTCAAATCTTTTAGATTCTGATTTAGAAGATGATTTACAATCTGATATGCAGGTCATTACATATCCCACATCATATTCCCAACCTTTGGATGCACAAAAGACCCTACAAACCCCAAGTTCTCCAGTTAAGAAACTACACAATTCTATGTTTTCCTACACTGTGTCACTTGCCTCTGTTGCAATTTTGTCTTGCATATCTTTCATTGGTTGGACAGCCATTGTTTTGGAATTATTTGGACTAATATTCCACACATCTATACATGACCCCATCAGTCATGGTTTAAAATTCAAGTCCTCACACTCTCCAGGCTTGCTCAGCTGTACGGGTGATCTAGTTTCTCAAAGTTTTTCTACTGAAATTATGTTTGATCATGGAGACTCCACATCTTTATTGGTTGCTACTCCATATGACTTACATTCTAATATTTCAGAGCTGCATGATCTCATTTTAAATATCAGAAAGGTTCTACATCAGTTTGAGAAGAAAGTACAAGAACTAGTACACCACATTACAACTACAAAAGAAATTGATCCTGTTGAGTTCATTGTTTCTCCTTTGGAAGGAGTATGCATATATATTCTTTCCATCATTGATTATGTTTTCGGATTTGATTATGTATGTTACAGTAGCAAGAAAAATTCATTTGATGCTCCTCCATCATCAAAAAATGAACTTCATAGAACTTCAACACATGGTTCTTTCCTACACAACATCGATGCACTGATGCATGATCATGACATCCACAATCTCTTCATCAAGTCAGTTACTTGGAAGTATCCCATTAAGCTCATTCAAATGAGCAACATGACAGTATGAAGACATCAAGCATGTCCATTTTTTAGGGAGGGTTTTGTTCCCATGAGGTTTTCCCTATTTCCTCGGTTTACATGAACTAGTTATTTTTGTATTGGGGTGACTATAAGCCTTGTTGATTGGGCCCTATATTTTTGATATTTTTCTAATTCCCATCAAATAAATTCAGGATTAAGGGGGGGTGTTGGAACATTCTAAAAACCCACTATGTCATTCTAGACTTAGGATAAAATTAATTAATCATTTATGATTAATTTCCTGAGTTTTGACTAGGTAGAATAGGCCAATTTTGTCTTTTAGTGGACAACATGCTATCCACATTCACAAAAATGAATTTGGATAGATTCTAGATAAGATTTCCTTGAATTCTGTCTGATTTTATTCTATTCATGAATTAGAAAGACACTATCCAGTTTTAGTTAACTTTGTCCTATTTTTTTTGCTTTCTAGTGGAAAAGATAAAGCTAGTTTACTTGGAATCTTTTGCCACTTGACCAATTCGACCTCTACATCATATATAACCTTCTAAAGCCATCATTACATTCCATTTACTTCACTCATGAGCTACCATACCATACTTTCCAAATTCGTGAGCCTCTAGCATAGTTTTGGAAACTGCTTTTGCCACCTAGGGGTTTTTTTGTCTTTTCTAAGCCTTTCCTTTTGCTCTTTCCATATTGATTCAAAGCAATTCGATTTTCTCCATGGAGGATGTATTATATATTGTTATCATAACAATGAATAAGATACAAAGTGTTTTCCATAATTTATTCTCTCTATTCTTCTTCTCTCATTGTCTAAAATATTCCATGGTGAAATTGTCTTATGAATCTAGTTCCTAGTAATTGAAAATCTCATAGAGGGTTTCCCAGGATAAATCTGTGTCTCTTGTGTTTATGCTGTGCTTGTTTTTCTTTCAATGATCCTGTATATGCTATTGTTGTGAAATGAAATGCAATGTTGATATTTTCTGTCTTAGTATATTGAATCTTAACAATTTTTTCTTTGCACCATCGAACTATGGATTCGGCATTCCGAATATGAGGGCCTCCCATGCACCTAATCTCCTCCCTTCGTAGGGTAGTTTTGAGACATGCTCCAGCCCCATTGTTCTCTTCCTTTCCATGCTCGGTCTTAAAATAGTTCCATAAATGCATCACATCATAATTCTTGTGCAAAATACTCAACCACTGGAAAACACGTGCATTTTTGAATTGGCCTACAAAACCATCTGACCATATCCAATTTTGATTCATCTGTATACTTCTCTCCTTCAGCTAATCATAGAAAATTTTGAAGCATTGCTACACATAATGCAGGTCGTGGCACCTGTCCTCATTGATGCAGAAGTTGGTCTCTTTCAATATTATCCTCATGTCGTTGATGCTCTCTGGCACATGCCTGTATGTGATATGGACCATTATGCTAACTTGGTCTAAATGGTAGTATTGAATTTGAATCTCATTCTATGGCTATAGGATGTAGTTTTCTGCAAATTCCACAACCGACAATATTGTGCCCTTGGGAAACGTTTCCCTGCACCGTCTGTACTGTTCATCATGCCATCGTGCTACATGGACGTCCTATACATAATGTTCTGTCTTTTGGTAGAATTTCTTCATGAATTTGCAAATTTGTAGTTGGTGCCACAAAACCAAGGGAATTAATACAACATGACATTTTCAATCTGAATATATATGTACAAATTCAACATGTACAGTATGAAAGTATGCAAACTTAGATTACATGTGACTTCACCAACGAAATTTTTTTGCTTTCCTTCGAACTATCTACTTGATATGTTATGTACTAGAAGTTCTGCATTTCTACTGACATCCTCCCAAATTCGTGCTCCGCGGTTGCATGGATGCAGTGGCTCAATAATGCAAATCCACTGCAACTGGAACATGTCCCATATAAACATGATCTTTTATAACATTTTTGTCCTTCGGGCCTTCGACACATTATGCTATGTATAAATTCTCTAGATGCATTTCGTGGTTGTAACGAAGGGAAATCCTGCATAATGTTAGTATGCAAACCACAAAATATATGTCTATATGTATCATAATAGTACTCAAATTCTACATGGTATCTAAAACAACGTGTATTGTGATCAATGCAAATTCTAACATACCAGGGTTTGCATTTTTCGAGGGACCTTTGGCCCAAGTTCAATTGTGTGTGCTCATTCCTTAACCTCTCATAGAGTTTTGTTTGTGTCATGTCAAGGAAGTGCTTGACATGGGGTTCACCCCCCCTAACACATTTTCTCAACTTTAAAACATCTCTTTGATTCGATGACGGTCTAGTGTTATCATGCCAAAACTTTTGCACTAGTTCTTTAACAACATCAATGAGCTTCATGTCTGAACGAGGTAACCTACCAACAAAGGCCCAGCAATCTTTTTGGCATGGGGTCTCAAGTTTTTCTCTAATGGAAGAATACTTTTGAAGAGTCTTTCTATCTACTTTAAATATTTTACATGTGTGTGATAGTAGGTGACGTTGCTTATGGATTTGTCTACAATCGATTCCGACAGTACACGACGGGCCGCATTAAAATATTTTGTACGAGAAGTTTTTCCAATCAAATTAAATGCAGATTGTAGATTTCTAACAACATGATTGTTGGCCTCTGAACTTCTAACTACCTTTATGCCCAAAATTCTCCTAACATGAGCTAGACAATGTGATTTTAACAAAGCAAGAAAAAATTGACATTTTGCTGCATCAATTTTGGATTCAAAAAAATCTTTGATTATCTTGTTACAATGGAAATCAATAGTGAGTTTGGGCATCTGACCTTCAAGACCTGAAAATGAACTTTCATCCACATGAATAAGTTTGGGAGTTCTTCGTCGCCCTGTTGATAGTCGAGGCAAGGGAGTTGGCAAGGAAGTATGAGTCTCGTCAACGGTTTGTTGTGGCCCTTCATTCACAAATTGGTCCTGCAATGGAGTGTGTTTTCCAGGTGTGTGCTCTTCTTGGGGAGGTTTCTAGTTAAGAACTTGTTCAACATCTATCCCTGCATACTCGACATCATGCAAGATTTGATTGAATTCAACCACTTCATCATTGCTTGTTGATGGATCCAAGGCACTAACATTTTGATTTCTACAGTTTTGCATGTACAACCTGGCATTTTCTCTTATCTCATGGGTCTTTTTAGGGGGCAGTTGCGTCCTTCTAGACTTTCTTTTATTATTACGTCCATTTCCCATATTCAATGCATTTTTTGGAAAAACAAAAATATGACCCCTACAAGAATGAACAACAAACAAGATATTAAAACTCGATGTGCATGATTATTAAAGCTCGATGTAGCAATTGATTATGTACAACAACATCTAGTGAGAATGTTTTCATATAATCTTAAAAGCTATTGGGAATTCCCTACATATAAAGTTACAACATCACCTCTAGGAACTTAGTAGGATGGTATTGGATGGTGGTATGGGATGTTAGTAGGAGCAAATTCCCTACAAGGGAGAAGCTCACACTCACTTCATTTTCATGGTACGGATGAGGGAAAATAGCCCCAAAAGACTAAGAGTTTTCAATTGTTTAGGTGTTTGTGTGAGTTTTTGTAGTGAAACCATGAGAAATTCAACAAATATTTGTCTACTAGATGGAGGAATGTGATTATGAAATGTTATTGGTGGTGATGCAAGTAATTTTTTTTTGTTATCTTCATGAAAGGTTGAAAGCATTGCTTGGTGCATGTTGTAATTTTTTTTTGGTAAGATGTTTTTATTGTCTATGTTGAAAATTAAGAAGACTAAAATAGATCTATCATACAATTCATGAGGAAAAACCAAAATAGATGTCATTCAAACAAGTGAATGAAGACTAAATTACATTTAAGATAAAATTATCACCATACCTCAAGGATTATGATTGATCTTTGCTTCAAATGTCAAATGCTCTTTTGATGTTTCCACTATATGTAAGAAGACTTCATGTGTGTCCAAGTAGCATGAGATTTCAATCCAAGGTGCCAAATGTTGAATATTGTAACTTCTAAGAATATTATATTTGTACTTTATTATTCCGGAGATGTTTCATCCCTCCAAGGTGATCCTATTGTGTATCTGGAGATGTTTATTCCTCTGATCGATTGTGGTAACCAGGATTATTAGATCCACCATTTGGGGCTTGGCCCTGAGTTAATTTATTAGGGTTTATTAGACTCCCTTGGGAGAGGTCGGCCCCATAAGGGAAAAAGTCAGTCAAGAAACTAGTATATGTAGAGGAGGATGTTCCTCACTTATCTCATACTTCCATCAATCGGAAAGTAGCGCACTTGTGGGAGAGAGGTCTACATAGGAGGTAGAGAAGGAGCTCTAGTCTTGGAGCACATCTTGTATTTTGGTTGATCATCTTATTAAGGAAAGCTTTGCTGGGTTTTCTACCCCATGAAGGTTTCCTAGGGTAAAATCTATATCTATATTGTGATTGTGTTTCTTTCAGTAATCTTGCTAGTCAAATTAGCTTAAACTTAACATGGTATCAGAGCTATCCTGAATAGAACATCTATCATAGGGTGAAAATATCTTTCTCTCTCTCTCTCCCAAAATTAGGGTTTCAAAAAAAGTTAGTATTTTTGGATTTTGATTGCATGGCTGAATAGCTCCTCTCAAAGTAAAATTTTTGAGCCCTACATCGAAGTTTTTGGTTGGGTAGAAATCCAGGAAAGTCAAACCCTAGTTTGACCAAAAGTGCGATAAACCAGAAATTCTGTTGCAGATCCGGAAAGTGAAAAAGTTGGAGTTTCCAGAAACAGAACACACCAGTGTTTCTAATTCAATAAAGCACATGTCTTGGTAAGTGTTATTCTATCTCTTGAGAAAATTCCATCTCCTTGGACTCCCCTAAGAGAAGATGGCTCCAAGCACTAAGCTTGAAGACAAGTTAGAAGCAATAGAGAATTTTCGTGCATGGAAATATAGAATTAGTCTCACTCTTGAAGAGAATGATCTTGCCCAATATATCAAGGATGAGATTGCAGAACCTGGAGAAGATGAAGCCAAAGAGAAGTATAGGAAGGATTTGATTAGGGTAAAGAGAATCATTGTTGATTCTATTAAAGACCACTTGATTCCCCAAGTGGCATCGAAGAAGACTCCAAAGGAAATGTATGATGCCCTTTCCAGAATGTATGAGGGAAGGAACATCAATAAAAAGATGAATCTGAGAACAAAATTGAAGAGCACAAAGATGAACAAAGGAGAATCTATTCAAGACTATTTCTCAAGGATCTCCCAGCTCAAAGAACAACTAGATGTTATTGGAGATACCCTTGATGAAGATGAACTAGTCAGGACTGCTCTAAATGGTCTCACTAGACCATGGGAGTCATTCATCCAAACCATGTGTGCTAGAAAAGAAAGCATGAATTTTGATGTGGTATGGGAAGATTGCATCCAAGAAGAAGCTAGGGTTTCTAACAAAGAAGCTCTGCTCAAAAAAGATGGCCAAGCCTTGGCTACACACACCAATGTTAATTTTTCAGAATTTACTTCAATCTGATCTAGGATCTTAACTAAGAGAACAACATGTATAGCATATATACATCATATCAATCATGAACACAATAATCCAAGCACACAAGAGACATAGATAAAGGTGAAAAACCCCAATAACTTCCTCGGAGATAGATAGAGCAATGACACAACCCACGCATAAGAGATAGACATCTCCTAGCAGCAGCTTCTCCTCCTCCACAAGTGCGCCACTCTCCTGAGAGTGTGAGAGAGAATAGAATGATGAAATAGAGTGCCTCCCGCACTCTATTTATACTTGACTTGACTTGCCTAATAATCTCTACTAGGTCAGCCTTAACTTAACCACATAACATAATGCTAACTGGGCCGACACCCAATAGGGTGGTCTAATAACCCTTTGACCCACATGGTCGACTGCCAATAGGGTGGTCTAATAACCCTTCTACCCACATGACTTATATAGGGCCGACCCCAACAAGGTGGTCTAATAACCCATCAAGTATAAGTTACGACACTTACAATATAAATGACGACACTTCCGTATAGAGGAATAATAACATCTCTATAGGAATACAAACACTTCCGTATAGATATCCTAGGGTACAAATTACATGCCATACGAAAAACCTCGAATGACTATCTGCAAATCTCCTAGGGTACAAATTATATGCTTGTCTGCACAACCTGTTCCACGGCCACAGAGTATCAACCTGATACTCACCATACATCATCCTGATGTACACATGATCATCTTGATCATCATCGCTGCATCATCCTGATGCATGTCATCTGGAGCAACATCCTGAAGCTCGTCATCCATGATCATATTGATCATACTATGCATCCACTTGATGCATACACAGTATCTGCCTGATACATATCATCATACATGATCTACCTGATCATACAATGTATCCACCTGATACATATACAAATACATGATCCACCTGATCATACCTGATACATATCATCATACATGATCTACCTGATCATACAACGTATCCATCTGATACATATACAAATACATGGTCCAAGCATCCAACATGATGCATATACAAATACATACAAATGATCCAACTGATCATATCCATCATCCAACATGATGCATACATACATAAATGATCCAACTGATCATATCCAACATCCAACATGATGCATACATACATAAATGATCTGATTGATCATATCCAACATCAAACATGATGCATACATATACAGAGCAGTAAATGGAGCATCATCCTGATGCTCATCATCCATGATCCTCCTGATCATCATAGCATCGTCCTCTTCAGATCATCTCATCATCCACAAAGCATAGCCCAGATGCACATCATCCAACACTTACACCACCGACATGGGAGAACACATCTACCACCATTCAAGGAAGGCTCCAACCCTTACTTTTTCACCATGGGAGAACACATCTACCACCATGTGAAAAATGGCTTCAACCCTTACATCTACACCATGGGAGAAAACATCTACCACCATGTGAGAATGGCTCAGCAATTACATCATGACCATGGGAGAACACATCAACCATGTCAGAAAAGCTCATGTGCATCTGCATCTTCCAGACTCATCACTTCCCTTTCGAAGGAACCTCGATCTGAAGTGCACCAAGCCTCTCTCTGAAGTACTCAAACTGTACTCTGACCAACGGCTTGGTCAATACATCTACAACCTGCTCATCCATCACAACATACTCTACTTCGGCTATACTCAGTGCTATCCAGGACTGGTTCTTGCTAAACCAAGAGATCACACCTGATCCCATACTTAAGCAACACCCAGGAGTGCTCTTCTTATCTGCAGCACTACCTGCCCAATTTGAATCAACATAACCCTACAGGTTACACTTTTGAGTCACATCATACTTGAGTCCATAATAAACCATACCCTTCAAGTACCTCAAAATATGCTTTACAACAACTAGGTGAACACCCCTAGGATCCGTCAGGAACAGGCTCAATGTGTTCACCGCAAAGCAAATATCTGGCCTCGTGTTCATCAGGTACATCAAGGACCCAATCATCTAACAATACATAGTGACATCAACCAGATTAGATGAAGCATCACACAGAAGCTTCAGGTTTGATGCCATAGGTGTGGCCATGGCCTTGTAGTCCATCATCCCAAACCTCTTCAGGATCTCTATTGCATACTTCTCTTGTCCAAGGAAGATTCCATCTACACTCAGCCACACCTCCATACCTAAAAAGTAGTGCATCATCCCCAAGTCCTTCATCTCGAACTCGATAGAAAGCTTCCGCTGCGTGTCGGTAATCAATATATCCTCACCTGTAACAAATAGGTCATCCATATACAAAAGTAGTATCATTGGATTTCCTTCCTCAACCTTGTAGTAAAGGTTGGAATCCTCTTTACTCTTGGTAAAGCCCAAACGAGATAGAAAGCTATCTATCCTACCATACCAAGTTCTACATGTATATGACTCCCTGTCATGTGTCTCAGAACCAAGTGGCTACTCCACATACACTTCTTCTTCAACTACACCATTCAAGAAAGTTGTCTTGAAATCCATCTGGTGTATCTTCCATTTCATCATTGCAGCCAGAGCAAGTACGGATCTAATGGAAGTGTATCTGGCTACAGGAGCAAAAGTCTCTATGATACCACCTGTAGCATGCTTGATCTTGTAGATCCTCTTGGAAGTCACTACAGACTCCACTTCAAGTCTTGGGACTGCATCCCAAACATATTCGTGATTGATTGGTACTCCTCGATCATGGCATTCTTCCCAGATCCAAGGAAATTCAATATCTTCAATATTTTCAATAGATAACATTATTGCTGAACAAATGTTGTAGTCCTTCTTTTGTAGGTAATGGTATACGATCTTTCCTACACAACAAGTTAAATTGCATGATTAGAAAACATCTCATAGTTTTCAGAACAAATTCTTACACATAAAGAAATATGTCATACAATCATGCAATTATCTTAGCCAATGCTTCAATACAACATTTATCCATATCCCGTAACTTTCTAGATGCCTTCCAATCTCTACCAGAACATTGTTAAGAGTGTGCACAACTCCCAACATGTCAGCAAAGAGGTTTCATTCTAGATAAGTAGCAATGGAATGTTGTACAATGCCATAGGCCACTTACCCATGTATATTAGTAGTATACTGTTCATCAATGCAACTATTCTAATATGCATAGTACATAACCTAATTCTAGGAACATGAGTATATACATTATTGAACAGTATCATTTAAACAATAAAATATGCAAGGAATGATAATTCAAATACTTATCTTTGTTTGTTTGTTGGATTGACTCCCTCTTAGTCTTTGCTTCTTTTCTGCAACTCCATTCTGATGTGAGAAGCGATCAACTCCCTCTGAATATCTGCATCCTTGTAGAAACTATTGAAGTGTGCTCCTTCTTGATCTTTGCTTCCTTGCAGGAACAACTGGAGTGTGCTCCCTCTTGATCTTTGCTTCCTTGTAGGAACAACTGGAGTGTGCTCCCTCTTGATCTTTGCTTCCTGGATTACCTATCCTTGAACTTATATCCATCTTTACTCACTATGCATGCTTATTAGTATCATCATTGTGTTATCCTTGAGGTCTCATACATAATCACACATTCATTAGTATAATCTTAATACTATCAAAACACAATAATCTTAAACATGTATAGTCATGATCATTTCAAACATAGATAATAAACATTAGTATTCAAGGTTTCAGGGAAGTTTTCTTTTACTCATGCATATTCTTATTTGATCATAGGACTCTTCTGGTTAATTAAATCATCAATCAAGATAAACGACATAAAATGCATAAACCCTTGATTACTTACATTTCTAACTTTATGAATAAACATAACCAATCATACCAAGTATACTTATATAAGGGATCCTAACACAAGGTAGGATTCTAACTTGATATAGGAAAAGCATACCTAGATTGGTATGTTAGCTAGTTATGTCTAACATACCCACACGATGTCTTCTTGTTCTCTTCAATGACTTGTTCTAGTAACCTGCATATCTCATAGGTTAACCATTATAGAACCAAGTTATACATACCTCACAAATAGATATTCTAAGTGATTCATAACAATGGATTAATCTTTGTGCTCATGTCATCATGATCATATGTTCTTGAACTAGAACATGATTTGTCTTTCTTGGTGTACCTTTCATGTTAGCGGACAACATAAACCTCATACAACACCATAATGCATTAGTACAATCATAAGTGTCAAAACCTTAATCAATGAATATCTTCTATCATGCATTCATAATTTTATTAAGGTGATATGACAAGTCTAAAATTAACCAAGATTGTACTAACCGTAATAATATGAAGACAAACATATCATAAACTTAATTATGAACATAATTCGAAACATACCTGTATGAGTCATACCTATCGAGATTGCTTGTAATCTTCTTATGTAAGGCCTCAGCCTCATCTCCCTCTAAAACAAGAACTTCTTCACTTATGCAGGTGACCAATCCATTCTCTTCTAGGATTAACCCAATCCACTTGATTTGCAGGAACTAGATCTGGAGCTGGATTAGGGTTTGTCAGAGAAACCCTAAAAATTCAAACTTTGAATTTCAAACTTCTGAAAGGATAGAAAGATGCGCCTTGATGACCTGATCAAGCCGGTATATTCAGAATTTGAAAACTGCAAAGTTTCACGCCTCAAATTTGCCTTTGAAACTTCCGGATTCACTAGACATGACCTCAAACTAGGGTTTGATAAATCCCACCCTTATTCCCAATCAAAAGGTTCAATCCAAAGCTCTAATATTCTATTTTTCCGAGGAGCTTCCAGCCGTGGTCACATATTTCAAAAATTCCCATTTTTGCAGATGCCCTAATTTTCCACTTTTCCGTTCAAAGTCCCGAAATAGGGTCTGATCAAGCCCGGCCTTCTGCCCAACCAAAAATTCTGATCTTGGTCTCCAAATTTTGATTTTGATGAGTAGCATTCAGCTGTAGTCTCCAATTACAAAATTACAACTTTCTCCGAAACCCTAAATTTCGGAAGCCATGAATGAAGGTGCTAAAAAATAATTTTGTTTTGACAGAAATATATACCTGATTGTTTCTGGTGTAAGTCCAAACTTTTCAATCCACAGGGTCTCAAAACGTTTCTTGTGATATCCTGACCTGTTGTCTTTCCAACCCCATAGGTGTGACCTCAAATGGATTCTCTAAGAGAGAGTTATTCCAAGTGTCGCAACGTGACCTATTTATGGGATAAAATCGGAGAGTGAAATTGTACAGTGTTCCACGTATCATGGGTTCAGTTTGGCCTCTGAAAAATTTACCTGAGAAATTACAGTCCATGCACTACCTGTCACTTTTTACAAAATTTCATTTGGAGCTTCCTAGCCCAAGTTATGACCTTTTTTCCAAGGTCACTTGTTTATGACTGAGATCTGGAAGAGGCAGAAACCCTATATTGTACAGATCATAAATCAGAAAGTACAACGAATTAGAGGTTTTCCTTTGGAAAAAGGTACATGGGGATCTTAGCTTCGTCCTGTATGATTTTCAAACCCTGAAACCTTGCTAAGCTTTATTTATAGAGAAAGTTCTATGATGACTATTTTTTTCTATATCAAGCCCTAGCTTCGCAATTGCAACAAGTGTCATACATGCCATACCATGCCTTCTTTCAGGCTAGCTCTGATACCATGTTAATTTTTCAGAATTTACTTCAATCTGATCTAGGATCTTAACTGAGACAACAACATGTACAACATATCTACAACATATCAATCATGAACACAATAATGCAAGCACACAAGAGACATAGAGTTTACTTGGGGAAAACCATAAAGATGAAAAACCCCAATAACTTCCTCAGAGATAGATATAGCAATGATACAACCCAAGCATAAGAGATAGACATCTCCTACCAGCAGCTTCTCCTCCTCCACAAGTGCACCACTCTCCCAAGAGTGTGAGAGAGAATAGAATGATGAAATAGAGTGCCTCCGGCACTCTATTTATACTTGACTTGACTTGCCTAATAATATTTACTAGGTCGGCCTTAACTTAACCACATAACATAATGTTGTTTGGGCCGACACCCAATAGGGTGGTCTAATAACCCTTTGACCCACATGGCCGACCCCCAATAGGGTGGTCTAATAACCCTTCAACCCACATGACTTATACAAGGCGACCCCAACAAGCTGGTCTAATAACCCATCAAGTATAAGTTATGACACTTACAATATAAATGATGACACTTCCGTATAGAGGAATAATAACATCTCTATAGGAATACAAACACTTTTGTATAGAGAAATAATACCATCTCTATAGGAGTACAATATACATATATGAAATACATTCCGAAGTTACATATACATCAACAACCAAGAGAAGGAGGAATCAATCTTACTTCAAGAAGGATAATCACAAGGAGTCTCAATCTCCACAAAGATTTCAGAAGAAAGGAAGAAGAAAATTATCTTCTTTCCAATGTTTCAATTGTTATAAAGAATGACACATTGCTAGATTTTGCCCCTCAAAGAAGAAGAAAAATCTTCACTATAAAAAACATCAATCACATCTTGCAAAAGATGAAAGTGAAGAAGAAGAAGAGGAAGAAAGTCCTCACAAGAAAAGATCTAAAAGAGATGAAGAAGAAGAAAAAAGGCCCCTCCCCAAGAAAAGATCTAGAAGGAATGAAGAAGAAGATGCATAAGAGTATGTTCTATTTTTTGCACTCTCAGGATCTATAACACTTGGAGAAGATACATGTCTTATTGATAGTGGTGCTTCAAAGGACATGACTGGACAAAAGAAAACTCTTCCAAAATTGGAAGAGAAGACATCTCCACAAAAGGTGTCATTAGGAGATGACTATCAATATCCCATCAAGGGAATTGGTGAAGGAAGCTACAAGCTTGATTCTAGAACACCATTGAAAATGAAAGAGATATTATATGTCCTAGGATTGAAGAAGAACTTACTCTCTATCTCATCTCTAGATAAGAAAGGTTACAGGGTTGCATTCATAGATGGACAAGTACTCATGTGGTCCAAAGGAAAATCAATTAAGGATGCAATTGTTATTGGTGAAGAGGAAGGAGGTCTATACAAACTCAGAGGACATCCAGAAGCTGCCCTTGTTCATTAAGCCACTAGTCCTAATGAACTATGCCATAGAAGACTTGCTCATATTAACTACAAAGCACTACCTCATGTGAGTAAAGTTGTCATAGGACTACCAGATTTGAAGATTGATCATGATGGCATATGCAAGGGGTGTGCCAAAGGAAAGAATATCAAGAACCCTTTTTCCAAAGAGTGAAACAAAGACCAAGAATATTTTGGAATTAATTCATTCGGATGTATGTGGACCAATGCCCTCCACATCCTTGAGTGGATATGAATACTACCTTACATTTATTGATGACTACTCCAGAAAGACTTGGATTTACTTTCTAGAAGGGAAGAATGAAGTCTTTGGAAAGTTCAAGGAGTTCAAAGCCTTGATAGAAAACCTTTCAGAAAAGAAGATCAAAATACTCAGGACAGATAATGGTGGAGAATATACTTCAAAAGACTTTGAAGATTTCTGTAAGGAAGCTGGAATCAAGAGGGAGCTAACCACTCCCTACAATCCTCAACAAAATGGTGTTGTTGAAAGAAAGTATAGAACCATCATGGAAGCTGTAAAGACTATGATACATGACTAAGATCTACCCATATATCTATGGGCTGAAGCATCTAGGACAGCAGTCTATGTACAAAATAGACTATCCCATAGTGCTCTTGAATTCAAGACTCCAAAATAAGTGTTCACAGGAAAGAAGCCTGAGGTAAGTCATCTCAAAATATTTGGATGTCCAGTGTACATTCACATTCCAAAAGAAAAGAGAACCAAGTTGGATCCTTCCGGTAAGAAGGGAATATTTGTTGGATATTGTGAATCATCCAAATCTTTCAAAATTTACATCCCATGATTTCATCATATGGAAATAAGTAGAGATGTGACATTTGATGAAGAAGCAGCCCTCAAGTAATCTAGGAAGTGCCAACTTGAAGAAATCTATGAAGAAGATACATCTCCTAGAATCACAGAGGCTGTGCCCATCCCTGAAGATGCTACACCAGAAGACCATGACATGTTAGAACCTCAAGAACCCCCCATTAAAAACTTATCCAGAAAAAGAAGGCCGGCATGGGCTAGAGACATTATTCAAGGAGATGAAAAATATGGGGCTCCTGAAGACTCCACTAGAGAAAGGAAGAAACCAAAGCTAGTATCCAACTATGTGGCTTTGATGTGTGATCTTGTGGATTAGGAACCTACTAGCTATGAAGATGCAGTTCAGAAGAAAGAGTGGGTAGAAGCAATGATAGAAGAATACCAATCAATAATTAAAAATGATGTTTGGGATATAGTTCCCAAACCAAAAGATAAAAGTGTGGTATCTTCCAAATGGATATTCAAAATAAAACATGCTGCAGGTGGTAGCATTGAAAAATATAAGGCAAGATTTGTAGCCAGAGGATTCTCTCAGAAAGAGGGAATTGACTATCAAGAAACATTTGCACTAGTTGCTAGGTACACTTCCATTAGAACTATTATGGCACTTGCATCTATGATGAAATGGAAATTACATCAGATGGATGTTAAGACAGCCTTCCTGAATGGTGTGATTGAAGAAGAAGTGTACATAGAACAACCACAAGGATTTGAGGTTAAAGATGGGAAAACACATGTATGCAAACTGAAAAAGGCTTTATATGGATTAAAGCAAACTCCCAAAGCTTGGTACGGAAGGCTTGACAGTTTCTTGACAAGCATGGGCTTTACCAAGAGTAAATCTGACCCTAATCTTTATCTCAAAGCTATGGATGATGAACCTGTTATATTATTGTTGTATGTAGATGATCTATTTCTGACTGGAAATGAGAAACAAATTATCGAGTGCAAGAAGAAGCTCTCCTTAGAATTTGAGATGAAAGATCTCGGATTAATGCACTACTTCTTAGGTCTAGAACTATGGAAAGAACCCAAAGGAATCTTTCTAAATCAAGGTAAGTATGCTATAGGGATTTTGAAAAGATTCGATATGTTGGAGTGTAAAGCCATGGCCACTCCCATGGACTCTAACTTAAAGTTTCTAGTTGATGACTCATCAGAGTTAGTAGATGTGACTCTATACAGACAGATCATTGGGTCATTAATGTATTTGACAAATACCAGACCAGAAGTATGCTTTGTTGTAAATACCTTGAGTCAGTATCTAGTGGAACCTAGAAGAGTTCACTTAATAGCTGCAAAGCATCTGATGAGGTATCTAAAGGGTACATTAGATTTTTTTCTATATTATCTTGGAAATCATGAATTCGGACTGCATGGTTACTCAGATTATGATTGGGCAAGAAATGTTTCAGATAGAAAGAATACATCATGTGGATGTTATGGTCTTGGATCTACCATGATCTCATGGTTCAGAAAGAAACAGTCCAGTGTGGCTCTCAGTACAGCCGAAGCAGAATATACAACTGCTTGCTCTGCTAGTTGTGAAGCAGTATGGCTTCGGAAAGTTTTATCAGGATTGTTTGACTTAGAGATGGATCCCACTGTGATCATGTGTGACAACCAGAGCTGTATTAAGATGACAGAAAATCCAATGTTCCATGATAAGTCAAAACACATAGAGATCTAATATTTCTATATACGGGATATGGTGCAAAAAGGAGTTATTAAGCTTGAGTATGTGATCACTGATGAACAAATTGCTGATATATTGACCAAACCTCTGTCTCGAGTAAAATTTGAGTATTTTCGAGACAAGCTTGGTGTAGTTCAAAAGGACCCTCCTCGAAAGGGGGAGTGATGTAAACACTGATGATGAGATTGCCTGCATTGACAGTAAGGTCGATGATGAGGATACCTGTATCAGTATGCTTAGGATATTTATATTTATTAGATGTATACTTAGGATACTTATATTAATTATATTTCTTGATGTGGATACTTGTATTGATGATATGTATACTTGTATTGATGTATTGATGAGGAAACGTGTATTGATGAGGATACTTGTATTGATGAGGAAACTTGTATTGGTGAGGATACTTGTATTGAGGTATTGATGAGGAAACTTGTATTGATGAGGATACTTGTATTGATGTATCGATGAAGAAACTTGTATTGATGAGGATACTTGTATTGATGTACTAATTATACCTGTATTGATGAGGATATAGGTGGGGATTGTATCGTCCCCGGACTTCGGTCCCTTGAATTGATCCATAGACAAATGTCTTCGAGAATGAAGTCCTTAGTGGACAGGTGGGGATTGTATCGTCCTCAGACTTCGGTCCCTTGAATTGATCCGTAGACAGATGTCTTCGAGAATGAAGTCCTTAGTGGATAGGTGGGGATTGTATCATCCCCGGACTTCGGTCCCTTCAATTGATCCATAGACAGATGTCTTCGAGAATGAAGTCCTTAGTGGACAGGTGGGGATTGTATCGTCCCTGGACTTCGGTCCCTTGAATTGATCCATAGACAGATGTATTCGAGAATGAAGTCCTTAGTGGACAGGTGGGGATTGTATCGTCCCCAGACTTCGGTCCCTTGAATTGATCCATAGATGTATGTCTCCGAGAAGTGGTCCTTAGACTCTGTCTAAGTTGACGAGAGGATTGTATCATCCCTAGGCATGATGAGGTGTCTTAAAGGATCCATAGACGTATGTCTCCGAGAAGTGGTCCTTAAACTCTGTCTAAGTTGACGAGAGAATTGTATCATCCCTAGGCATGATGACATGTCTTAAATGATCCGTAGACATATGTCTCTAAGAAGTGGTCCTTAGACTCTGTCTAAGTTGATGAGAGGATTGTATCATCCCTGGGCATGATGAGGTGTCTTAAATGATCCATAGACGTATGCCTCCAAGAATTGGTCCTTAGACTTTGTCTAAGTTGACGAGAGGATTGTGTCATCCCTGGGCATGATGAGGTGTATTAAATGATCCGTAGACGTATGTCTTCGAGAAGTGGTCCTTAGACTTTGTCTAAGTTGACAAGTGGACTACATCATCCCTAGACATGATGAGGTGTCTTAAATGGATCATGGGTGTGATGATGATGCTGATGATCATGTGATGACGATGTCGATGAATGTGTGATGTCGATGCTGATGATAGTGTGATGACGATGCTGATGATCGTTTGATGTCGATGCTGATGATCGTGTGATGACGATGCTGATGATCGTGTGATGGCGATGCTGATGATCGTGTGATTTTGATGCTGATGATCGTGTCATGACGATGCTGATGATTGTGTGATGACGATGCTGATGATCGTGAGGATCCAAATATTGATGTTGCTGTAGCTATTCGTGTGCTACAGAAGATGAAGACTCAACACTAATGATGCTGATATTCCAGTAACTATTTGAGTTACTGATGATGATTTATAAAGAAAGCTTCTAATCACTTATAGATGTATCATGTATGATGTTGATGACTCCTTGCTCCTGCAGATGTTGTTATAATATCCTTCTCGTTAAGGGGGAGTGTTGAATATTGTAACTTCTAAGAATATTATATGTGTACTTTATTGTTCCAGAGATGTTTCATCCCTCCAAGGTGATCCTATTATGTATCCAGAGATGTTTATTCCTCCGATGGATTGTGGTAACCAAGGTTATTAGATCCACCATGTGGGGGTCGGCCTTGAGTTAATTTATTAGGGGTTATTAGACTCCATTGGGAGAGGTTGGCCCCATAAGGGAAAAAGTCAGTCGAGAAACCAGTATAAGTAGAGGAGGATGTTCCTCACTTATCTCATACTTCCATCACTCAAAAAGTAGCGCACTTGTGGGAGAGAGTTCTGCATAGGAGGTAGAGAAGGAGCTCTAGTCTTGGAGCACATCTTGTATTTTGGTTGATCATCATATTGAGGAAAGCTTTGCTGGGTTTTCTACCCTATGATGGTTTCCTAGGGTAAAATCTCTGTCTATCTTGTGATTTTGTTTCTTTCAGTGATCTTGCTAGTCAAATTAGCTTAATAGATGCCATTCAAACAAGTGAATGAAGACTAAATTACATTTAACAAGATAAAATTATCACCATACCTCAAGGATTATGATTGATCTTTGCTTCAAATGTCAAATGATCTTTTGATGTGTCCACTATATGTAAGAAGACTTCATGTGTGTCCAAGTACCATGAGAATTCAATCCAAGGTGCCAAATAGAGTCCAACTGTTGTGTATTCACTCAATTGATCCAAATAGAGCCCAATAGGTGTGTATTCAATACAAAGAGCCAAATAGAGCCCCAAATGTTGTGTATTTTATCCAAATGGTGTATGAATTCAATCTACCATGTAAATGCTTGTTGTACTATGTGTGAAACCATCGAAGAGAACGCAATGAATGAGGAAAATAATGCAGGAGAAAGAACGTGGGTGATTTTCTAAATTTTATGTTCAACAGGGATGCGCACGCGCCTGATGCGTGTGCGCGCTAGAGGCGCATGCATGCATCTGGTGCGTGCGCGTCCCTACTGAACATTGTAATATTTAGTGGGTAATGTTCACTGTATTTATTGCCCAACATATATAAATGTGTCGAGTTATGCCTAGAGCCCCTCCCCCATAAAGGCCTTTAGGACCTCTTTTAACCCACAATCCCTAAGTGCATTTAAGTGCTTCTAGGTGTTTAGGGGGTTTAAGGGTATATTTACAAATTTGTGTATTTTAATTTCAAAACATTAATTTAATTTTCAATTAGAAACATATGTATTACATCAAGAATAATTAAATACATAGTAGATATATTAATGTTGTATAAAGTGATGATGTATAAAGCGATGATAATGATCATCATGATCATCATCTTCATCATCATCAACACCATGATCATCATCACCAACTTCATCATCATCATCATCATCATTGTGAGGATGAGGATGATGATGATGATGATGATGGTGGTGGTGGTGATGGTGATGGTGATGATGATGATGATAATGATGATGATGATGATGATGATGGTGATGATGATGGTGGATGATCATGAATATGAGTACGATGATGAATATGATGATGATGACGAATATGATCATCATCAAAATCATCATATTCATCATCATCATCTTCGTTAGTCACCATCATCACCATCTTCATCATCATCATCATCATCGTCATCATAGTATTCATCTTCATCTTCGTCATCATACTCGTCATCGCCATCTTCCTCATAATCATCACCATCATTGACATCTTCGTCATCATCTTTGTATCATCATCATCATCATCATCATCATCATCTTCATGATGATGATGATGATGATGATGATGATTATGATGATGAAAATGATGACGAAGATGTTGTTGAAGATGATGACGAATATGTAGCACATCATCATCATCATCATCATCATCATCATCGTCTTCGTCGTGATGATATGATGATGATGATGGTGGTGGTGGTGGTGGTGGTGGTGGATGATGATGAATATGAGTACGATGATGATGATGACTAATTTAGAGATGATGATGATGATGATGATGATGCAGAGGAGGAGGAGGAGGAGGAGGATGAATATGCAGCACATCATCATCATATTCATCATCATCATCAACATGATCATCATGATCAACTTCCTCCTCATCATCAACTTCTTCCTCCTCATCATCATCATCATTGTGAGGACGTGGATGATGATGAGGATGATGAAGATGATGATCATATGATGATGATGATGATGATGATAGTCATCATAATAGTCATCTTCATCATCTTCATCATACTCATCATCACCATCCTCCTCCTCCTCCTCCTCCTCCTCCTCCTCATCATCATCATGATCTTCGTCATGATGATGATGATGATGATGATGATGAATATGGTGATGATGATGATGACTAATGGAGATGATGATGATGATGTTGATGATGAACATGATGACAAATATCCATCACATCATCCTCAGCATCATCATCAACAACATGATCATCATCATCACCATCATCATCGTCATCATCATCATCATCATCATCATGGTGAGGACGAGGATGATGATGATGATGATGATGCTATGATGATGATGATGGTGGTGGCGGATGATGATGAATATAAGTACGATGATGAAGATGATGAATATGATCATCATCATCAAAATCATCATATTCGCCATCATCATCGCCATCTTCATCATCCTCACCATCATCATCATCATCATATGATCATGGTCACAATGATCATTGTCTTCATCATCATAATCGACATCTTCATCATCCTCATCATACTCGTCATAGCCATCTTCGTCATCATCATCATCATCATCATCATGGTGATGATGATGATGATGATGAATATGATCATGATGATGAGGATGATGTGCAGCATATTTGTCATCATCTTCATCATCAACATGATCATCATCTCCATTAGTCATCATCATCATCATCATCACCATCTTCATCGTCATTATCATCACCATCATCATCATGATCTTCATAATGATCTTCATCATCATCATCATCATCTTCAGCATGATCTTCATCATCATCATCATCATCATCAGATGATGATGATGATGATGACGATGAAGATGGTGATGATGATGATGATGATGACTAGTGGAGACGATGTGATGATGATGATGATGATGATGATGATGTTGATGATGAAGATGATGACAAATATGTAGCACATCATCATCATCTTCATCATCATCCACAACATGAACCATAGCATGGTCATCAACATCATCTTCATCATCATTGTCATCATCATCATTGTGAGGACGAGCATGCGGATGATGATGATGACGATGACGACGATGGTGATGAAGATGATGATGATGATGACTAATGGATATGATTATGATGATGATGATGTTGATGATGAAGATGATGACGAATATGCATCACATCATCCTCATCCTCATCATCATCATCTTCATCATCATCAACAACATGATCATCATCATCACCATCATCATCGTCGTCATCATCATTGTGAGGACGAGGATGATGATGATGATGATATGATGATGATGATTATGAAGGTGGATGATGATGAATATGAGTACGATGATGAAGATGATGATGATGATGACGAATATGATCATCATCATCAAAATCATCATATTCGTCATCATCATCGCCATCTTCATCATCCTCATCCTCACCATCATCATCATATGATCATGGTCACGATGATCATTGTCTTCGTCATCATAATCGGCATCTTCATCATCCTCATCATACTCATCATAGCCATCTTCATCATCATCATCACCATGATGGTGATGATGATGATGAAGATGAGGATGATGTGCAGCATCTTTGTCATCATCTTCATCATCAACATCATCATCATCTCCATTATTCATCATCATCATCATCATCACCATCTTCATCGTCATCATCATCATCATCATCATCATCATCATCATCATCTTCGTCATGATGATGATGATGATGATGAAGATCATGATGATGATGAAGAGGTTGATGATGATGATGTTGATGATGATGATGAAGATGATGGCGAATATGGAACACATCATCATCGTCTTCATCATCATGCACAACATGATCCACAACATGATCATCATCATCATATTCATCATCATCCACAACATGATCCACAACATGATCATCATCATCATCATCTTCATCATCATCCACAACATGATCATCATCATCATCCTCATCATCATCATCATCATCATCATTGTGAGTACGAGCATGAGGATGATGATGATGACGATGATGATGATGATGATGATGATGATGATGATGATGATGAGGATGACGATGACGAAGATGTTGTTGAAGATGATGACGAATATGAAACATATCATCATCATCATCGTCTTCATCGTGTTGATATGATTATGATGATGATGAGGAGGAGGAGGAGGAGGATGACGAGGAATATGCAGCACATCATCAACATCTTCATCATCATCATCAACATGATCATCATCATCAACTTCCTCATCATCATCATCATCATCATTGTGAGGACGCAGATGATGATGAGGATGGTGAAGACGATGATAATATGATGATGATGATAGTCATCATAATAGTCATATTCATCATCCTCATCATAATCGTCATCACCATCATCCTTATCATCATCATCATCATCACTATTATCTTCGTCATGATGATGATGATGATGATGATGATAAAGATCATGATGAAGATGATGATGATGATGAAGATGGTGATGATGCTGATGACTAATGGAGATGATGATGATGATGATGATGATGATGATGATGATGAAGATGATGACGAATATGCATCACATCATCCTCATCATCATCATCAACAACATGATCATCATCATCACCATCATCACCATCACCATCATCATTGTCATCATCATCATCATCATCATCATCATTGTGAGGACGAGGATGATGATGATGATGATGATATGATGATGAGGATGATGGTGGTGTATGATGATGAATATGAGTACAATGATGAAGATGATGATGATGATGATAACGAATATGATCATCATCATCAAAATCATCATATTCGTCATCATCATCTTCATTAGTAATCATCATCGCCATCTTCATCATCCTCTCCATCATCATCATCATCATATGATCATGGTCACAATGATCATTGTCTTGATCATCATAATCGTCATCTTCATCATCCACATCATACTCATCATCTCCATCTTCTTCATCATCATCATCGTGGTGATGATGATGATGAAGATGAAGATGAAGATGATCATGATGATGAGGATGATGTGCTGCATATTCGTCATTATCTTCATCATCAACATCATCTTCATCTCAATTATTCATCATCATCATCATCATCACCATCTTCATCATTATCATCATCATCATCATCATCTTCATCATGATGATGATGATGATGATGATGATGAAGATGGTGATGATGATGATGACGATGATGACTAATGGAGATGATGATGATGATGATAATGATGATGATGAAGATGATGGAGAATATGCAACACATCAGCGTCATCTTCATCATCATCCACAACATGATCCACAGCATGATCATCATCATCATCTTCATCATAATCGTCATCATCATCATTGTGAGGATGAGCATGAGGATGATGATGATGACGACGACGATGATGATGATGATGATGATGATGATGATGATGATGACGACAACGATGATGATGAAGAAGATGATTATGATGATGATGATGACTAATGGAGATGATGATGATGAAGATGATGACGAATATGCAGCACATCATCCTCATCATCATCAACATCAACAACATGATCATCATCAGCATCAACAACATGATAATCATCATCATCATCATCATCATTGTGAGGACGAGGATGATGATGATGATGGTGGTGGTGGTGGATGATGATGAATGTGAGTATGATGATAAAGATGATGATGATGATGATGAATATGATGATGATGATCATCAGAATCATCATATTCGTCATCATCATCTTCATTAGTCATCATCATTGCCATCTTCATCATCCTCACCACCATCATCATCATCATATGATCATGGTCATGATGATCATTGTCTTCGTCATCATAATCGTCATCTTCATCATCCTCATCATACTCGTCATCGCCATCTTCTTCATCATCATCATCATCATCATCATCTTCGTATCGTCATCATCATCATTATTGATGACGATGATGATGATGATGATTGATATGATGATGACGACGAAGATGTTGTTGTTGATGATGATGAGGAAGAGGGTGATGATGAAGATGGTGATGATGATGATGATGGTGGATGAAGATGAATATGAGTACGATGATGAAGATGATGATGATGTTGATGATCATTGTACTCATCATCAACATCATCATCATCATCATCTTAATCATCATCACCATCAATGTTGATGATGAGGATGATAATGATGATGATGATGACGTTCATGATGAATATGATGACCTAGTTGTTGATGAAGATGAGGAAGAAGGACGATGATGATGATGGTGTTGATGATGACGATGATGATGATGACGAAGATGATGATGACGATGGTGATGAGGATGAAGAAGATGATGGTGATGGAGATGAACATGTTGATGTTGATGATGATGGTGATGAAGATGATGATGATGATGATGAAGAAGATGGTGATGATGAAGAAAATGATGATGGTGGAGATGTTGATGAGGAAGGGGGAGATGACAATGATGATGAAGATGTTGATGTTGATGATGATGGTGATGGTGATGATGATGATGATGATCATCATCATCATCATCATATTCATCATGATCATGATCATCATCGTCATCATCATATTCATCATGATCATGATCATCTTCATCACCATCATGATCATCATCCTCGTGTTACACCATAATCTTCCACCCTGTGAGCATCAGCATTCTTTGGCCTATAGGATCCATTCCACTGACTCAGATCCACTTATATCCTTCAGAGATACTATTTTCCCCTAATTTTATTCCTACCCGCATGTTGCATCACTATAGCATGCGTACCCGCGAGTTGCATCACTATAGCCCGTGGGTATCAAGTAAAATGGTAAAACTCACTAGTTTATTACGTTTTACTCCCCAAAAGTGGTCATTGGGTGACCTTTGGCTCTCCATCTTCCCAAGTAACGTCTCGATGTGTCCTTTCACCTACCTTTGAGAGGACTATATATTGAGCACATATGGCTTATGGACGGGAGGAGAAAAGAAGAGTAAGAGAACTCTAGCAGATTTTTGCCCTGTCTTGAGTTTGCACTCATTGATCCTTGTAGTTGTGAACCCTTTATGTTCACCTTCCAAACTCCTATCTAGTTTGAGTTTTCCATTCATGGAGGATTGAAGTGGTGGAGGCACAAGTGGATTGATCCAGATCTTGGTTCAGATTGGTTGCTGGAAACAGGTCGTATCACTTTGTACTTCTTCTTGTTTATTAATAGAAATACTCATATTCTCGTCCATTAATGTTGTAAATGTCGTTTATCTTACATTGGGTTGCATTTACTTGTCATATCATTGTCCATTGCTATTGATGATGTTAATTCCATTTATCTATTATATGTACTTGTTGTATATTGGTTGTCAAGACTAATTTGCATATTCAAGTGCATGGATTGAAAAGCTCCAACGAGGATCTACATCAAACGTTTGGATCGAGGTTGGTTATATTCTTCCTTATCTTAGCATTGTCAATTATATAGCATAGTTCTAAGAATTGAGTTGATTTCTGGTAGACATCTGTCTGCTATGGTACACCCCAAGCCATAGTGAGTTTTCTCTAGAACAAAAATGGCGACTCCACTAGGGAAAACATCCATCTTGGGGATTTTTTTAGCATTAGTTCATAATTAGAGTTGCTGTTTGTCAAAGCTCTGTGTCATTTATCTGCCGTTGAGATACACTATAGAAAAATTGCTTTTTCTGAGCCATTGGACTCTCTATTTTCCATTTTACCTTTCCTCATCTGCAGGCTAGCTTAGCTCTGCCTGCGAACACCTGCCTCTGTTTGCTCTATTGGTCGCGGGTACCCGCAGGTATTCCTTCAACAGTAGCATATAACTCCGACTTTTGTTGGTTTATGACCTTTGGTTGTTGCTGGGTTGGTTTTGGTTGATCCTGAATCTTTGTTGGCCTATTTCTTGACTATTCCATGCCTTGGTTGTGACCAGAACTCTTTGTTTCTCTTGGTTGAGCCTTGTTCATTTTTTACCCATCTTTGGATTTAGCCTTGTTGGTTTTTTCCTTTTGAGCTCATTTATTTGGCTGAGTCTTACTATTTGGTGTCTGCCTGGTTGTCTTAGTGATCTCCTCGGCATATCAGTGACTAGATAGTAGGATTTTGCTTGCATTTTTCATTTCCATATAGTGAAAAACACAAAAATATATGCGTAGTTTTTGCATTTTCCTTTCATTTATAAGAGAAAATACAATTTTTTTTTTCTTTTATGTATTTCATCTTGCATTGAGTGCTTTCTGCCTTCATTTAGATTATGATTGTGCATTGAAAGAAATATAAAAGGATTGCATATTTATTTCCAAATCGTTGGTTTGATTGTGCATATTAGGTGCATTGTTTTCATTGGATAGATGAGTCTAGGATTTGACGATATTGCATACCATTGAGTCTTACACATCACTAGTTTCACGATCATATACCTTGAGTAATCAAAGCCATTAAAATTAATGCTTAATAATAAAATTGATTAGACTGATTTTATTTATAGGGTACACCAACTAGCATAGGTTTAGAGTCTTGGAATAGATCATTGTGAGTTAACAATCCAAGACTACTAGATGAAACATTAGGTGTCTGACCAGGGAGTGGAGGAATCCATGGTATAGATCGGTGTTCTTAGGAAGCTATACTCAAGCCAGAGTTAAGCACGAGGTCACTGGAGGTTGGTTGAAGGGATATCCCTCTGATACCGGTTGAACGTGGGAGATATTTCCAGGATTTGTTTGTATCTGGGGGTACCAGAGGTTCATCCTCTTGTGCTTCAGGCTTAGCTACCCTTCCCATACGATGGATCCCACCTGTGACTGTCCCCCTGAGCATTGTTTATATTGCGGTGACCCTAGTTGCCTTACCTAGGTATCGCACAGGGTACTTGCAATGGTTATACTGTTTGTGTCTTGAGTCAGATAGGGATTGGACAACACAGTTGTGCTTGTGCAGTGGACTTGACCTTGTACACGCAGTGAAGCCTGGGTGTCTCTATAACTGATTATGTTACCTCCGGCTATAGTTTGGGAGTCTCAAGCCTCTCCTAGGTGAGACATACTGGCTCTAGTGTTGGGAGCTCATTTAGCCACTCTGTTTGTCTGCTCTTGGTTGTAGTTTCTTTAGGTGTGTGCTTTTGATTTACTATTTTTTATCAATGGTTGGCCTTTAGGGGACGTTTTGATTATATATTCTTTCCAGAGATATCGTGGCATGGAGCCCTACTCTCTGCCAGTCCCATCAGTTGGCTAGTTTAAAGCCGACCAAGCTTTCACGCCGTGTTGCTATAGGATGCTGGAGGGATCCCTCTGAGTCTTCGGATTCTTACGAGACTTACATCCAAGATGTCATGACTACTACACATTCTGATAATGAGGAAAAAACTTCGAATCCATCAGGTAGAGTTGACCAAACTTTTGATCCCCATATTTGGCCTAATCCACTAGAACGAGATCCGTTAGATCCTTCGAATCCAGAAAATTATCTTTACAGAATGCCAACCTTACCCGAGGATGAAGAACAGGACAACACATTCATTCCTTTGTTTCCATGCAGTTATAGACACTGGATGCCAGAGTTACATGATGACACGGGGTCTATGATCAACCCAACAACACTCTCTTTTGGTATGCCTAGTCATAGTACTGTCGAACCTTCCACTACATTTGGTAGTCACGCTGTCACTAGTCATGGTGTTAGCCATACTATACCCACTGGGGGCACTACCCTCGCTGGGGGCACTACATTGTCCACTCACACACATACTATGGGGACTGGTCAAGTTCCTCTTAACAATGCTAATATTGGAAGTAGACCACCTCCTAGGATTACCCTACCTAATAGGAATGTTGTTCGAAACGCGACTCACCATCCATTATCTAATACACGTGCCGCTACTCATCAACCCAGGACTACTTTTACGGATGTTAATGCTCCTCCTAACAATGGGGGTGGACACATACCACATACTTTTGCATCCACTGCTGCCACTAGTAATGCTAATGTAGGGGGTGGGAATATCTCCTATCCACATGGACATCACGCCACCATCCTTGCTACTAGTCACACCAATATTGGAGTTGGGAATACTTCTCATGCTTCTGGTCACCACACGACTGCTCAAGCTAATCCTAATGCTGGGGGTGGGAACATAACATACCATTATGGTCATTACAACACGGTTCCCGCTATGAATAGTACATACATGCCCCATACTCATGGTGGCAACCCTTACTACAACACAGTCGGTGCTGGCCACCAGTATAACCTACCACCCCAATCTGGTGCCCAAAATACACACATACCTACTTACTCTGAAATGGGTCAGGTAGGAGGAGGTTATCAACCCTATGGCCATGGGCAAGCTTACGGTCCGTTAGGTCCTTATTATAAGCAATTCAATCCTCATGGTTAAGATTTTGGTCCAACTTATGACACGGTTCCGTTTAACCAAACTTTTATGGGGGATTATAATCAAGCTTTCCAGCCTCAGCTCCCGTTCCTTGCACGCTTGAATCTTCTGGATCTTTCGAAGCTCACAAATGATCCGGTGTGTCACGACCCTACTTGGCCCCCGATCCCTACCAAGCTCCCTTCGGACATTCCTAAGTTTGAGGGGAAAGGTGGTGAGGACCTGGGAGATCATGTCACGACATTCCACATTTGGTGCTCCTCCAACTCATTGAATCACGATTCCATTAGATTACGGCTATTTCAACACACCCTTACGGGGGTAGCCGCGAAGTGGTATGTGGAGTTTACCGGAAACACCTATAGGGGATTCAACGAGATTGATTTTGTTTTCTTAGACCATTTCCAGTTACCGGTTCGTTATGATACTGGTACTGAACTTTTATCTACCTTCCATCAAAATAAGGCCACGCATATTTCTGACCATGTTCAAGAGTGGCGTCGACGGAAGAGGTTAGTGAAAGCCAACATTCCTCCAGAGTTCCTATTGGAATGGTTCCTCAAGTCTCTACTCCCATACATTGCTAAGGATGTTTCAATGTCCGGCATTGTGACTAAGGAACAAGCTATCTTGAAAGTCTAGCAGTTAGACTTATTATACTCTCAGTCTATCATTTTGTATGACATCATCCCTGATGCACCGCGTACACGTCATGAGCCCACGTCAGTTCCTGGACAGCATGTCGATGGCATCGTTGGATCTGTAGATACTCGCCCTATAGATTTGGTAGCTAATCAAATGTAGAATTTGTAGCTAAACCGGTCTACCCCCGGACAGGTTCACACCTTGTCCACTTCCACCCCATCGTCCGATGTACACAGTGTGCAAACGACAAACCAGTCAGGTAACCAACAACCTGGTGGTAAGAAAAAGGGGAGAAATAATCGTAAGGGTGGAAACAATGGGAATAACAATAGCAATCACAATACCCCATGTAAGGATAATTCCAACCCTCCTCGAGAAGGTGGAAATGCTGGTGAGGATCGTAAACCTAGGCATAAGGTGAAGTTTCCTTGCAAGCTCTGTGGGGAAGACCATCTTACTCATGTCCTCGTATTGAAGAAGCATCAAAGCACTTGGCACAGAGCCTAGCTGTGTTGAAGGATCCCCTACCTCATCACCAAAACATGGCTTCGCATGCTCCCACCACCGGTTATGGACCTACTGAGACAACAACGTCTTCTTCCAGTACTAGTGGTTATGGATGTGTGAACATGGTTCAGTCAGAGGTTAGTGTTGCCACTTGTCAGCGCGATTATGATGCACCACAACCCAATTTGGGGAGTGAGCCTCCCCCTCCTCCTGATAATTCCTTGCATATCGAGAAGCCCTCTATTATGCCGTGGATACCGAAAGGTGTTCTTAAGCGCTCTACACATAATCCTAATGCTCGAGCCACCCACAACTACTCCATTGTAGAAGATTTGAGCCAAACATCATGTGCCATGTCGGCTCTTGAAGTTTTGCAAGCCTGTCCTTCTCCGAAGCATGCTCTTTTGAGTGCGTTAGGAGTTCAGGATGGGGGAAGTCCCACTGTTATCAAGTCTGATACTACTGATGTTCAACCTCGCTTACCCTACCATGTGGCTTTTCAAATCTAGGTGGTTTGCCTTTAGAGTTTTGTCAAACGTACTATGGTTGACGAAGGTGCTTCTACGTCAGTAATGTCGTTAGCTTGTTGGAAAGCTCCTGGCTCTCCTCCCCTACTCATGTCTAGAACCACGCTCACTACAGTCGACGGTCATTCATTTAAGCCACATGGAATTATTCCTTCCCTTGTTGTCTCCTTGGGAGGTAAGTATGTGCCTATTGAAGTCGAGGTGGTTGATGCGCCCATCGACTCCAACCTTTTACTGGGTCAAAATTGGATGTATGCCATGAAAGTTGTCATGTCCACTATATTTAGAGTTATCTGCTTTCCTCACGAAGGTAAGATCGTGACCATCGATTAGCTAGATTACGTTAAATCCTCTTCCATAGCATCCACGGGATCCATAGTCCCGCAGGTTACTCATTCTCAGCTGGCAACTGGGAACATAGGTGTTGGCATGTACCCTTCATTGATGGGAACTTATGATTTTTCCGCACCTGTGAATTTTATTGGAACCATTACCGACGATGCGTCTCCTCCTTTGCATAATATGTCATTCCAGACTTCTTATTTTGATGATCCATGGACTTTATCATCCACGAGTTCCACGTCTGGAAGCATTTCACATGTTGGGATGTCTATGCCACTGTCTGTAGCTGAGCTTGCTTACCAGCATATTCAACAAGCCACTGCAGAACCGGATCTCTCTTCTTCCCAGACAGTCGAAGAAGATCCCGTTACGCTGCCAATTTGGGTAGCCAACTCGTCTTGTTCCCACGATTGCCTCGATGATACTTGACCTTCCGATGAAGCTATTATGGAGGCCATGTGTGGTAGTGAGAGACCTTGGGAAGATATGCACCATCGCTCTTATGTCCTTCCCAAACTCGAGCTCGCCGAACAAGAAGAGTTTAGGATGACTCTAGCAGAGATGGTTGGCCACCCTGTGGCTCTTTTGGAGTCACATGATGTTTTCGCGGAAGGGAATATGGCTAACATTTCCCAAACTATGTCGATCAATATCTCTCATACTCCTGGAATAGTTGAGAATGTTTACATTGGTGACGATTGCACTCCTGAAGAGATTGCTATTTACACTTAATTGTTTATAGAACTTCGGGAAGCTTTCGCCTGGTCATATGAGGAGATGCCAGGAATAGACCCCCACATTGTCGAACATGAGATTAGAAAGTATCCCAATGCTAAACTGGTTTGACAACACTTATGTGATGTGAACCCTAGAAAAGGAGCCACTCTCAAGGTAGAGGTGGATAAACTGCTCAAAGCTGGTTTCATCTACCCCGTTCCCCTTACCAAATGGGTGTCAAACCCCATTCTTGTGGATAAGAAGCAAGGAACGATCCGTGTATGCACCGACTTTAGAGATTTGAATTGTGCATGTCTGAAAGACAACTTCCCCACACCATTCATAGATCAAATCTTGGATGTTTGCGCCAGAAGTGAGATTTTTTCCTTCATGGACGGATTTTCCGGATATAACCAGATTCAAATAAAACCTGAGGATCAACATAAGACAACTTTTATTTGTCCTTGGGAAACATTTGCATATTGGAAAATTCCCTTCGGCCTTAAAAAAGTCGGAGCTACGTTTCAACGTGCCATGACCTACGCCTTTCATGATCTTAAAAAGATTATGAAGGTTTTCTTCAATGATCTTTCTGGCCATTCTCGCAACAAAGTGGACCACCCCAAGCACCTCCGCATGATTCTTGAACGATGTATACAATACAAGATTTGATTGAATCCTAACAAATGCATCTTTGCTGTCAGGACGGGTCGCCTTCTGGGCTTCATAGTTTCGAAAGAGGGTATTATAGTTGATCCTCTAAAAGTTGAGGCAATACTTCAGTTGCCTCCTCCGCGTAACTTGTTACAACTTTAGAGCCTCCAAGGGAGAGCCACTTTTCTACGCTGTTTCGTAGTCAATTACGCTAATCTTATCAAAGGTTTCACACACTTATTGAAGAAGGACACACCTTTTATCTGGGATGAGCAAGTCCAACAGTCTTTCGACGCCCTTAAGAAAGCTTTGGTATTGGCCCTTGTGCTTAGTCCACCAGACTTTGCATGAGATTTTATCCTTTATGTGGCCACATCTCAAGAGACTATTGGCATGGTCTTCGTTCAGGTGGATGATGCACTTGTCGAGCATGTCATCTATTACCTTAGTCTAAATCTAGTAGAAGCTGAGCTAAGATACAGTCATGTGGAAAAGCTGGCGCTTGCGACTATTCATTCAGTCCAGCAGTTATGACATTACATTTTGCTTAGCATAATATAGAAATTATGAGTTGAACTAGTACATCATTAAGTGTTTTTTAGTGAAGCAAGTAAAAAGGATTATATAGGAAGTGAAATGCTTCAATAAAATCCTTATTTTCTATGACGGAAGTCAGTTCCAAGTAAATGATAAAATTCATGTCTTAAGTAGAATAAACTTAGAAAATACTAAGGAAAAATATTGAGATGTTTACCTCATGTATGACTGAGAAGACATGAGTAATGGATGCATAAAAGTAATAGTTATATTATGTATAGAAATTTAGAGACAAACATCAAGGACCCATAAGTGTGAGTACCACACAACTATATAAAAAGGATAGAGTGGATCTACAAAAATAGCATGGTGTGAGTGGCTATACTTAAGAAACATGACGTAAGTTAATTATAAGGAATATTTTAAAACTAGAATAAGAGTCATGATTATTAATGGCATGAAAAGGGTTCCAAAAATTAGCACGACTAGTTAGATGCATTGGTCATTAGTATTTGAGACAATGCTCGGGATTATTTTCACATGTGTTGCGTTGTAAATCGTAAGTATTAAAGAATCATAAAAATGAGCTTCGGGACTCTAATATGTGATAAACATGTTGTCGAAAATGCCTGTTTAGGAAAAGTATGTAATATTTTGGTAAATGTAGAAGTATTTACTTTCTTGTATGAGTAGAAAGTCATGGCATGCAATTATCTTATGTTAAAGAAGGTTATAGGAAAATAAATGTTTAAACCGTTTGAGCTTATGGTGCTGGAAGTATAAAGAAAATTGATATATTAAAGTATGAGAAAGATTAGTATAGAAAAGAATAAACTAAACGTTATGATTGTTAATAGCATGAGAAGAGTCTGAGAAACTCAACATGAGTAGTAGAATTCATGAAGGTTTGTAGGTTGTCATGAATATAGATGTTTTACTTGGTCATAAGGTTCTGAAGTGATTAATATGTTTATCAATGCATAAGTGGTTACCTTATGCTATGGACATTTGCATCATATGTTGTGATTACTAAAGCATGGAAACTAAACTAAATGCATAATAGTAGAATGTCATAGTAATGGGAATGGTCATTCCTATACAAATATATGTCATGGTATGTTTACATGCATAAATGTCGAAGAATGAATTGCTAGTTATAAGAAAAGAAGGTATAAATTATGTTTAAAAAATGACAGTGTAAATTTTATCAAAGATACATGAAAACCTAGTCATGCTTAGCTTGCCAGAAAAGAAGTAATTATTTGGTTACAACAAGATTTGTGTGCACTCAAAATAGCAACTTGATATATATATATTCATATGTATGTGTGTGTGTGTTTCTTTATGATGAACAAGAGATTATGGTGTAAATAACTTCTGGAAAGAGATTGTAAGTGAAGCATGCAGGTGCATGTGGGTGCAAGAGACTTCACCAAGCCTTGTAAATGGAAGGTAATACATGAAGTATTTTCTAAAAATGAATTATGATTCAATGCTTGTTTTAAACAATTAGCATGATGCAAATTTATATTTAGACAAATGTTAGTCATTTGCATGAATAAATTAATATATTTATAAGAATCTGAATAGGAAACAAGGTTATACATTTGAAATCATATTATGAGAAATGTTAAGTTTAATTGATGGCATATGTATAGAAATTGATTTAGGAAATCAAGAATTGTTGAAATGATTGGTACATGTTTTTGCAAGATACTAGAGGTATCATGTTTGATTTAAGATGATGTTTAGCATATTTAATATGCATATACTATTAATCAAGTATGGAAGGGATTAATATGATAATTGATGATGAGTTGGAAGGAATCTGAAGCATCATGATTATCTACCTAAATGTCATGGCTTGATGTTGATTTAGAGGACTCTGGAGCATCAGTATTGTTTAGAAATTTATATGATTAATGTTGAGTTGGTGATATCTAGAGCATCAATACTGTTTAGAACCTACATGATTAACTTGATGTTGAACTGGTGAGCTCTGGAGTATCAAGAAGTTGTGGACTCAGGATATTGATTTGATGATGAGATTGTGGGCTCTAAGGAATTGAGTTTATCTAGATTTATTATGTGTTTGGATTGATGTTGAGATGATAGGCTCTGGAAAATCAAAGCATAAATAACAATGTGATGATTGTTATATTTTCATTTATTTAGAGTTTTAATTATATGTCATGCTGACTGACAGTTCTTTTGAGGCTATTGCAGGTAATGAGTTATGGAAAATTCAATAAAACCTTAAACTGAGAAAGATATCGAACTTATGAAACCTACGAGAAAGAAAAATAAACTTCAATATGGAAAAGTGTTATAAAAAATTCGATCTAATCACGGGGGACACCATGGATTATAAAGCTCTTGGAAATTTTAAGGAAATTTCCCTACACTAAACAAAATATTGGAGATTTAACCAATAAATGAAAGAAGCAATTGAATAATAAAAACATGTCTAAACAAGAGGACCTAAATTTGAATAAAGAGCCTTTCCCAAAAAAGACAGTTGCAGAGAGAGGACATTGCAAGGGGAAAGTGATTCCAAGTTCACTGGAGGGTTCAGTCGTGGATATTTGAGCACTCAGATTACCAAATTGGGATATTTGGTGTGTCCAAGAAAGGGACTGTGGGAACATAGGGAAATTTATTCTACAAGATCCACACAAAGGGATGGTAAATGGACCTTCTAACTACTCTACATTAGTAATAAAGAGTGAAAGAAACTTGAAATTGCGACCAAGTCCACGGAAAAGAGGTAATATTATACCAGTATGGAATGATTGTTGAGTACTTGACGAGAGTTTGGTGTTGAGCTTGTTGAATCTGGAGCACCTAAATTACTCAAACTCATTGTGATATTTAGTTTTTGAGTTGGTATGCTCTGGAGCACCTATATTGATCAAACTATTTTAGCTAGGTGTTGAGTAGTAAGCTCTGGAGCACCAAGACTATGTTTGATATTTTTTTACTAGGTGTTGCATTGGAGCACCTGAACTATTATTAAATTGGTGTTGAGCATAAGCTCTGGAGCACTAGGACTATTGATTGAGTGATTGTTGAGAAGTAAAATATATGGATCACTTAGACTTATTGTGATTAACTGATGTTGAGCTAGGAGCTCTGGAGCACCAATAATCCATTAACTATTATTAAACCATATTGATAAATCTTAATTGGTGTTGAGCATAAGCTCTAGAGCACTGTAACTATTGATTGAGTGAGTGTTGAGTAGTAAAATATCTGAGCACTTAGACTCATTGTGATTAACTGATGTTTAGCTAGAAGCTCTAGAACATCAGTAATCCATTAATTATTATTAAACTAAATTATTATCTATATATGGAGAACCTAGATTGATCAAACTTTCTAGGTGTTTAGCTAGTATGCTCGTGAGCACCTAGGATGACAAAGTCTTATTTAGTATTGAGATGGCGCACCAAGAGTGGTTTATGCTTATGTTATGCATATGTTATGCACGAGGTATGCTTATATACATATGTTATGCACATTTCTACTTAGATTATGTATATGTTATGTTATGTTCATGCGCAACTCATGTTACGAGCATTGATATGATTGCTTTGTGAGGAAAAACAAGTAGAGGATGACTAAAGGTAGTTGGGAAGAAGTGCCATGACAAATAATTTTGAAAATATTATTCCATATCATGATATATATATATATATATATATATATATATATGATTGGCATATGTGCAGGTACTGGAAGTTGCCAAGTAAAGCTTTGTAAGTAGATCAAACTCTAAAATAATTTCCATGAAAAGGAAACAACATGATATTGCAAAGGAAAATTATTACTTATGTTCTAACTGATTTTGGAAAAATCATATGTATGAATGTGTTTTATGATGAAATACTAGAAACAACTTGTGTTGTTTGTTGAAAGTACGGGTATGAAAAGCAAGACACATTGAAGATACACAAAAGAGATATCAAAGCAAGCAAACATAGCTGAAATTTATGCTTACAAAGGAAATTGAAGGTTGAAGTTAAAATTTTGAAGGGTACAAACATTGAGGACAGTGTTATTCTTAAGGGGGGGGATGTAATATCCCTCTTTTTCCTGTAATGGTTTATGCAACAAAAAGTGCAATTGTGTACCCACCAATGTCATGGATCTAAAGGCAGAATCTCTATAGGAAAAACTTTGTAACTATGGTTATGTTTTCCTAAGTTGTAAAGCGAATTTGTAGACTTAGGAGACTGAAGGCTTGGCGCAACGAAATGAATGGGGCATGGAATCCACTAGGGGGAGAGGGAGAATGGCTTAGTAGCCATTAGTTTGGATGACAATGGTCATCCTAGTGCTGTAAGCACTTGAATTGAACTATGATTTCACTAAGAAAACACTTAAGTTTATAAGTGTGTTAATAATTAGTCCTAAATAAGAGCACCAAAGAAACTAGTAGTTGTGGAAAGGTAGTAATAAGTTCTTTGACCTAACTATTAACATGGAGCTAACCAATATTGAGTGCCATTAAATAAAAGTAAGGAGCTAACCTAAATAACATTGATATCCTAGCCTTGACATGGGATTTTGTTAAACTCCTAAGTGGAAAAAGGGTTAGTATTTTCCTAATTATAAATTAAGAATAAAGATAAAATGATTTATTATACCAAGAAAACATATGGGTATTTATAAATAACTATTTAAATGTTATTTCAAAGAAGATAAATGAAGCAAGTTAGATTAAAGAAGGACCGATTGTATTTTATTAAAAGTAAATGCTTTAAAATATTAAAAGCTTATAAAATCTTATCTACAAAAGAAGAAAAGAACTAGCAGCTAAATGCATGGGTATGCATTGGGCCTTCACACGAAGTTGAGGGACCCTTTACATGCAATCGTGTATTTGCAAAACGCGCAAGTATTGAGTAAAACCAAAACACGCAAGTATTGAGTAAAACCAAAACACGTGAGCGTTTCGTAGAACTAGGCATGGGTGGGCTCTAATCCTGCCATGTCACTTAACATGTAGGATAGGATTCCATAAGGCATGTGCATTATGGATCACTAAAACATGCGCACGTTATGGATAACTATAATGCGTGTGCATTATGGATCACTAAAACGTGCGCGTGTTATAGTGATCCATAACGCGTGCGCATTATTGTAATCATCAAAACCTTATTCAATAGTTTATTTAATAGTTTCTATGTGTTAGGAATTTAAATAGGGATTTGGTGTTAAGGGTTTAGGGATTAGATATGGGAGGTGGTTAGTGGTAGGGGAAGGGGGATTAGGAGAGAGCGAGAAGGGAAAGAGAGAGAGAGATGGAGAGAGAGAGAGGGGGGTTAGTTACGGGTAAGGGTCTAGGAGGGGGGTTAGCGAGTGGGGGAGAGAGAGAGAGAGAGAGAGAGAGAGAGAGAGAGAGACTAAGAGAGGGGGTTAGTAATGGTTAGGGGGGGGAAGGAGGGAGAGAGAGAGAGAGAGAAAAGGGTGTTAGTTGTAGGGAGTGAGAAAGAGAGATGGGAGGTGTGGTTAGAGGTAGGTGGAGGTGTGGGGAAGAGAGAGAGACAGAGAGAGCCCAGGTTATAAGTAAGGGCTAGGGAGAGGAGGGGGTTTTGGGATAGGGGGAGTAGCAGAGAGATAGAAAGAGTAGGATGGTTAGGGATGGGGGAGAGGTTAGGGAGAGGGAGAGCAGGTTTAGATGATTATGATGAAGATGATGATGAAGATGATGATGATGATGTTGATGATGATAATGATGATGATGATGAATATGATGATGATGATGCTGATCATGATGATGATGACGATGATGATGATGAAGATCATGGTGAAGATGATGATGATGACGCTGATGATGATAATGATGATGATGATGATGATGATGATGAAAATCATGATGAAGATGATGATGATGATGCTCATGATGATAATGATAATGATGAAGATCATGCTGAAGATGATGCTGATGATGAATATGGTGATGATGATGCTGATGTTGATGATGAATATGATGATGATGAGGATGATGATGATGATGACGACGACGACGGTGATGATAGTGATGAGGATGATGATGATGACGATGAAGATGATGATGAGGATGACGATGATGATGATGAAGATGAATATGTTGGTGATGAAGATGAGGATGATGATGATGATGATGAGGATGATGATGATGATGACGATGATGGTGATGATGAAGATGATGATGATGATGTTTATGATGATAATGGTGATCATGATCATGATGAAGATGATGATGATGATGATGAATATGGTGATGATGATGATGATGATGATGATGATGAAGACGAAGATGATGATGATGATGATGATGATGATGATGATGATGATGAATACTATGAAGATGATGGTGATGACGACCAAAATGATGATGATGATGATGATGAAGAGATGGAGATGACAATGATGATGATGACGATGGTGATGAAAATGATGATGATGATGATGAAGATGGTGATGAAGTTGACAATGGTGATGATGATGAACATGGAGATGAAGGTGATCAAGAATATGATGATGATGATGATGAGGATGATGAGGATGATGATGAAGATGATGATGATGTTGATGATTATGATGATGATGATGACGATGATGATGATGATCATCATCATTATCTTCATCATCATCTTCATCATCATCATCATCCTCATCACCACCCCCATCTTCATCATATTCATCATGTTCATCATCATCATTCTGGTCACCATCACCATCATCTTCATCGTCTTCATCATCATCATCATCTTCTTCATCATCATCATCATTGTCATCACGAGAGAGTGAGAGAGAGAGAGAGTGAGAGAGGGGGTTAGTAATGGGGAGAGAGAGAGAGAGTGAGAGAGGGGTTAGCGAGGGGAGAGAGAGAGAGAGAGTGAGAGAGGGGGTTAGTAATGGTTAGCGGGGGGGAGGAGGGAGAGAGAGAGAGAGAGAGAGAGGAGAGGGTGTTAGTTGTAGGGAGTGAGAAATAGAGACGGGAAGTGTGGTTAGAGGTAGGTGGAGGTGTAGGGAAGAGAGAGATATTGAGAGAGCCTGAGTTAGTAAAGGATAGGGAGAGTAGGGGAGAGAGATAGAGAGAAGGGGATTTTAGGCTAGGGTGAGTAGTAGAGAGATAGAAAGAGTTGGATGGTTAGGGATGGGGGAGATGTTATGGAGAGGGAGAGGGGGTTTAGAGAGAGAGAGAGAGAGAGAGGATGCATAGAAGAAGGGAAGAGAGAGTGAGAGAGGGGGGGTTAGTTAGGGGTAAGAGGCTAGGAGGGGGGTTAGCGAGGTGGAGATAGAGAGAGATATTGAGAAAGGGGGTTAGTAATGATTGGGGGGAGAGGAGGGAGAGAGAGAGAGAGGAGAGGTTATTAGTTATAGGGAGTGAGAAAGAGAGATGTGAGGTGTGGTTAGAGGTAGGTGGAGGTGTAGGGAAGAGAGAGAGACAGAGAGAACTTGGGTTAGTAAGGGCTAGGGAGAGGAGGGGAGAGAGATAGAGAGGAAGTGGTTTAGGGATAGGGGGAGTAGAAGAGAGATAGAAATAGTAGGATGGTTAGGGATGGGGGAGAGGTTATGGAGAGGGAGAGGGGGTTTAGAGAGAGAGAGAGAAAGAGGTGTAAAAACAGGAAAGAGAGAGTGAGAGAGGGGGGGGTTAGTTAGGGGTAAGTGGCTAGGAGGGGGATTAGCAAGGGGGAGAGAGAGAGAGAGATTGAGAGAGGGGGTTAGTAATGGTTAGGGGGGGGAGAGGAGAGAAGAGAGAGGATAGGGTGTTAGTTTTAGGGAGTAAGAAAGAGAGATGGGAGGTATGGTTAGAGGTAGGTGCAGGTGTAGGAAAAAGAGAGAGACCGAGAGAGGGGGGTTAGTAAGGGCTAGGGAGACGAGGGGAGAGATATGGAGAGGAGGGGGTTTAGGGATAGGGGGAGTGGGAGAGATATAGAAAGAGTAGGATGGTTAGGGATGGGGGAGATGTTATGGAGAGGGAGAGGGGGTTTAGAGAGAGAGAGAGAGAGAGACGTAGAAGTAGGGACGTGAAAGTTGTTGATGTATATGTAACTTCAGAATGTATTTCACCCATGTATTTCATATATGTATATTCTACTCCTATAGATATGGTATTATTCCTCTATATAGAAGTGGTTGTATTCCTATAGGGATATTATTATTCCTCTATACGGAAGTGTTGTCATTTATGTTGTAAGTGTCGTAACTTTTACTTGATGGGTTATTAGACCACCTTGTTGGGGTCGGCCCTGTATAAGTCATGTGGGTCGAAGGGCTATTAGACCACCCTATTGAGGGTCAGCCATGTGGGTCAAAGGGTTATTAGACCACCCTATTGGGTGTCGGCCTAGTCAGCATTATGTTATGTGGTTAAGTTAAGGCTGACCTAGTAAAGGTTATTAGGGAAGGCAAGTCAAGTATAAATAGAGTGCGGGAGGAACTCTATTTTATCATTCTATTCTCTCTCACACTCTCGGGAGAGTGACGCACTTCTGGAGGAGGAGAAACTGCTACTAGGAGATGTCTATCTCTTATGCTTGGGTTTTATCATTGCTCTATCTATCTCTAAGGAAGTTATTGGGGTTTTTCACCTTTATGGTTTTCCCCAAGTAAAATCTATGTCTCTTGTGTGCTTGCATTATTGTGTTCATGATTGATATGTTGTACATGTTGTTCTCTTAGTTAAGATCCTAGATCAGATTGAAGTAAATTCTGAAAAATTAACATGGTATCAGAGCTAGCCTGAAAGAAAGCATGGTATGGCATGTATGACACTTGTTGCAATTGTGAAGCTAGGGCTTGATATAGAAAAAACCAGTCATCGTAGAACTTTCTCTATAAATACATTTCTGCGAGGTTTCATCGTCTAAAAATCGTACAGGGAGAAGCTAAGGTCACCATGTACCTTTTTTCCAAAGGGAAACCTCCAATTCATTGTACTTTGTGATTTATGATCTGTACAATATAGGGTTTCTGCCTCTTTCAGATCTCAGTCATAAACAGGTGACCTTGGAAAAAAGGTTAGAACTTGGGCTCGGAGGCTCCAAATGAAATTTCATAAAAAGTGACAGGTAGTGCATGGACTGTACTTTCTCAGGTAGCTTTTTTAGAGGCCAAAATAGAACCAATGACATGTGGCACACTGTACAAGTGCGCTCTCTTGTTTTATCCCATAAACAGGTCACGTTGCAACACTTGGCATAACTCTCTCTCAGAGAATCCATTTGAGGTTAGATCTATGGGGTTGGAAATATAATAGGTCGGGCTATCATAAGAATATTTTTTAGACCCTGTGGATCGAAAAGTTAGGAGTTACACTAGAAACAATCAGGTACATATTTCTATCAAAACAGAATTATTTTTTAGCACCTTCATTCATGGCTTCCGGAATTTAGGGTTTCGGAGAAAGTTGTAATTTTTGTAATCGGAGACTACGGATGAATTCTACTCATCAAAATATAAATTTAGAGACCAAGATCAGAATTTTTGGTTGGGCAGAAGGCCGGGCTTGATCAGACCCTAGTTCGGGACTTTGATCAGAAAAGTGGAAAATTTGGGCTTCTACAAAAATGGAAATTTTTGAAATCTGTGACCATGGTTGTAAGCTCCTCAGAAAAATAGAAGCTGAGAGCTTTGGATTGAACCTTTTGATTGGGAAGAAGGGTGGGATTTATTAAACCCTAGTTTGGGGTCATGTCCAGTGAATCCAAAAGTTTCGAAGGCAAATTTGAGGGGTGAAACTTTGCAGTTTTCAAATTATGAGTATACTAGCTTGATCATCTCATGAAGGTGCATATTTCTATCATTTCAGAAGTTTGAAATTAAAAGTTTGAATTTTTAGGGTTTCTCTGACAAACCCTAATCCAGCTCTAGATCCAGTTCCTACAAATCAAGTGGATTGGGTTAATCCTATAAGAGAATGGATTGGTCTCCTGCATAAGTGAATAAGTTCATGTTTCAAAGGGAGATGAGGCTAAGGCCTTACATAGGAAGATTACAAGCAATCTCAACAGGTATGACTCATCCATGTATGTTTCAAGATTTGGTCATCATTAAGTTTATGGTATGTTTGTCTTCATGTTATTACGGTTAGTACAATCTTGATTAAATTTAGACTTGTTGTATCACCTTAATAAAATTATGAATGCATGATAGAAGATATTTATTGATTAGGGTGTTGACACTTATGATTGTATTAATGCATTATGGTGTTGTATGAGGTTTATGTTGTCCGCTAACATGAAAGGTACACCAAGGAAGACAAGTCATGTTCTAGTTCAAGAACATATGATCATGATGACATGATGACAAAGATTTATCCATTGTCATGAATCACTTAGAAGATCTATTTGTGAGGTATGTATAACTTGGTTCTATAATGGTTAGCCTATGAGATATGCAGGTTACTAGCACAAGTCATTGAAGAGAACAGGAAGGCATCATGTGGGTATGTTAGACATAACTAGCTAACATACCAATCCAGGTATGTTTTTTTTCTATATCAAGTTAGAATCCTACCTTGTGTTAGGATCCCTTATATAAGTATACTTGGTATGATTGGTTATGTTTATTCATAAAGTTAGAAATGTAAGTAATCAAGGGTTTATGCATTTTATGTCTCTTATCTTGATTGATGATTTAACTAACCAGAAGAGTCCGATGATCAAATAAGAATATACATGAGTAAAAGAAGACTTCCCTGAAACCTTGAATATTAATGTTTATTATTTGTGTTTGAAATGATCATGACTATACATGTTTAAGATTATTGTGTTTTGATAGTATTAATATTATACTAATGAATGTGTGATTATGTATGAGACCTCGAGGATAACACAATGATGATACTAATGAGCATGCATAGTGATGGATATAATTTCAAGGACAAGTAATCTAGGAAGTAAAGTTCAAGAGGGAGCACACTCCAGTTGTTCCTGCAAGGAAGCAAAGATCAAGAGCGAGCACACTCCAATTGTTCCTGCAAGGAAACAAAGATCAAGAAGGAGCATACTTCAGTAGTTTCTGCAAGGATGCAGATATTCAGAGGGAGTTGACCACTTCTCACAATCCACATCAGAAAGGAGTTGCAGAAAAGAAGCAAAGACAGAGAGGGAGTCAACCCAGTAAACAAACAAATATAAGTATTTGAATTATCTTTCCTTTCATATTTTATTGTTTAAATAATACTGTTCAATAATGTATATAATCATGTTCCTAGAATTAGGTGGTGTATTATGCATATTAGAATAGTTGCATTGATGAACAGTATACTACTAGTATACATAGGTAAGTGGCCTATGGCACTGTACAACATTCCATTGCTACTTATCTAGAATGAAACCTCTTTGCTGACATGTTGGGATTTGTGCACACTCTTAACAATGTTCTAGTAGAGATTGGAAAGCATCTAGAACACTCTTAACAATGTTCTAGTAGAGATTGGAAGGCATCTATAAAGTTACGGGATATGAATAAATGTTGTATTGAAGCATTGGCTAAAATAATTGCATGACTATATGACATATTTCTTTATGTGTAAGAATTTGTTATGAAAACTATGAGATGTTTTCTAATCATGAAATTTAACTTATTGTGTAGGAAAGATCGTATACCATCACCTACAAAAGAAGGACTACAACATTTGTTCAACAACAAAGTTATCTATTGAAAGTATTGAAGATATTAAAGTTCCCAGGATCTGGGAAGAATGCCATGATCGAGGAGTACCAGTTGATCATGAAGATGTTCGGGATGCAGTCCCAAGACCTGAAGGGGAGTCTGTAGTGACTTCCAAGAGGATCTACAAGATCAAGCATGTTGCAGGTGAGCATAGAGACTTTTTCTCCTGTAGCCAGATACACTTCCATTATATCCATACTTTCTCTGGCTGTAGTGATGAAATGGAAGATACACCAGATGGATTTCAAGACAACTTTCTTGAATGGTGTAGTTGAAGAAGAAGTGTATGTGGAGCAGCCACTTGGTTCTGAGACACATGATAGGGAGTCATATACGTGCATAACTTGGTATGGTAGGATAGACAACTTTCTATCCAGTTTGGGATTTACCAAGAGTAAAGCGGATTCCAACCTTTACTACAAGGTTGAGGAAGGAAATCCAGTGATACAACTTTTGTATATGGATGACCTGTTTATTACAGGTGAAGATAGATTGATTGCCAACATGCAGTGAAATCTTGCTGCCGAGTTCGAGATGAAGAACCTGTGGATGATGCACTATTTTCTAGGTATGGAGGTGTGGCAGAGTGTAGATGTAATTTTCCTTGGACAAGGTAAGTATGCAGTAGAGATCCTAAAGAGGTTCAGGATGATGGACTGCAAGGCCATGGCCACACTTATGGCATCAAACCTGAAGCTTCTGTGTGATGCTTCATCTGAGCTGGTTGATATCACTATGTATCGTCAGATGATTGGGTCCTTGATGTACCTGAAGAACATGAGACCATATATTTTCTTTGCGGTGAAGGCATTGAGCTAGTTCCTAACGGATCCGAGGAGTGTTCACCTGGTTGTTGTAAAGCATATTCTGAGGTACCTGAAGGGTACAGTTGATTATGGGCTCAAGTATGATGTGAATCAAAATTTTAGCCTACAGGTTTATGTTGATTCAGATTTGGCAAAAAGTGCGACAAATAGGAAGAGCACTTATGGGTGTTGCTTTAGTATGGGATCAGGTGTGATCTCTTGGGTTAGCAGGAAGCAGTCCTGTGTAGCACTGAGTACAACCGAAGCAGAGTATGTTGCAGCCTATTCGGCTAGTTGTGAGGCAGTATGGCTTTGGAAGCTACTGTCTGATTTATTTGATCTACCACTGGAGGCTACTGGTATATTTTGTGACAACCAGAGTTGTGTGAAGCTATCTGAGAACCATGTGTTCCACGACAGGTCAAAACACATAGAGATCAAATATCACTATATTAGGGATATGGTGCAGAGAGGAGCAGTGAAGCTCCTATGTGTTGCGATGGATGAGCATATTACAGATGTATTGACAAGGCCACTAGCCAGAGTGAAGTTCAAGTACTTCAGAGAGAGGCTTGGTGTTCTTCAGATCAATGACACTTTGAGGAAGAAGTGATGGAGACATTTGTTGTAGCCATTCCTAGCATGGTGGAAGGGGGATCCTTCACATGGCTGTGGATGTAAGTGCTGGATGATGACCATCAGGACGATGCTCCAGTTACTGCTCTGTATATGCATCAAGATGATGCTGGATATGATCAGTTGGATCACTTATATGTATATGTATCATGTTGGATGTTGGATATGATCAATTGGATCATTTATATGTATATGTATGTATGCATCATTTTGGATGCTGGATATGATCAGTTGGATCATTTATTTGTATATGCATCATGTTGGATGCTTGGACCATGTATCTGTATATGTATCAGGTGGATACTGTGTATGAGCAGGTAGATCATGTATGTTGATATATATTAGGTGGATACATTGTGTGGATCATGTATCTATGTATGTATCAGGTGGATCATGTATGATGATATGTATCAGGCACATACTTGGTATGCATCAGGTAGATGCATTGTATGATTAGGATGATCATGGATGACGAGCTTTAGGATGTTGCTCCAGATGACTTGCATCAGGATGATCTAGTGATGATGATCATGTGTACATCAGGATGATGTATGGTGAGTATCAAGTCGATACTCTATGGCCGTGGACAAGTTGTACAAAGGAAATCCTAGATTTGTTCTAGGTCACATCTCGTTTGAAAAAGGACTGGCACTATGTATAACATGTAAGACCTGGGAGATTCGATAGGTTGGGCTATGTGCCCGTAATAAGTCCTGGGATGCTCTTTCGAGGGTTTGTGATAGTGGGACACATGTAAGACCTGGGAGATATGATAGGTTGGGTTGTGTGCCCGTAATAAGTCCTGGGATGCTCTTTCGAGGGTTTTTGGTGGGCTGCTACATGTAAGACCTGGGAGATCTGATAGGTTGGGCTGTCTGCCCGTAATAAGTCTTGGGATGCTCTTTCAAGGGTTTGTAGCAGAGGTCACTTGTAATGAGTCCTAGAGATCTTACTGGTCGTGCTTAGGCACATAAATGTTCCTGGGATGCTCTTTAGAGTTCTTGCTGGTCGTGCTATGCACATAAACGTTCCTGGGACACTCTTTTAAGGTTTTGTGACAGTCACATGTAATAAGTCCTAGAGATCTGGACAGGATGAAAAAGGCCTTAGATGCTCTTTAGGGTTCTTGCTAGTCAAGAGACTCTTTTAAGGTTTTGTGATGCACATAATAAGTCCTAAGGATTCCATAGTATGGCCAGTGATGATGAAGAGCTGCAGGTGGTGGGCCTACATCCAATATGAAAAAGGACTGGCTCTGTAGAACTTCTATGATGAGTAGATTCCGAGATTGATTGAGATAGAAACAATAGTGATGATAACGATGATTTGAGGATGATGATTCGTTGATGATGATCCAGAGAAGAAGACTTGTGCTAGCAGATCTATGTCGAGAAATACCTTCCTAGTTAAGAGGGAGTGTTGATGTATATGTAACTTCGGAATGTATTTCACCCATATATTTCATATATATATATTGTACTCCTATAGAGATGCTATTATTCTTCTATACGGAAGTGTTTGTATTCCTATAGAGATGTTATTATTCCTCTATACGGAAGTGTCGTCATTTATATTGTAAGTGTCGCAACTTATACTTGATGGGTTATTAGACCACCTTGTTGGGGTCGGCCCTGTATAAGTCATGTGGGTCGAAGGGCTATTAGACCACCCTATTGGGTGTCGGCCTAGTCAGCATTATGTTATGTGGTTATGTTAAGGCCGACCTAGTAAAGGTTATTAGGCAAGTCAAGTCAAGTATAAATAGAGTGCGGGAGGCACTCTATTTCATCATTCTATTCTCTCTCACACTCTCAGGAGAGTGGTGCACTTGTGGAGGAGGAGAAGCTGCTGCTAGGAGATGTCTATCTCTTATGCTTGGGTTGTATCATTGCTCTATCTATCTCTGAGGAAGTTATTGAGGTTTTTCACCTTTATGGTTTTCCCCAAGTAAAATCTATGTCTCTTCTGTGCTTGCATTATTGTGTTCATGATTGATATGATGTAGATATGTTGTACATGTTGTTCTCTTAGTTAATATCCTAGATCAGATTGAAGTAAATTCTAAAAAATTAACAAAAGTGAGAGAGGGGGTTTGTAAGGGTTATGAGGAGGAGGGGATAGAGAGAGGGGGGTTAGGGGTATGGGGATCATTAGGAAAGACAATAAGATAGGGGAGGTGGTAAGGTGTGGGTGGGGTGGGCAGGTTAAGGGGTTATAAAGAGAGAGCGAGAGGGAGGAGGGTGTCACGGGGTTAGAAGAGAGAGAGGGGTGGGGGATAGGAGTTGGTGGAGGAGTACAAAAGAGATAGAGAGAGAGGGGGTTAGTAAGGGTTAAGTGTAGGAGGGGAGAGAGTGAGAAAGGGTTAGGTGTAGGAGGGGAGAGAGTGAGAAAGGGTTAGCAGTGATAGGATTATGATAGAGATAGAGGAAGGGGGGTTTAAGAGTGGTGGGGATTAGGGAGAGGGAGAGGAGGGGTTAGGGAGAGGGAAAGGAGGGGTTAGGGAGTGGTGGGTATATAAATTTATTCAACACTTAAAAGCATAAATTTGTGAAGTTAATAACATGCCCGCGTCATGTATATACAAAACGCTAGCGCATTTTGAATGTACATAATGCGCACGCATTTTGTATGTTCATAACATGCACGTGTTTTGTATGTACATAATGCACGCATGTTTTGAATGTACATAACGCGCACGCTTTTTGCATGTACATATCGTGCACGCGTTTTGCATATACAAAACGTGCGCCAATCAAATTATTTGAATTTAAACATAACGTGCGCTTTCCTGAGCACCTAATCACCCACTCCTCCTGTGCGCGCATTCCTGAGCACCTAATCATCCACTCCTCCTGCGCCCGCATGTCAGCGGCTATCCTATGTGGCTGGTTCGAACTTACCAAACTTGTGCTAGGGAATTTTTGTACCATAGCTAATTTGACATTTTCAACATTTTTCTGAGTATGCCTGTTTTTCACCGCTCTCTACAGCATGACATACCTAACCATTATTGACGAAATTTTAGGCATAGATAGAAATTTTTACAGAGATTCCAAATATGTAATTTTTTAAAAAAAATATTGAGATTTTCTATTTATTTCCTAATTTTCTTATGTCATCACTCCGTTGGTGAAAAAACATACCGTTAGTGTTTATTCCATAACTTTTTCATTTCAAAACCATTTAAAAAAAAACTTGTATGCTGCACTAGAAGACACTGACCTCTACATGCTGTAAAAAATCCAAGTCAAAATAACTACATTAAGACCTTCAAAGGCTGCACCCACATTTGACGTACCGTTCTCAAGGTTTGATCACTTACATAATTTTAAAAAAAAAATAAACATTTAATTTTGGAAAAAAAGCACTGCACTAGTACTACGGATTCTATACATGTTTACCAATTTTTGTATCCCGAAACCGTCATTTAAGCATTGAAAGGCTGCACCCACAAAAACATATACCTTATCATTTGCCAAAAAAAATAAAAATTGACTGTTAGAAAACATGAAATTTGACATAGTTAGATAAATTTTCAATACTTACAACTTATATATTCGGAAACGTGACTCAATTTCCTACATTTAATATTTTTTACTCGATGCAAGATATGTTGTGTAAGAATGTCAAAAAAATCAAGTTGAGGGATGCCTGATTTTTCAGTTTTCTATTGCATCTAACGTGCCAAAAGTGACCCTCATTAACTTGCACATGCCCCATTGATAACTAGTAAATAATGCATGGATAACTATATGAGAAGATACTAGAAGTTAATAAGTTAAGTTGAGATCAATTATGTTAAGATAATTGATTAAGAAAGTTGAATAAATATATTGATTTAATTAGCTAAGTTAAACTAGATATCTCAATTGGCTAAATCAAGTTAATTAATTAAAAGTTAGTTAAAGTAGGCTAACTAGTTAAGGTAAAGCTAACTAAGTTGAAGATAAGTTAACTAATAAGTTAAATATTGACTAAGTGATTCGATGAGTTAAAATTAACTAAATTTAATAAATTAAATTAAAGATAAGATTAAACAAGAACTTATAATGAGAAGTCAAAGTACAAAAACAAACTTTGACTATAAAGAGGGCACAAAGGTGTTCCTAAAAGGGGGATCTTCATAGGCAAAGGATCCAAAAAGGAAAGAAGAATAAGATATTTGACGGAATAAATATTATAGAGTAATATTCTTACGCCCTAGAAGATTCGTGCCCAAATCGGGGTGGTCTCTTGACGGGAAAACCTACCTCGAGACCACCACTTGTTGCCCATTCTAAATTACTAAGATAAATGTCTTTTCCCATTAAATTCAAGTAAGTATATTTATGTTGTGTAGGTAAATAGTTATCAATGGCATGCATTATTTTAATTTCAAAGCTATTATTTTCATTCTTGATCTAGGCCCTTTGGGAATTGGCTTAAATGTTAGACCAGACCTCTATCCACATTCCAGTATATTCCATATTTATTTAAACAAACTTGATCTTGGTAGTTTTATTTAAATTATAAATATTATTTATCATTACAGAGTTTAGATCGCTGTAAGGATTGAAGAAAGTTATCTTAATATGCATAACCAAATAAACACAGAGATAGGTTCTATGGTCGTGGAGTATCAAGTTATATAGATATATGAAATTAATATAATACAGAGATCAAAGTATATAAATTTATTGAAGGAGATCCATACAAAGATCGGTCCCCTGTTTACATTCTTGTGCACAGAGTTTATTTATTTTGTAAAATGGTTGATTACTGAGAGTGATTTTTCCTGTAGACTATATAGCATTAATATATGTGCATATAACCCTTATTTACATTGATTTTGTGGAATCAACGCTATAATTTAGAGGTAAACAGAACTCTATGCTGCAACACGGGAAATATCTATGGTATTCGTGTTACAACTGGTAGCATGCATTATATTAATAATATCTGAACATTTTATTGACTGTGTCTCGATATGTTTCAATCTTGACCTGTTATCCATGTCGTGCATACCTATGATGGTTTATCTTTTGGTCGAATCGGTCTTCTGATCGACTGTATCATGCACATGATTATGCACCCACTTTTAATTGTTAGTAAATATACATGGTATGCGTAGGTCTGAAAAAAATGCATGTGAAACGAGTTTTAAACTGTGATATGTGTAGGTCTGAACAATCTGCACGTGAAACGAGTTTTAAATTGTGGCTTGCATGTTAAGGGATTCAAAATCAATTCTAAGCTCAATCAATCCATGAAATGGATGTTAAATACCCCTGGATTTTTCCATGTTCTCAAATCGATCCCCTGTCTATCGCATGCCTAATGTCTTTGGTGAAGTCTTTTCTAACCATCGTCATTTAGTTGGCCATGCTATCATTGAAGTGTATTTAATCATTCAAACCTAAATTCTATCTCACATGTCTGCTTCTTCAAACTCTTTCCAGTGCATGGACCCCTCAGCGTTCTGTCGTCTTGCTAAACTCGTTAAACCATTCATTAAAGAGCATTAATTAATGGGACTTACGCCTTCCTATCACCTAGAGTGGTTGATATTCTCGTTGTTAATGTCGGTGATCGATGGCCTGCATCACTATGATTATTAGCGTCATATCGTAACACATGCATATAGATTTACAAATAATCCGAACAACATCACATGAGATCTAGGGTTCATAATTGTAAAGCGTGTAACTGGTAGTTTTCATATTGACATTTTAGTATTGAAATTTAATTGATTTTTTTATAAATATTTAATAATTGTGGGTCAAAATAAATTATAAGAAAAGAATATATGATTTGGACTTAAGGAATGTATCACATATTGACAAATAACTTAATACCTTTGGGTAATATATATATGAAATCAAATTAATTATATATATATATATATATAAAATAATGGTTTACTATATAAATTGGTTTGTTATATGTTAAAAGGAAAAAGGGAAAACATAGAATTATATGTATATGAAAAATGATAAGGTAGTTATACGTTTTAAGGAAAAATAAATATAGATGGAAGTTGAAACATACTAGAATTAATGTGAATTAGAGTTAGTCAATTTACCATTAAATTTTATTAATGGAATTGGAATTTTTCATATAAATTGTTGAGTAGATATTTATATTTTCTTTACAAATATAGTGTGTAAAATATAATTGAAAGGTATTGTTAAATTTTAAAAATATGGGTATTTGCACTTAAGAGATATGATGTGGTGCATATTAATAAATTGAATTATGAACATGTATATTGTTGTAAATTTAAGTGTGAGAAAAGGTTATGGTAAAAAGGGGATGTCTTCACGGTGGTGCATTTTCGTATATCCACATCATCATTTTCAGGGTCTTGCATGCAATTAGGGTTTGCATGCATTTTGCATGCATCCCAGTCACCAAGTTGATGCCTCCAGCACCTTATCCACTACATTCTAGCACCTGTGAGCTTCTTCCATCAGATTTTTAGCCCTCCTAGTCATGAAGGCGCCCACTTCTCACCTACTGCCAAAGAAGGGAGCACTTCTTCACCTACCCACTCAGTTTACACTCAGTTAGCACTCATTCTCTTTGATTAGAGGCTAGTTTCACTCCGTTGGACCTCCAGATTGACTAAATGACTTGTTTTGACTTCAGTTAAGCCTCCCATGTTCCCTCCACTAAGCCTCCTTCCCCATTTCAGTTCTACACACTTCGGTTACACTTAGTTAGACTCAGATTGACACCTGGATGACTGGTTCTTGTGCATTGATGACCACCACTGATTGATGATGAGGACTCCTAGTTGGAGCCAAGCTACACCATTCAGTAATTCGAATGAACTCCTTAGTCAATTTGAATTGCTCACTCATTGTCAGATGATTGTATTGTAATTATTCACCCTTATTGGGATATTGAGCACTGATGCATGTTTTCCACAGTTTTACACCATATTTTCTATGTTCATCTATTGTGATTGATTTACTTGTTCATTAGATCTGCAGTGACTAATGTTACATGGTATTAGATCCATTATAGGAACAAGATCTTTTTTCTACAGGTGTTCTACAAGGAGATTTGAGTGAATTTACTCAAAATTACAGAAGTTTTGGCATGAAAGATCCCAAGAGCATTCCCTCCTGTGCATGCAAAGCATAAAAATACTTCCAATCCACTCTAGAAGCTTGAGTTTTCTACATAATTCCTGGATTTGATACATTGGACCCATTCAACATTGCTTGATCTCCAATCCCAGGTGTGATGCAACTCTAAAAGGGTGGATTGTTCGACCTTACTGTTCTTGGTTTCATTGTGATTTGCAGGTTATTGTCTCCATAATTTGCATTCGCTACCTTGCTTTTGCAAGCTTTTCTACATCAAAGTGCACTCGCTCCTAACAATGGAATACTCTTCTTCAAAGCCTATCCTCACTCCCTTCAACTATTTTGATTGGAAAGATGATATGGAGATCATATTACGTTCAAAAGGATTCTATAGAGTCACAGTTGGCCTTGAATTAGAGCCAAGCACATTGTCGGAAAGAACCAAACACTACAACAAGCTTGATGAAGCTTATGGTCTCCTTTGCCTCTCTATTTCCAAAGATCTTCACTTCCATCTCAACGCATTGAAGACTCCAAAAGCAATATGGGAGCAACTTGAAACACTTTTTGGAAAGCAAGATGAGCTTAGGGATTTTCAATTAGAGAATGAATTGATTGCTCTTAGTCCTGAGAATTTCAAGACCATCAATGAGTTTTTCACAAAATTCAATCACTTGACATTGTAGTTGAAGAACCATGCAGTTATCAAAGAGGATAAGCAATTGATCCTCTCTATTATCACCAAGCTTGATAAAGACTATTTGATATTTGTCTCTACTTTCAATTTCGGTTGGCAAACTACCCCGAAATGGAAGATGCATACCTTGAATGCCTTCATTGAGTCCGTCACAAAATAGCATGATAAGTTGATTCAAATGGGGTCCATAAGCTCCAAATATTCATCCCTATTTGTTCAAGGACCTAGGAATTAGAATGGTAAAGGAAAGCAAAAGAAAGAGAAGCCCAAATTCAAACCTCACAAGCAAAGAGAGAAAGGCAAGCAAACGGATGCACCATCCGATTCAAGATTCAAGCAAAAGGGTAAAGAGGGTAAGGAAAAATATAAATGTACTTATTGCAACCGTAGCTTTCATCCTGAACGTTCATGCATGAAGAAAACTATAGATCAAATGGCCCTCCTTTTGGAAAAGAATAACATAACTCTTCAAGATGGTGCAAGGAAGAAGGCAAGCAGACGGATGCAGACAGATGCACCCATGGCAAAGGAAAGCAAAAGAAAGAGAATCCCAAATTCAAACCTCACAAGCAAAGAGAGAAAGGCAAGCAGACAGATGCACCATCCGATTCAAGATTCAAGCAAAAGGGTAAAGAGGGTAAGGAAAAATATAAATGTACTTATTGCAACCGTGGATTTCATCTCGAACATTCATGCATGAAGAAAACTATAGATCAAATGGCCCTCCTTTTGGAAAAGAATAACATAACTCTTCCAGATGGTGCAAGGAAGAAGCATAGGAATGATGATCATGAAAGAGGTCAAGCACTCATGGCAACTGTTTCAAATCCCACTACTCTTTTGATAGATTCAGGTGCCCCGAATCATATGGCTGCAAATATTGATTATTTTTCTTCATTCGATCCAAACAGATCCATCCCCATCCATTTGGGAGATGACTCAAAAAGTTCTTCGAAGGGAAAAAGGTACAATCCATGTTGAACATGGAATATTTCAGAATGTTCTCTATGTGCCTTCCTTGGTTTCAAATCTACTTTCTGTGTATCAAATGAAACACACTGGTGAACCAAAGCAAGTTACATTCAGCCCTAATACAGTTGAAATTTCTGATATCAAAAGTGGAATACTTATTGCATTCGGAAAGGCGAACCACACTGCAAAATACTATGAGTTTTCACACTTTATTCCACTTGCAAAGCCCACTTCTCTTCGCACACATGGTAATAAGGTTAGTAGGCTTTGGCATGAAAGGCCTAGACACCTTAATTACAAGTATTTGTTGCTTCTACAACAGAAATCCATGGTAGATGGTCTTCCACAACTCCGTTCCTCGAAGGGAATTTTCCCAGGTTGCATTGTTGGGAAGCACCCCGAGCACAGGTTCGACCGCGACAAAGCTAGCAGAGCTTTTACAGTTTGGGGGATGATACATTCCGATATCAGTGGTCTGCTGCCCAATATGTCATTAAATGGTTCAAGGTATGTTTTGACATTTATTGATGATTTTTCCCACTTTACTTGGGTATTTTTCTCAAAAACAAGTCAGAAGTGCTTGGAAAATTCAAGGATTTTAACACTTCTGTTGAGACCGCCACTGAGAGCAAGATCAAAGCTCTTAGATATGATAATGGTGGAGAATATATCAAGGCTGAGTTGTTGCAACTTTGTGCCAAAAGCGAAATTCAGATCCAACATACAGTTCCCTACACACCCCAGCAAAACGGTGTAGCGGAAAGGAAAAATCGGTCACTGAAAGAGATGGCTACATGCATGATTGAGTCAAAAGGTTTGGCTGCAAATATTTGGGATGAAGCAATTAATGTTGTTGCATATATTCAGAACCGAGTTCCACATTCCTTTGTGAAAGGTATGACTCCTTTCGAAGCATTCTTTGGTCACAAACCGGATGTGTCAAATTTGAGGGTTTTTGGCTCTACTACATGGGCTAGAATTCCTTCCAAGAAGAGATGAGCTTTGGATCGACAAAGTAGTGAGTGCATCCTGATAGGATATGGGGAAGAATCAAAGGCATATAAACTCATGGATATCAGATCCAAAAAGAAATTCATAGAGCACAGTGTGCAATTTGAAGAACTGCTTCAAGAATTGCAACTAGTGGAGGAAGAAACTGTCGTTTCACTACCTTCACCAGAAGAAGATTTGAGTAGCGATAATGAAAGTATTGGTTCTGACATTTCTGATATTTTAGCATCCCATGATGATCATGACATATCAGGTTCAGAATCCGACCATTATGATCCTCCTCAGTTACCGAAGTGGGCCCAAAACACTCTTCAATCTCCTGGTTCGAACATTGGAAATCCTGCTAATCCAAGACGAACAAGAGCAGACTTTCAAAGAGCAGGTATGGCTCTTTCTATTTCTGATCCATTACTTCCTGATATTTTTTATTTGATGATTGGTTCAAATCCCAAAACATAATACCATGCCCACCGAGATCCGAGATGGCAAAGTGCCATGGATGAAGAGTACAGTTCTCTTCAAAAGAACAATACATGGGAGCTATTTTCTCTTCCACCTGGAAGAAAGTTAGTCCAATGTAAATGGGTCTACCGCACGAAAGTTGCTGCTGATGTCTCTATCAGCAAATACAAATCTAGGTTGGTGGCAAAAGGTTTTTTTCAAGTCCAAGGAGTGGACTACACTGAGACCTTTGCACCAGTTGCAAAGTTGGATTCCATCCGCCTAGTTTTGGCAATTTTCACATCCAAGCACTGGGAAGTGCAGCACATGGATGTGAAGAGTGATTTTCTACATGGAGATCTTGCTAAAGAGGTATATATGAAGCAGCCAAAAGGTTACACATCAGATCCATCATTAGTTTGTAGATTGAAGAAATCTTTGTATGGTTTAAAACAGGTCCCAAGAGCTTGGTATGCAAAGATGGACTCCTTCCTTCTTTCTCAGAATTTCAAAAGATGCAAATATGATCCGAATGTGTACCTACAACATGTTAAAGTTAATTTTTTGGTTATTGTTCTTTATGTTGATTATCTTCTCATTACTGGTAGCACTCTTACTTCAATAAACAAGCTAAAAACTGCCTTAAATCTAGCTTTTAACATGAGCGATTTGGGCTTGCTAAGTCACTTTTTGGGCTTGGCGATAGTTCAATATTTTGTTGGGATCACTATATCTCAGCAAAAGTATGCTTTCGACCTGTTATTGAAGTTTAATATGGCTAAATGTAAGGTATCCCCATTCCCATTCCTCTCAGGAATCAGTCCCGAGGAGGGAAATTCTACACCGCTTGCAGATTGCACTATGTATCGATAGTTGATTGGTTCACTACTTTACTTGACACACTCAAGGCCTGAAATTTCATATGCCTTGAGTGCTGTGTCAATGTATATGCATCAGCCCCATGAGCTTCATTGGCAGGCAGCCAAGCGGATCTTGTAGTATGTGCAAGGTACGAAACATTTTGGCATACATTATGCTGCAGATTCTGAGCTAGACTTCATTGGTTTTACTGATTTAGATTGGGTAGGTGATAGCATAGATCAGAAGTCCACTTCCATATATGTTTTCATGATTGGATATGGGCGTATTTTCTATTCAAGCAAAAAGTAGGCATCCATTGCACTTTCTTCAGCAGAGGCAGAGTATCGAGGGGTAGTCAATACCTGCATTCAGGTAGTTTGGTTGCAGGGTATTCTTTCCAAGTTTTGTTTTGGTGGCACTACTTCGAATGTCCTATTTTGTGACAATCAAAGTGCTATCAAGATCTCCACAGATCCAGTTCAACAGCAGAGGACCAAACACATTGAGATTCATATGCACTACATTCGAGATTTGGTGCATGATCGCACCATCATTCTGCAATATTTCCCTACCGATGAACAAATTGCAGACATCTTCACCAAGAGCTTCACTGAGAAGAAGTTCTCTTACCTCCGTTCACTGTTGGGGGTGATTTCCATCATGCTAGAGACAGATTGATCCATTGATTATTTTTCTTCATTCGATCCAAACAGATCCATCCCCATCCATTTGGGAGATGACTCAAAAATTTCTTCGAAGGGAAAAAGGTACAATCCATGTTGAACATGGAATATTTCAGAATGTTCTCTATGTGCCTTCCTTGGTTTCAAATCTACTTTCTGTGTATCAAATGAAACACACTGGTGAACCAAAGCAAGTTACATTCAGCCCTAATACAGTTGAAATTTCTGATATCAAAAGTGGAATACTTATTGCATTCGGAAAGGCGAACCACACTGCAAAATACTATGAGTTTTCACACTTTATTCCACTTGCAAAGCCCACTTCTCTTCGCACACATGGTAATAAGGTTAGTAGGCTTTGGCATGAAAGGCCTAGACACCTTAGTTAAAAGTATTTGCTGCTTCTACAACAGAAATCCATGGTAGATGGTCTTCCACAACTCCGTTCCTCGAAGGGAATTTTCCCAGGTTGCATTGTTGGGAAGCACCCCGAGCACAGGTTCGACCGCGACAAAGCTAGCAGAGCTTTTACAGTTTGGGGGATGATACATTCCGATATCAGTGGTCTGCTTCCCAATATGTCATTAAATGGTTCAAGGTATGTTTTGACATTTATTGATGATCTTTCCCACTTTACTTGGGTATTTTTCTCAAAAACAAGTCAGAAGTGCTTGGAAAATTCAAGGATTTTAACACTTCTGTTGAGACCCGCCACTGAGAGCAAGATCAAAGCTCTTAGATATGATAATGGTGGAGAATATATCAAGGCTGAGTTGTTGCAACTTTGTGCCAAAAGCGGAATTCAGATCCAACATACAGTTCCCTACACACCCCAGCAAAACGGTGTAGCGGAAAGGAAAAATCGGTCACTGAAAGAGATGGCTACATGCATGATTGAGTCAAAAGGTTTGGCTGCAAATATTTGGGATGAAGCAATTAATGTTGCTGCATATATTCAGAACCGAGTTCCACATTCCTTTGTGAAAGGTATGACTCCTTTCGAAGCATTCTTTGGTCACAAACCGGATGTGTCAAATTTGAGGGTTTTTGGCTCTACTACATGGGCTAGAATTCCTTCCAAGAAGAGATGAGCTTTGGATCGACAAAGTAGTGAGTGCATACTGATAGGATATGGGGAAGAATCAAAGGCATATAAACTCATGGATATCAGATCCAAAAAGAAATTCATAGAGCACAGTGTGCAATTTGAAGAACTGCTTCAAGAATTGCAACTAGTGGAGGAAGAAACTGTCGTTTCACTGCCTTCACCAGAAGAAGATTTGAGTAGCGATAATGAAAGTATTGGTTCTGACATTTCTAATATTTTAGCATCCCATGATGATCATGACATATCAGGTTCAGAATCCGACCATTATGATCCTCCTCAGTTACCGAAGTGGGCCCAAAACACTCTTCAATCTCCTGGTTCGAACATTGGAAATCCTGCTAATCCAAGACGAACAAGAGCAGACTTTCAAAGAGCAGGTATGGCTCTTTCTATTTCTGATCCATTACTTCCTGATATTTTTTATTTGATGATTGGTTCAAATCCCAAAACATAATACCATGCCCACCGAGATCCGAGATGGAAAAGTGCCATGGATGAAGAGTACAGTTCTCTTCAAAAGAACAATACATGGGAGCTATTTTCTCTTCCACCTGGAAGAAAGTTAGTCCAATGTAAATGGGTCTACCGCACGAAAGTTGCTGCTGATGTCTCTATCAGCAAATACAAATCTAGGTTGGTGGCAAAAGGTTTTTTTCAAGTCCAAGGAGTGGACTACACTGAGACCTTTGCACCAGTTGCAAAGTTGGATTCCATCCGCCTAGTTTTGGCAATTTTCACATCCAAGCACTGGGAAGTGCAGCACATGGATGTGAAGAGTGATTTTCTACATGGAGATCTTGCTAAAGAGGTATATATGAAGCAGCCAAAAGGTTACACATCAGATCCATCATTAGTTTGTAGATTGAAGAAATCTTTGTATGGTTTAAAACAGGTCCCAAGAGCTTGGTATGCAAAGATGGACTCCTTCCTTCTTTCTCAGAATTTCAAAAGATGCAAATATGATCCGAATGTGTACCTACAACATGTTAAAGTTAATTTTTTGGTTATTGTTCTTTATGTTGATTATCTTCTCATTACTGGTAGCACTCTTACTTCAATAAACAAGCTAAAAACTGCCTTAAATCTAGCTTTTGACATGAGCGATTTGGGCTTGCTAAGTCACTTTTTGGGCTTGGCGATAGTTCAATATTTTGTTGGGATCACTATATCTCAGCAAAAGTATGCTTTCGACCTGTTATTGAAGTTTAATATGGCTAAATGTAAGGTATCCCCATTCCCATTCCTCTCAGGAATCAGTCCCGAGGAGGGAAATTCTACACCGCTTGCAGATTGCACTATGTATCGATAGTTGATTGGTTCACTACTTTACTTGACACACTCAAGGCCTGAAATTTCATATGCCTTGAGTGCTGTGTCAATGTATATGCATCATCCCCATGAGCTTCATTGGCAGGCAGCCAAGCGGATCTTGTAGTATGTGCAAGGTACGAAACATTTTTGCATACATTATGCTGCAGATTCTGAGCTAGACTTCATTGGTTTTACTGATTTAGATTGGGTAGGTGATAGCATAGATCAGAAGTCCACTTCCAGATATGTTTTCATGATTGGATATGGGCCTATTTTCTATTCAAGCAAAAAGTAGGCAGCCATTGCACTTTCTTCAGCAAAGGCAGAGTATCGAGGGGTAGTCAATACCTGCATTCAGGTAGTTTGGTTGCAGGGTATTCTTTCCAAGTTTTGTTTTGGTGGCACTACTTCGAATGTCCTATTTTGTGACAATCAAAGTGCTATCAAGATCTCCACAGATCCAGTTCAACAGCAGAGGACCAAACACATTGAGATTCATATGCACTACATTCGAGATTTGGTGCATGATCGCACCATCATTCTGCAATATTTCCCTACCGATGAGCAAATTGCAGACATCTTCACCAAGAGCTTCACTGAGAAGAAGTTCTCTTACCTCCATTCACTGTTGGGGGTGATTTCCATCATGCTAGAGACAGATTGATCCATTATTATGTTTTAGCTTGTGGGGGCGCTTTCTTCCCACTGGATTTTCCCTCTTTCCTCACTTAGCTTATTTTCAGCATTTTTTGGATTATTGTATTGGGGTGACCTTTGGTCTTAGTAACCAAGGCCCTACATTATTTTTTTTTGTACATCATAGTCTAGTTTGGATATCCACATCATCATTTTAAGGGTCTTGCATGCAATTAGGGTTTGTGTGCATCCCAGTCACCAGGTTGATGCCTCTAGCACCTTATCCACTTCATTCTAGCACCCGGGAGCTTATTCCATTAGATTTTTAGCCCTCGTATTCATGAAGACGCCCACTTCTCACCTGCTTCCAGAGAAGGGCACACTTCTTCACCTACCCACTGAATTTACACTTAGTTAGCACTGATTCTCCTTGATTTGAGGCTAGTTTCACTCCCGACTTACTGTTTCACTCCGTTGAACCTCTAGATTGACTAGATGACTTTTTCTGACTTCAGTTAAGCCTCCCATGCACCCTCCACTGAGCTTCCTTCCCTGTATTAGTGCTACACACTTCAGTTACACTTAGTTAGACTTAGATTGACACCTAGATGACTGGTTCTTGTGCATTGATGACCACTACTGATTGATGATGAGGACTCCTAGTTGGAGCCAAGCTACACCATTCAGTAATTCGAATGAACTCCTTAGTCAATTCGAATTGCTCACTCATTGTCAAATGATTGTATTGTAATTATTCACCCTTTTTGGGATATTGAGCACTGATGCATGTTTTGCACAGTTTTACACCATATTTTCTATGTTCATTTGTTGTGATTGATTTACTTGTTCATTAGATCTGCTGTGAGTAATTTTACAGTGCAAGTATAGTTACTATACCATTGAAGTCCCTCTAAAAGACATGCACTTAATATTTTAAAAATATTGATTAACTTAATGGAATAGGTGGTAGTTCATGTGTATTAGGAACAAGACAAATAGCTCATGATCAAGCTTATGAATAAGTAAGATGTAAAGAGAATAAGACATGAATTAGATTGTAAGCTATAACAACACATACATATGCAAGGAATACTAAGTGCATTAAAGGAAAACCGTGTACTTACACGCTAGTCAATATACATAAATTGAAATAAAAGATATAGGTCTATATAGTGACAACATTCCAATATCTGTAAACACTATATAGGAACAACTAGAAATGAAAGGAGTGCAAACAAAGAAATGTCACACAATTTGTCAATGTTGAAGTTAATTTAATTAATTACAAAAGGAACATTGAATAATTTAACAATGCTAGAGTTAAAATACGTAAACATGTGTTTTACAACAATATGGAAACCCTTAATAAAAAATTGGGTGTATTTTGAGGGACATTACAGTTCGACACCTTTGAGTTTGTTGGGGTATTGAACTGAGTTTTACTTCTTGTGGATTGATATCCCTAGCTTGAGGGTTTCCTCTACTATACAGATAATTGATTTAACAAAGTTCCTATGGTTGGGAGGAACGTCCTTAGTCTGCAATTAGTTGGCGTACGTTTTAACATAATTTTCTAACTAAGTATGAAACACCATGTATATATCTTTGCTTGCATATTATTTAATTTACTATTATGTGAATATCTAATTGCATGGATTTCTTGGCATGGTATGAGTGCTAAAATTTGCATGTATGTTTCAGTATATGCATGTGTTTAGTTTAGGCAACTATACATTTAATTTACGTTGTAAATTTGATAATGAAATTATGAAAAATCAATTTGGGTATCATTGGTGAAATTTGTAAGTTACTTGAGTACCTTGTGGCCCCAAAGGCATGGTGAGGTCACTAGGTATGTGAAAAATTGGTATCATAGCTCAATGTTGGAGCACTGGACTACATGGGGAAAATTTGAATTCTATAGGTAGATTTTTAGGTTGCATATGAAGTGTTTAACAAAATGCATCAAAGAACGAATTTGGGAAAAATTGTTTTAAATCCTCCCTTGTTTAATTCAAGGAATTAATCAACATATATAGAATGGTTTATTTATTGATTGGGCTAGATGTGAAGAGAAACCATAATGAAAGCTTAATGTTTTAGTTGGTTTTGTGAAAATTGGGGAAAAAATACAGTTTACAAGAAAATTGTTTAATGAAATACTCTTATGAAAATTCATGGTTTCAATCACCTAATGTTTTCCAATCCTTCCACATAGAAAGAAACAAAATAGATGGAAAATTATATATTGATCCATTTTGGATCAATTAATGTAAAATTAGAGAGAAGAAGAAATGATGAACATGATAATAACTAAGATAACCAAATTTACACACCAAACTCATGCACATAATAGGTGCACCTAGCTCATGTACATAAGTTACACACCAAAATCACATGAATGATGCATGGAACATGATCCTTAAATATAAATGATATATGGCTTTAGGCCCTGTATTTTGGCCATGGACCATGGTTTAGGCCATGATATCCAATACACAAATACACAAATATTAAATTTCCAATACCTTCATTGATTTTGATTATCCATCAATATTACATGGTCACCAAGAACCATATGTGATGCACCAATCTTGAAAATGGTGATATATCACTTGTATAATATATATTCTCTATTTAAGGACAACTATATGGTGGTGTGGGGAACTACACATGGGCCATGTTCCATAGAGGAAATTCTTTTGGTGTTATACCCAATTTTTCAACCCAGCAATGCCATGGCTTGGGCTCCCACAACCATCTTTGTTTTTGTAAATATAAAAATCACCACCATATCCCAAGTGCATGTAATATATTTTTTTTACAAGAGTTTGGTCCTTGTGTGTGTTCCATGGGCCCTAGAGACTTCAACATGGAAATCATGGAGTCAGTGCTTCCTTTGTAGTTGTGTTGAACGAATTAAGAAGGTCAGGAAGGGGGAAAAAAAGAGGTATGGGAAATGTTGGTGCTTGGTTTGCAAATATAGGGCATCTGTTGGTTGATAATATAATGATTGGTCAAAATATTGCCAAGTCAAAACCATTTTTGGAAGTGTTTGAGAAGGATAATTATTGTAGGATGCCACATGTTTGCTAGGGATATGGTATACCTATTTAGACATCATCAACATAATTACTATCTTGATCCCTTATATATGTGATATAATTCTTTGAGATCCTTGATTATCACATGTCCCCTCTTGACTTTCTACCTTGACCATGCTCATTCACTTCTCTATGAGTATTTCCCTCATATGTTCATTTTGGATCATCTCAATTTCACATGTCTCACCTTTCTCTTCTTATTTAATGCATTATGGTTCCCTAAAAAATATTATATTTTTTCTCACTATCCAAAAGATGGGTTATTGATATAAGAAAATAGAGAGACAATATGATCCAACATAGTTCATGTCTTGGCCATCTAAATCATTTGGGTTTTCAAGACAAGTAACAAGACAAAATGATCCAATTACCAAGATGAACAAAGGATAAATGAACTAATTTGATCTTATAAGGCCACAAACAAGGGTCTTAATTAGGTCTTAATTATTTATTAATGGGATTATAGGCCATGTATAGGGCCCAACACCATCACATAGTCCCTATTGAAAAAAATTATTTACCTATGAGAAGTACAATCTCATAAACATTCTAGGGTTTGGAAGACTAAGAAAAATAATATTATGGGTGGTGTTCCTAAAACCACCCTTAAAATTCAAGAGAATTGACATTTTGGAGGCAGTTTTTTGCAAATTACCTCTAAAACTTAAATTCCCATGAATTTTAGGGATGGTTTTAGAATAACAGCCCTTAAATACATTTTTAGGTAAAGCGTTATAACAATTGCCCATGAAATTCATGGGAATTGAAGTTTTGGAGGTATTTTGTAAAACACCACCTACAAAGCTTCAATTCTAATGACTTCTACAGGTGATTTAATTTAAGCAAACGCCCTTAACAATACATATTGGGATATTTGTGTAAAAATTGTCTCTAAAAGTCATGATAATTGAATTTTTGGAGTCCATTTAACATTGCCTCCAAAAGTTCAATTCTTGTGATTTTTAGAGGCATGTTTTAAACTACCACCCCTAAATATACATTTATGGGTAGTCTTTTGAAAACCACCCCAAAACATCACAAGAATTGAATTTTTGGATATGGTTTGTAAAACATCACTCCAAAACGTTAATTATCATGAATTTTGGGGATAGTTTTAAAAAACCACCTCAAAATCCCTTAAAAACCTTTAGAAAATGTTATTCCATAACTACCATAACCCTAAACTACCACTAAAAGGGTAAATTCTTATATTTCCTGATGAGATGAATAAAATACAATTCCCTGATGATTTATTCTTGCATATGATCAATCCAAATATTTGAAAACTTTGTCAAGGTGTGTCAAGCACAAATACCTTGAAAAAATGGCATACAAGAAGGAACACTTCCTTTTAAGGAAATGGACCCCAGCTCTTCATCATCCATCCTATTTCTTATGGCATCCAACTAATATTGCATCTCAATGATCCTAATCAAGCATATCACCATAGTATCTATCTATTTTATGTGTGTGATTGAATGTTGGTTTCATAGGAGAATATGTGGAGAAGCATGAGAGTTTTGAAATAACTCAACGAAAGCTTACAAAATTTCTTACTTGTGTTATTATCTTAAATGTGTGAGATGAAATTATAAATTATTAAATCAAGAATGATTCTCTCCACTTTCACTTCCTCTTTCAATGAGTGGCCAACTGTGTTGGTTCTGTAGGTTATAGAATACCTTTCACAATAGACTTTGAATGATTGAATTCCTCCATATATAATTGAATCCTGAGCTTCCATGGAAAAAAATTGTGATCCCATTCCCACCTGTCATGCTCGCTAATAACAAGATTCACTATACACATCCTAAAAAATATCAAGTGAACAAATAAACAATATACGAAGTAGATAGAAACCCCTATAGGATTTGATTCAATCAAAAACTTCAGCTTCAATAAGGTCAATCACCTCTGCCATGTAATGTTTAGCTGAATTACAAGCTCCCCTTACACATAGAGTCATCCTAGTTGCAAATGAGTTAATACTTTGCTAAAATTATGGAACTAAAATGCTTACCATGCAATTCAAAAATTTCACCTATATATTCTTGGAGGTTTCATGTATCCTAACCCTAAGAATTTTTATCTTTGCAGATTTTATGAAATACAATATTGAACAACAACAAAAGCGGAAAACATTTCAATCCTTAACATCCTAAACATATAAGAAATATAAGGAGAAATTATATCAAAGAGTTCCATTAAGTTTCAACACTCTAGGTATATCTTATCATGCATAAATTAGATTTGAAACTCTTATTTACATTAATAGATATAGGAGTAAAATAATCCTAATTACAATGTTAAATGACTTAACGTAATTTTCCTTTACATATGCCAAATTAGTAATACATGTACGATCTAATATGTTAGAATATGTGGCAAGTATTATTCAATAAAATCACTTTGACATTAGGTTTGGGATAATATTCACTTTATGTGTAAATAATAGAAATAACTTGATGACTGAATATTATTATACAAGGAGGTGAACCCATTGTAATGTTGGCACCAACTATTCATAATACAATCGCACATGTTATTCTATGTATCTCTCATGTGATTAAGGATTCTAGGTTTTTGTAATAGGGTATCAAGGAGGAGCACAACTAGGACTAGTTGCTTAGTATGTTCTTCTCTTACATTGAATGATGATATGGAGAATAAAAAAAAGAGTGATTATATTAATGAGAAGTAACCCATTATTTTATTGAAAGAATATCACATAATGATGGAGGAGTAGTGATATGATCTCAGTTCATCAACTTCCAAATAACCCTCATATTCCATATAACCATTCTATATCTATCATACAGATGATTTTGAGTAGTATACGAATTTCAATAGTTTACAAATTTAATTGAGTAGCATATGGATTTAGTTGAGTAGAATACATATGATTTAATTGAGCAATGTATACATTTAATTGAGAAGCTAGAAAATATATATATATATATATATATATATATATATATATATATAATCACCATATATATTTTTTATAGCCACTTAATTCTATACAACACCTAAATTCCATACAACCACCAAATCAAGTCATTTATCATATGATTTTACCTTTCTATAAGCCTTGTAATCCAATTCACCCATTGTAATATCTACCCATTTTATCAATCGATACAATTCATACAGGATAAAATGTTACGTAAGTTATGTCAACATATTTGATAGTGCCAATGGAAGATCTATGCATTTCATACATGATTTTCATTTTATTTTACCAAATTTTGGTAAAATAGTATATGCATGATTATATTGGACTATAAAAATGGAAATTCCATTGGAAAAATATTCTAGCTTCAATTTCCACATCTAAAAAGTGAAAATACAAATGCGGTTGACGAATAAAACATGTGGGGGATTGTAAAAGGAATTGAGACACCACCTATATGTCCAAATAAACTACTTTAATGGGAAATTGGATATGATGAAGATAAATCATAGAAACCTGGAAAAATATTCCAAAGTTATTTGGAACAATCTGATTAATGTTTTTCTAGCATAAGAAGTTAATGCAAATTTTCTTTGAAGCTACAACTATTGATATTCAAGATGTCTTATGAGATCACTATGTTTAGCCACATAATAATATAAGATCTATCATCAAATAGCCATCTGAGGTAAAAACGACAATAGAGGAAGAAGATGCCAAGTTCATTTTGTTAAAGAGCATGCCTTCTCAATACAACAATTTAATCATTACTTTGAGTCACCTACCTTCTCAAACTATAGAAGACATGACTTTTACTATTTTATCTTATGAAAATATAAGCATTGCATGAGAGATTGAAGATGATCCTCCACCTGAGATATCATTTTACTCAAGACAGGATCCAATCAAACCAACCAAAGTAAAACAGGATATATAATGCTACTATTATGAGAAAATAAGCCATACAACTTATAACTGTAAAATTTGAGCCAGTGCATCATCAAGGATAAATTCAAAGAAAAATAACATTCAAATAATGCATCCATAATGGAAGAACCAACAATGTTGAGAATGGTCATGATCTTACTAAAGAAAGAGATTTTTATGCATTTGAAGAAGTAATCACTTTGAATATAGAAAGGGATCATATGTAGATACAAATAAACATGTATGGCTTCCCAATTAGTTCAGGAGTATGTGGATCTTAGGAATTATCTAGGAGAGATGTTTGTGGATTTTTGTCCAATGATTTAGTTTGGGAGATCTGTAATTCAATAGTTTAAGTAGGTGGAATCAAGGAACTTGGGAATTAAAATTGGGAGATACATGTTTATGATGGATATGAGGTAGATTGATGGAGTGATACTTGATTTAGGAAATACTGTCAAAGAAGAAGCTTCTTTAAGAATTCTTTAGTTTTGATCCTTAATTTTCTCAATTAGAGTCGTTTTATATTTAGTCTATTTTCCATTCAGTACTATAAACCTTAAGAGAGGGTATTAGAATTTCAAGCTTATTATGTAATGAATTCATGTTGACATTAGGCTTGGGCTAAGACTCACATTATGTGTAAAAATGTTTATCCCACATTCATAAGTGGAAATAACTTGTTTTGTGAATATTAGTATATAAGGTGGTGAACTCCTTTTTCATATTCCACTGATTATTCATAATAAAATCTTGTGGTATTTTTTGTATCCCTCACGTGATTAGGGCTTCAAAGTTTTTGTAACATAAATTCAAAACCATGAAGAACATAGAAGGTTGAAAATCAAATATGCACTTTACAAGGTTTTACAGTAATATTTGACTCTATCTTGAACTATGCAATTATATATAAAATTTGGAGCATCATCAATAAAAACTAATATATATATATATATATATATATATATTATGGTCGCTTCAATTTTATGGTTTTTAATGTTATATCTTGCCCTTAAACATATGTTTTATTTCTCTGGCACTTTGTCTTATATCACAAGTGAAGCCCTTTAGTCTAAGGAATTTATGCATGTCAAGATTCAATATGATGTTGTAGAGTGAGTGTAAGCTAATGATGGTCACTTTTAGGGCATTAGATACAATAGAAAACTGAAAAAAAAAAAAAAAAAAAAAAAAAAAAAAAAAGACATCCCTAATATTTCATGTCTATTTTGAGATGCCTACAAAATGAATCTTGGTTTCACTAAAAAATGATGAAATGTAGAAAATTGAATCACCTTTGTGAATACATAACTTTTATTTATTGAAAATTTACATAATTGTATCAATTATTATTCTTTTTAACATTGACATCCTTGTTGGTGTATTTGAGTGCCTAAATGATGAATCAATATACTCAATTTTGTTTTATCACATTTGTTTTTATATAATTATCTAAGTGAGGAGATCTCGAAATCAGTTCACCGAGTGTTGGTGCAACTTTTGAAGGTCTTAATGTGATGATGAAGGATTGGATTTGTTATAGCATGTAGACATAGCTGTCTAGTAGTGTAGAATATAATTGTTTTATGAAATGGTTGAAAAATGAAAAATTTATGGCCGAAATACCAATAAGGTGTTTTTTTGTTAAGGAGTTATGTCATATGTAAAATAGAAAAAAATAGTAAAAATTAATATTAAAAAAAAATACTTATAAATTCACAAGAAGACAAACCATATAGTGGATAAGCGACAACTTCTGAAGATAATGATAGATTAATCAATACAATTGGTTGATTTAGAAAAACCATGGGAGAAAACCATAGGCTATTTGTCAAAAACTATTAGCTAAAGAATAAATATATTTTACAATTAAATGGGTGGTGGATATAATTGTAGTTATTAATTTTTTTGTATAAGTCGTCATCACTAGAATTTTTATTTATTTATTTAATGGGAATGACATCTCACATAACATTACACAAGGTTAAGCATTACAACATCTCCCCCATACTAGGTTGTAGATCACCTCACTATTCTTATGCAATCACATAATAGCTATAATACAAGTATTAGTTAGTTATTAATTGTATATTATATATAATATAATTCATGTGTCATTAGTTATGACACATTTTGTATAACATAATGTAATTCTCCATTAGTTATTACATATTATATGAAATTTAATGAAACTAGTAAATTTTTAATTTATATATATCATATAATATATCTACTTCTTCCTATACTTGCATAGCAAAGGAACAATATAAAAAATACATGAGGTAGTCTTCTCATGACACCTACAAAGCATACACATTCCTAGTGTGACCATTTTCTTAATCATTTTGCAAGTCAACATCCTATTATTGACTACTAACCACATAAAAATATTTGACCATGAGAGAGTATTAGTGGATGGAAAGGTGGATGAGGAGGAATAGAGTGGGTTAGAAGAGAGAGGCAGGATGAGGGGGGAGTTTGCATGAGAAGAATGTGATGGGGTGAAAGAGAGAAGTGGGGGCATAAAGAGGTAGGGGGTAGAGGACAAGTGGGAGTTGATGTAGGTAGCGGGTGGGGGCTGATGTAGGTAAGAATTCGGGGGATGATGTAGGTAAATGGGAGGGAGTATATGTATGCGAAATGGATAGAGATGATGTGGATGGGATAGATGGATACAAATGTTGCACATGAGGGGTAAACACATGAGTGGATAAGTGTGTGTGGGTATATACCCCTGGTGGTTGTATAATGGGTGGGAGTGGCCTATGAGGGGATACGGGAATGTCGATCATAGGAGCATACTGCCCAATCACCTGACTCGACATTAACTGTGGAAACACAGAACTTTGTGGAATACACGTAGGAATGTGTGCATATGGTGATCAGATGGCAATGGAACCTACAAAAACATATGAAATGCATTTCATTAGAATAAGAAACATGTAAATTAACCATAGAAACACAATGAATTTCACATGATACATCAAATATATAATTAATTTCAAGCAAGTTATCTGCATGGTAGGTGATATGCTCAGCACAGGTGGAGACCTGTGCTCAATTTACTCTGCATGCACATGTGGAAACACGAAAACATTAATATTGATTTCTCGTATAAAATATGAAAATTGCAAGTAACTCAATTTTTAAATCCTACAACCATACACTATTTCATATACCTATATGTGAGGTGTTGCAATACTTTCTGTTGTCGCCATGGTGGAATCAAGGTTGGGAGCAGTAATTTCCTCCCAACTTGATTCAGTTGTTTCATCTCAAAAAACCTACACATTCAATACACTAATCAATGTTAATCTAACAATTGTTAAATGTAAATTTAAATATGCAATCAACAATTTACAAATAATGTACTAACCTCAGACATAAAGGTATATCATGCTGGATCATTCGTAGGGCCATGGCAGGTATGGTCGTAGTGAGTGCAACGATGGGGTAATCCTCAGGTTTCAAAAGGATCCTTTGGACCACTAGTTGTGCTGGATGGTCCATAACCAATGCGGCCTGAAGGACCTACACCTAATGGATCTCCATGATGCCATGATCCGTCATGCCTAGATGCTACCACAAATGTGTTTTGTTGTAATACAGTATGACTAAGTTGTGATATGGAAGTGGCAGTATCATCTAGGTGGTCCAATAACTTAGGCATCTATGGAGGGGGGTTAGGTGTACGCCTAGGTACATGTGGCCTTCTCAATGGATTAGTCTTGGCGGTGGGTCGATCCTAGGTACATCCAATACCAACCCCATGAAACTCACTAATGTCGAAGTAGTTTACATGTAGGCCCAACACAAACTCCGCATATAGTTTTCGAAGGAAATAGAGTGGGACCTCCCTATTGTTGCAAGGAGCTTTCTCAGAAACCATGAACCATCGACTCATCCAGTTTTGTCTCCATGGATCATAAGTGCACCAATCCATGCAAAGGCGCCTTTTGCATGGATCGGGGGGTAGGTTGGTCCTAGGATCAATGAGAAAACTAACTAGAGTTTGTACTGAGATGTTCAAATCTTGAATTTGGTCTCTACTATGAACAGTGGAATAATATGCTCTCATCTGAGCCCTATACTCAGTTATGCTCGTCAATTGACCATGAGCATTGCCAAATGAGGAAATGATGATATCGATGGATGTGGCTAGGGAGAGTCTCGATGGTTCCCTAGTCATTCTAATTTCTTGAACCAAGCTTCTTAATTGTTGTAAATTTTGTTTTATGTGGGCTTCCGTTCTTGGGTTTTCCTTAGGGTAAATGTTTACTTCGGGATTTTCTATAAATAGGTTGTTTGTTTGGGGGTTTGGCTCTTGGTTTTTTTCCATTTTGATGAGGTAGATATTAACTTCTATTAAAAAAATTAAATTTGTTGCAATATTGTTTGAGTTTTATGGATTTTTTATAAAGTAATTTTTTTTTAGATCATTGAAATCTTTTGTTAAAAACATCAAAAATACAAAAAAGAAATTGTAATTAGAGCATGAAAATTTACCTGGATGATTATTGGGGGATGTTGGTGGAGGGATTGGTGCGCGTGCGTTGTCTTGAGGCATTATTTGAAAACATAGAGTCGGAGAAATTAGGAAAGGTGGGTAAGAGATGGGCCTTGGCCCAATTTTTAATACACAGAGATACGTGAGCGCACTATTAATGAGTGCGCACTAATAGTGCATGCACATTAATTACACGTGCTCTCTTAAGACCTCATGAATGCCTATGTGGTGGTTCAAGAGTTTACTAAACTATTGTGCGCACGCGGTATTTTTTCGTTCATGCGCTCCCATTGCAACGGATTTGGGGAGAATATTCGTGCGCACCCCCTAAATTAACTTGTAATTTACATTTATCTTGTTTCAGTATTATATCTCAAAATTCCTAAAAAAATCACTCCCATTTTAACATCTAAGAACCAAAGTCTTAATAAGTTTTCTTAGGGTCTCCCCCCCATCCTAAACGGAGGACTCAAGATCAAGTGACAGTACTTGACTTGAGACGTTCCCCCAAAGGACACACCAAGGGGCTTGAATATTTCTGCCATGTTACCCAGGTGTGTATTAGGTAGAAACATTTTTGGCGTCGTTTCCAGGGATAAATCTTTTTATTTATGAAGTAAGACTTTTTATCTTTCACCTTTTTGTTTTTGCTTTGTTTGATGAATGTTTAGAGTAGATCTTTATTTTTCATCTGGAGACTCCACTAACCTTTTCATTTTTATAAATTTACAAAGAAAAGAAAAAAATATCTTTTTGTGAAAGTTTTTAATGCGTATTTTTATTCTCACATGGAGACCCCATTGAAGGGATAAAACCCTCGTTTCTCGTAAATTTGTGAAGACTTGTTGTGTGTATATGAGCTCGTGCGATATAGTAAAAAAATTTAAAGCTCACCATTCTATAGCTCCATCGATTCAGTTCCAGATTCACTCTCCATGGGTATTACTGATTTATGTTGCTAAATCATGATATGGAGGATGAAGAGTATGGTGCTAAAGTTTCCAATACATATCCCTCCATTGATTTCTCCTACATCCCAGGTTTTCTCAACTCTGAGCCAAATATCCCAGATGATGGATATTTTTATGCTCCGGTCTTTCATGGAGATAATGATTCAGTCATCTTGCACATCATATCCTTCCTCTAATTTTTGGGTGATATCAAGATTTGTCATGAGGATAATAAGATGCTAATGTTTTCTAAATGTTTAAAGGAGGATTCCTCGGATGTGGTATTATGGTCTTCCTGATAAATGCATTACCTCCCTTGCAAAATTATTTGCTATATTTTTCCAAAGGTGACGTCATGGTGAGGGTGATATGGTAAGAGTCATGGAAAGGGCCTTCACATACCTAAAAAATTGGTTGAGGCAAGAAGAACCCATGACTCCCACTTTTGAGCAGCACATCCCAACTTAACCTATTGAAGAAGTTCATGAAGTCCCCTTGATTGAATATATTAGTGAAGATCCACCATGTGTTTCCATCATAGAAAATATTGAATATCTGGATTCATCTCAAGAATATTCTAGTGAAGGAAATGACATTTGTATGCTAGATCTACCTCATGAATAAGTTCATGGAGAGCCCTTGACTGAAAATACTATTGTAAACCTTGAATTACCTCACATCATCATGATTGATGACACTCAATATTTGAAGATGCCTCTAAATTATTTTACTAAGGAAAATATTAAGCACCTTATCAAATAAAATCATGTTTTTTCTCCCTAAAGCATGGCATGACCATAAAAGGGATATTCATAATGACCCCATTGATGAAGTTAATGAAGATCCATTCATTTAAAATATTATTGAAGACCCTCATCATTTCAACATCATGGAAAACATTGAAGAGTGGGAGTTTTCCCAATCTTATTTCAGTGATAATGATCACATTTGTACTCTAGATCCACCTCAAGAAGAAACCATTACAGAACCCTACAAAGAGAGCAATGATGAAATTTTTAATGTATATGATGGTACTCTTCCATGTTCTCCATATAGTGATGATGGTTTGGAAGTTTTACTTCCTTGTGATATTTTTTCAGAAGAATATGATTGTAATCATGAGGAATACAGGTATAGATAGGAACATGATTCAAGTCATGAAGAATCCCATATGTCTTATAAGGATCTTGATGATGATTATTGGCATTCATTTAAAATCTTATCTATGTGTTGGCGCCTAATTTTTATAGCATAGATAGATGGTGGAATAAAAGGGATGTCTCAAAAATTTCTTGATGAAAACCAGGGATTGCCTTTGTTTTCCATAGCCAAGTGCTAAATGCATTGTTAATTTTTCAAAAATTTCAATATGATCTAGGATCTTAACCGAGAGAATAACATGTACAACATATCCATAGCATATCAATCATGGACACAATAATGCAAGCACACAAGAGACACAGAGTTTCACCGGGGAAAACTAAGAAGGTGAAAAACCCCACAACTTCCTCAGAGATAGATAGAGCAATGATACAACCCAAGTACAAGAGATAGTACTCCTAGCATCAGCTTCTCCTCCTCCACTAGTACGCCACTCTCCAATGAGTGTGTGAGTGAGAATTGAATGATCAAATAGAGTGCCTCCCACACTCTATTTATACTTGACTTGACTTGGCTAATAAGCTTTACTAGGTCGGCCTTAACTTAACCACATAACATAATGCTAATAGGGCTGACCCCCAATAGGGTGGTCTAATAACCCTTTAACCCACATGAATTATATAGGGATGACCCCAACAAGGTGGTCTAATAACCCATCAAGTATAAGTTACGACACTTACAATATAAATGACGACACTTCCGTATAGAGGAATAATAACATCTCTATAGGAATACAAACACTTATGTATAGAGGAATAATAACATCTCTATAGGAATACAATATACATATATGAAATACATTCCGAAGTTACAAATACATCAACACTCCCTCTTAACTAGGAAGGTATTTCTCGAGACAGATCTGCTAGCACAAGTCTTCTTCTCTGGATCAACGTCACTGGATTATCGTCATCAAATCATCATCATTGTCACTACTGCTGCAATCTCAATCAATCTCTGATCTACTCGTCATAGGAAGTTCTACAGAGCCAACCCTTTTTCATTTTGGATGTAGGTCCACCACCTGTAGGTATTCATCAACATTGGCCATACTGTCGAATCCTCGGGACTTATTATGTGTGTCACAATGCGTCGAAAGAGTATCCTAGGATCCTTTATGTGCCAAAGCATGACCGACAAGATCTCCTAGGTCCACTTACATGTGACTGTCACAAAACCTTAAAAGAGTGTCTTGACTGGCAAGAACTCTAAAGAGCATCCAAGGCTTTTTACGTGACTAGTACAACCTTTTCGGATCTCCAAGACATATTACATGTGACCCCCACCACAAAACCTTAAAAGAGTGTCTTGACTAGCAAGAACTCTAAAGAGCATCCGAGGCCTTTTACATGACTAGCACAACTTGTTCGAATCTCCAGGACGTATTACATGTGGTCATGGCAAAGCCTGGAAAGAGCATCCCAGGACTGATTACAAGCGTACTGCTCAACCTATCGGATCTCCCAGGTCTAGTTACATGCCATAGGACAAAGCATCGAAAGAGCATCCCAAGACTGATTACGAGCATACTACTCAACCTATCGGATCTCCTAGGTCTAGTTACATGCCATAGGACAAAGCCTCGAAAGAGCATCCCAGGACTGATTACAAGCGTACTGCTCAACCTATTGGATCTCCTAAGTCTAGTTACATGTCCTCCTAGAGCATTGCCTCGAAAGAGCATCCCAAAATTGATTGCGAGCGTACTGCTCAACCTATCGGATCTCCGAGGTCTAGTTACATGCTCATCTGCACAATCTGTCCATGGCCATAGAGTATCAACCTGATACTCACCATACATCATCCTGATGTACATGATCATACTGATCATCATCATAGCATTGTCCTAATGCATATCATCCAGAGTATCATCCTGATACACATCACATATGATCATCCCGATCATCGTCACTGCATCGTCCTGATGCATGTCATCTAGAGCATCATCCTGATACTCATCATACATGATCATCCTGATCATACAATGCATCCAACTGATGCATACCAAGTATCTACCTGATACATATCATCATACATGATCCACCTAATCATATAATGTATCCACCTGATACATACAAAAATACATGATCCACCTGATCATACAATGTATCCACCTGATACATATCATCATACATGATCCAACTGATCATATAATGTATCCACCTGATACATATACAAATACATGATCCACCTGATCATATCAAGCATCCAACATGACGCATATACAAATACATGATCCAACTTATCATATCTAGCATCCAACATGATGCATATACATATACATGATCCAACTGATCATATCCAGCATCCTACATGATGCATACAAATATACATGATCCAACTGATCATACAAATCATCCAACTGATGCATACAAAGTAGTAACTAGAGCATCGTCCTGATGCTCATCACACAACGCTTATATCCACAGCCATGGGAAGGATTGTCCTCTCACCATGCTTGGAATGGCTCCTACAAATGTGTCCATCACTTCTTCCTCAAAGTGTCGTCAATCTGAAGAACACCAAGCCTCTCTCTAAAGTACTCGAACTTTCGTCAACACATCCGCAACCTGCTCATCCGTCGCAACATACAAGAGCTTCACTGCTCCTCTCTGCACCATATCCCTGATATAGTGATATTTGATCTCAATGTGCTTTGACCTGTCGTGGAACACCGGGTTCTCAGACAGCTTCACACAACTTTGGTTGTCACAAAAGATACTAGTAGCCTCCAATGGGAGATCAAATAACTTAGATAGTAGCTTCCTCAGCCATACTACCACAAAACTAGCCAAACAAGCTACGACATACTCTGCTTCGGCTGCAGTTAGTGCTATGTAGGACTGCTTCCTACTAAATCAAGAGATCACACCTGATCCCATACTGAAGCAGCACCCAGATGTGCTCTTCCTATCTGCAGCACTGCCTACCCAATCTGAATCAACATAACCCTACAGGTTAAATATTTAATTCGCAACATACTTAATCCCAAAATCAATTATACCCTTTAGGTACCTCAGAATATGATTTATAGCAACCAAGTGAACACCTCTGGGATCCGTCAGGAACTGGCTCAATGTGTTCACCGCAAAGCAAATATATGGTCTTGTGTTCGTCAGGTACATCAAGGACCTAAACATCTGACGATACACCGTAACATCAACCAGATCAGATGAAGCATCACACAGAACCTTCAATTTCGATGCCATAGGTGTGTCCATGGCCTTGCAGTCCATCATCCCTAACCTCTTCAAGATATCTATTGCATACTTCCCTTGTCCAAGGAAGATTCCATCCGCACTTTTCCACACCTCCATGCCTAGAAGTAGTGCATCATACCGAAGTCCTTCATCTCGAACTTGGAAGCAAGCTTCCTCTTCATATCCGCAATCAATCTATCCTCACCTGTAACAAATAGGTCATCCACATACAATAGTAGTATCACTGGATTGCCTTCCTCAACCTTTTAGTAAAGGTTGGAATCCGATTTACTCTTGGTAAAGCCCAAACTGGATAGAAAGCTATCTATCCTACCATACCAAGTCCTAGGAGCTTGCTTCAAGCCATACAAGGCTTTCTTCAACCTGCACACATATGACTCTCTGTCATGTGTCTCAAAACCAAGTGGCTGCTACACATACACTTCCTCCTCGACTACACCATTCAAGAAAGCTGTCTTGACATCTATCTAGTGTATTTTCCATTTCATCACTGCATCCAGAGCAAGTATTGATATGATGGAAGTGTATCTAGATACAGCAGCAAAAGTCTCTTCATAGTGTATTCCCTTTTTTCTGGGAGAATCCATGAGCTACAAATCTCGCTTTGTATTGCTCTATGCTGCCATCTGTAGATGCTTGATCTTTGGAAGTCACAACAAACTTCCCTTCAGGTCTTGGGACTGCATCCCAAACATCATTCTTCATGATCGACTGGTACTCCTCAATCATGGCATTCTTCTCGGATCTTGGGAACTTCAATATCTTCAATAGATAACTTTGTTGTTGAACAAATGTTGTAGTCCTTCTTTTGTAGGTGATGGTATACGATATTTCCTACAAAACAAGTTAAATTGCATGATTAGAAACATCTCATAGTTTTCAGAACAAATTCTTACACATAAAGAAATATGTCATACAATCATGCAATTATCTTAGCCAATGCTTCAATACAACATTTATCCATATCCCGTAACTTTCTAGATGCCTTCCAATCTCTACCAGAACATTGTTAAGAGTCTGCACAACTCCCAACATGTCAGCAAAGAGGTTTCATTCTAGATAAGTAGCAATGAAATGTTGTACAGTGCCATAGGCCACTTACCCATCACATGCATATTAGTACTATACTTGTTCATTAATGCAATTATTCTAATATGCATAATACACACCCTAAGTCTAGTAACATCATTGAACAATATTATTTAAACAAACAAGTATGCAAGAAATGATCATTCAAATACTTATCTTTGTTTGGTTGTATGGTGGACTCCCTCTCAATCTTTGTTTCCTTGCAGGAACTATTGGAGTGTGCTCCCTCTTGATCTTTGCTTCCTGGATTACCTATCCTTGAACTTATATCCATCCTCAATCACTATGCATGCTCACTAGTATTATCATTGTGTTAACCTCGAGATCTCATACATAATCATAGATTCATTAGTATAATCTTAATATTTTCATATCACAATAATCTTAAGTATGTATAGTCATGATCATTTCAAACACAGATAATAAGCATTAGTATTCAGGATTTATATACGACTTTTTTGGTTAGTCATATCATTAATCAAAGTAAGTAACATAATATGGCTAAACCCATGATTACTAACTTCAATGAATAATCATTATCAATCATGCCATGTATACTTATATAAGAGATCCTAACACAAGGTAGGATTCTAACTTGATATAGGAAAAACATACATGGATTAGCATGCTAGCTAGTTATGTCTAACATACCTACATAACATCTTCTTATTCTCTTCAATGACTTGTGCTAGTAACCTGCATATCTCATAGGTTAACCATTATAGAACCAAGTTATACATACCTCGTAAGTAGATCTTCTATGTGATCCATGACAATGGATGAATCTTTGTCTTCATGTCACCATGGTCATATGTTCTTGAACTAGAACATGATTTGTCTTTCTTGATATACCTTTCATGTTAGCAGACAACATAAACCTCATACAACACCACAATGCATTAGTACAACCATAAGTGTCAAAACCCTAATCAATGAATATCTTCTCTCGTGCATTCATATTTTTATTAAGGTGATACGACAAGTCTAAAGTTAATCAAGATTGTACTAATATTAGTGAAGACAAACATATCATAAACTTAACCATGAATAGATTTCGAAACATACCCATAAGTCATACCTGTCGAGTTTGCTTGTAATATTCTTATGTAAGGTCTTAGCCTCATCTCCCTCTGAAACTGGAACTTCTTCACTTATGGAGGTGACCAATCCATTCTCTTCTAGGATTAACCCAATCCACTTGATTTGCAGAAACTGGATCTAGAGCTAGATTAGGGTTTGTAAGGGAAACCCTAAAAAATCAAACTTTGAATTTCAAACTTCAGAAAGGATAGAAAGATGCGCCTTGATGAGTTGATCAACCTGGTATACTCAGAATTTGAAAAATGCAAAGTTTCACCCCTCAAATTTGCTTTTCAATCTTCTGGATTCACTAGGAAGGACCCTGAATTAGGGTTTGAGTTTCTCGGAGCTTCACCCAACCAAAAAGTTTGATCCAAAGCTCTAAACTTCGACTTTTCCAAGGCACTTCCATCTATGGTCCGAGATTTTAAAAATTCCCATTTTTGCAGAAGCCCTAATTTTTTACCTTTCCGATCAAAGTCCCGAACTACGGTTTAACCAAGCCCGGCCTTTGACTAACCAAAAAATTCGATCTTGGTCTCTAAATTTTGATTTTGATGAGGAGCATCCAGCCATGGTCTCCTACTACAAAAATTCCAACCTTTTGCAAAACCCTAAATTCCTGTAGCCATGAATGAAGGTGCTCGAAATCCAATTCTGTTTTGACAGAAATATGCACCTGATGGTTTCTGGTGTAACTCCAAAATTTCAGATCTACAGGATCTGCAATTTCTGCTTGTGGTATCTTGACCTTTTATATTTCTAACCCCATAGGTCTGACCACAAATGGATTCTCTGAGAGATATTTATGCCAAGTGTCGCAACATGACCTATTTATGGGATAAAACAGGAGAGCGAAGTTGTACGGAGTGCCACATGTCACTGGTTCAATTTCAGCCTCTAAAAATATGATTTGTGAAAGTACAGTCTATGCCCTACCTGCCACATTTTACGAAATTTCATTTGGAGCTTCCTATCCCAAGTTGTGACCTTTTTTCCTATATCACCTGTTTATGACTGAGATTTGGAAGAGGAAGAAACCCTAAATTGTATAGATCATAAATCTGAAAGTACAACGATTTAGAGGCTCTCCTTTAGACACAAAGTACATGGGGATCTTATATTCTACCTATCAGATTTTTAGAGCCTGAAACTTCGCCAAAATGAATTTATAGCGAAAGTTCTACGACGACTAGTTTTTCTATATCAAGCCCTAGCTTCACAAGTGCAACAAGTGTCATAAATGCCATACCATGCCTTCTTTCAGGCTAGCTCTAATACCATATTAGTTTTTCAGAAATTTCAATATGATCTAGGATCTTAAATGAGAGAATAACATCTACAGCATATCTACAGCATATCAATCATGGACACAATAATGCAAGCACACAAGAGACACAGAGTTTCATTGGGGAAAGCCAATAAGGTGAAAAACCCCGCAACTTCCTCAGAGATAGATAGAGCAATGATACAACCCAAGTACAAGAGATAGTCCTCCTAGCATCAAATTCTCCTCCTCCACTAGTGTGCCACTCTCCAATGAGTGTGTGAGTGAGAACTGAATGATTAAATAGAGTGCCTCCCACGCTCTATTTATACTTGACTTGACTTGCCTAATAACCTTTACTAGGTCAGCCTTAACTTAACCACATAACATAATGATGACAGGGCCGACCCCAACAAGGTGGTCTATTAACCCATCAAGTATAAGTTACGACACGTACAATATAAATGACAACACTTCCATATAGAGGAATAATAACATCTCTATAGGAATACAATATACATATATCAAATACATTCCGAAGTTACAAATACATCAATAGGCATAAGAGAAATGGAGGTGGGGGGTGTTAAATATGCAAGGAGGGGAAAATAATGGAAAGGAAAACATTAAAATGCAACCAAAATGACCCAAAAAAGAACCTAAGTCTATAGTCCAAAGGAAATAATGAGGAAGGTAACCACCACGCCAGTTTACACTGTTGGATGAATGCGAGAGGGTGATCAGCGGCTAGCATTCATCGTCGCATGGCCGAGTTGCGCGGCGAATAAAAAAACAAGTGGTTGCAATGGGAAATGTCATTGGACAGATGGCAACTAGAGGAGGCATCGCATGGTAGGTGGGTGTAAGTGATACCACTGTAGGAGCATGCGATACCAGGTAGGCAAAAAAGCAGCTGGTTGACCACTTGGATGGCCAAGGCGGGCCAAGGTGGGTTGCACAGATGAAGGATAAGGGTCCCACAGTAGTAGGTGAAATGTGACGGAAGAAATGGTGTAGATTACCCCTAAAGGATCAATGGTGCTTGACGATCGTCGCGTCGAGAATATGCACTCCAGATAGACAGGAGTTTTGTTGCGATGGGAAAACCCATGTTCCAGGTGTCACCACCAAAGCTAGTCGCAAGAGGATGGGCGGTAAAGAAAAACCGGTCTAGGGGAATGAGATCCCACTCCATCGAGGTACGGTGCTTAGGGACGGATGCTGGAGATTGGGACACAGGGAATGATCCAATGGTAGGAAGGGGAAAGAAGTCAAGTCAATAAAGGGGATCGTATTCAACGGCCCAAATCTTTGTTTAAGAGATAAATGGTGGAAAGACTCGGATAGCCGGTAAAGATGAGCGATGTTTAGAAAAGATAAAGTTATATTTATAAAGATGCACACTGAGGTTGACATTTGTGTCTTGGGGCCTGTCATGGCCAGGGGCCTCCGGGCGTGCAAAAGATGGAAAAAATGACAGAAGGATTCGCTCTCACGGCCTTTCAGTGACAGGTGCGGCCTCACAGCATCCATTGTTAGAAAATCCATGTCTGTTTGAGACAAGAGGGCAGGTTGAGGACCAGTTTCTGTGAAGGTTAGGGTTAAAATGGTTTCGGAGCATAGGGTTTGAAGGTGCCTGTTTCAGAAGGTCAACATTCTATACTTGCAATTAGGAAGGAAATAGGGGTTCAAGTGTGTATGGGGGTTTTTAGTGGCCATATTCCCTTTGTCGCGTCTGTCAAACTTATGTTTTTCTTGAAGCTGAAGGTTTTTCGAGGAGGTCCTTTGTCACTGCTCAGAGACAGGTTTTCTCCTTGGGTACTACCAAAACGTCGAAGGGTTAAGAAGCCAGCCTCCAGAGTTGGTGGAGGTGACAAAGTGATGAAGTTTGGAGTACTACGAGCACTGGTATGGTGCTGGTAGGTATGACAGGTTACCATTGGGATGACACCGGAGATAAAGGGGCCGAGGCAGCAGGTGATGAAGGTGCGGGCAAGGAATAAAATTACATGTGCAGACTGTCGAGTGGCCTGTCAAGTGCGAAGGTGATGTGACCCACGTCATGCGATGGATGGAGGAGAAGTGAGGTGGAGCTTTGTGATGTAGGAAACACCGGGTGGATAGGCTACTTAAGGGCATCTCTACTGCCACAAAATGATTTCCGATGTGATGGAGGCCACCTCAGCATCGTCATATACTCCGTTGTCTATTTGGGGATCTTTGCCAAGCATGTTTCAGGTCAGCTCGAACCTTGGGAATCATTGTTACTTGACTAGGAGGTCCAATCTAGTCATCATGGTAGTTATGGCCACACATAGCCACTGTCATCATCACAACGGTTCGGGATGTTGGCTCTTACATCCCCTGCTCGAAATTGGTATATGGAGAAAGTGGTGCACCTGGCAGTCTAGGAAATTTTCAGTTGGAATTGGATCATGGAGAAAGAGCAGGAATACATAGTGGTTTTCATGATCGAACAGGCATGGTCTAAGCTAGAGGAAGAACCTGCTCCTTCATCTCCTATGATTTTCAACCACATGGAATCCATCTCTGTTAGTAAGGATGAGGAGCCTGAAAAGCGACAAGTACCCAAAAGAGTTCGACGTCAGAGAGAAGAGGAGATTCCTGAAGAAGAGGGATACGTCCAATAAGATACGGAGATCATCCATGATCTTGTGCTCCCTACTGAGGAAGTGACGCCTCCCCCTCCTGCTAAAGCATCGTTGGCTAATAGCTCTCTGAAGATAGAGGACTTCTTTGATTCTCAAGGCCAATTGAAGGCTTCAGATTAAGGTGGCGCCCTGCTCATAATATTTTGATTCCCATCTTAATCAGTCTGTTTTGAACTTGACATGTATGTAATATTCCAAATTTGGGGCTATCAAGGTGGTAGCGTAATTTTTTTTGTTTCCTAAGGACCAATTCAAGGCCAAGGGACTATAAAAGCATTGTAATAGAATAATTAAGGGTTGGAAAATCATTCGACTAAGGCCTGAGGGGCGAGCCCAGTTCTGAGATTTTCATATTAACACAATGTGCAATGCCTATGGTAGACTGTTTTGCAGAGATTCCTATGTTGCTCTAACTTGTAGCCTGATTTTTCCTTCTCCCCTATGTGCATGTGCTTCCTGCTATGCCTTTACATTATGTTTTTCATTTCATGCCTGAGATCAATGTATAGTAGCTTAGAATTCTTGGAAACAAGCTCTGGTTATTATCTCATGTATTCACTCAATATTGCTACTAAAGCTGATATTGAATTCATCTTTACTGGATGCTCATATCAATGGCAAGCAAGTGGCTACCTTGCCTCTGTTAGAGTAGTCCATACTATGGCACTATTATTTGATTTATGTGTAATACCTTGACTCCATCACCCAATTGTTTTTTCCTTGTGATTATCCCTCCAACGTTTCACACAATTTGTCCTAACAGAAGTCTGACCTTCTATTATGCTTCGAATGGTTATCTTAAGAAATGAAGATTGGTGTGTTTATTCATTGTTGGTGCCTTTGAGCATTTCCAGTTTTTCATAGATTTATAGAGAGATCCCTCTCCGACTATGTTGGGTCAGTAGCATTAGTCCTAAGTGGTTAGTGGTTATCCCGATTCTGCCTCCCCACAATCCTAGAGGTACGATTTGGGTGTTAACAACATATCTAAAGAAGGAAATGATGAGTCATAAAATCTTGATGGTTTTTATCAAAATCCCATATATAATATGTCTAAAGAGGGGAGTGTCAATTATCTTGATGATTTTATTGAAAATACCATCTATGTGGTGTTCAAAGAATGGAGCATAGATCTTGAGGCCTTGGGAAATATTTTTGAGGAAGAGGAGCATTTTTTTTTTTCATATGATCAGTCAAAGCCATGCATGAGTATCAACAATGAAGACTTGGATAAGCAGTAGAGTGAGTGGTCAGATGTGATGCAATCAGTAAAATATCAGTTTTCATCATCACATTTAATGTTTCCTTATGATGTGGAGAACCTGGGGGCTAACACAGAGAGTCATCATTCGATAAGCCTGTTGGAGCAGTGTGGTGGAATGGTTGATTTGATTCACCACCCAAATTCATATCTCAGTCCTATCCAATCTTGGATAGAGGAATCCTACGATAGGACTTGGTAGTTGGGGAATAATTTTGATGATGTATGACATGCCTATGATCTCACATCCAACCCTCCCATCCAGAATCATCACACAGGTTTTCATTTCGCAAATAAGGTATCCTTGTTTTGGCTAGTAAACAAATACAAGGTGAAAATTTTTTATGTTGATGAAATGCTTAGATGGTTACGTTTGATTTCTTATTACACTTATCATTTTAATTATGTTATGCTTAGAGTAGGAGAATAAGCTCCTTAAAGTGATCATTTCTTTTTGGCATTTATTTTTCAGTGTTTTCATTTTATGTACTTAGAAATCTTCTTAGTTTCAATTTTCAAATAAATGAAACTTGTGGATAATTGGCCTTTCTATAAAACTTGTGCTACTGAAGGGTTTTCTTGTCAAGTTGAGATTTTTTTACAGATTATGGAAACCATATATTCTGGTGTTCTCATATGCTCTCCTTTCCCAAAGACTAGATCGAAAACATGTCTCGCAATTGGTGTTAAATGTTTCCTACTAAGTTGTGGTTAGTTGGATTTCAAGTGAGCCTATAAAGAGTGAACAAGCCAGTTGTTCATAATTCAAGATCAAAAGTCCAAACAGGCCATTTTGGCCCTTTTTTTATGTTTTTCGCATGTTCACACCCCCTTGGGGGAATTGTAATAAATAATGTAGCATGATGACCTTATGTGAAAGGCTTGGCCTTCTTAGGAATTACTCATCGAACTAATCACCCTAGAGTGCTTTTTCCTTGTTAATTACATGACGCTTTTTAGCGACACATAATTTTTTATTTTTTCTCTCAAATCATCCAAAGATGGGGTGGTTAAGTTGATGATTAAACATTAGTAGAGTTATTAAATCCTATAGTATATGTATATTACCATACTATTCATAATACCAAAGTCTTGTGAACATGCATTAAGTCCCCGGTAGGATTTTTTATTTCTTTAGTTTTTTATTAAAATCATTGATATGGTGTTTGTTGGAATCAATTTAATACTGAGAGGGTGTTTGAATCAGTATTACCGCAGTTATCGGCATTTTTCACCTTCTTAAATAGATTAGCCTTTAATTAATTATTATCTTTTGTTATGTATCAATAAATAAAACATTCATCCATTCATGCACCAACACAAAGAACAAAAAACACGAGAATGTTGACGTTTGAAACCCAATCGGGAGAAAACCACAGAATGCTTCTTTATAATGAGAAAGAATACATTCAAGGAAGCACCAAATTCCTTTGTTTACAAACTCCAACTGAAAGGAGGCACTGAACCCCTAGTTTTACAGGCTTCTACCTGAAGGAAGCTACAACTCCCTGTATTTCTCCAGCACCAACTAGAAGGAGGCTACAACCCCCTTGTCTCCTTGTTGTTTTATAGGAACAAACCTGAAGGAATCTATGAATACCTTAGTATATCCTTTCCCCGTCTATCCACCCTAATGTCTAATGTATGTTTATGTCTTACTGAACTTCAACTCCACGCACACTTCTGATATTTTGTCAATAATTCTGTTGTGCACTACCTTCGTATGTATTCAATTCTCTATCATTGTGCTGCATACATCGCTTGAATTCTCATTCCACTCAAATCACACTTTTGTTGATGTATTTCTTCATGTATTGTATGCTTGTTGATATTGCAGTCTGTGTCATAGATTATCTTGTCATTTTTCTCTGTGTAACTGCAATGGCCAACTGATACTGTGCTTTCAATTGGTAGTTTATTCTTCTAAAATAAATCACTAGTAGCAGTTGGGACTACGCATTTACCGATGGGACCATTCTGTATAAGTGACGTGATACAATATTTTAGACAATTTGCGACAACCTGTGCATCAAAATATTCATTTGTTCGGTTTAATGCACTTGTCTCAGGTCATCTGTATCATGATGCACACACTAGATCATGTTGATGTTTTGTCATTGCGCATCAGATGGTCTTATCAACTTCACACACTTTCACTTTTGATCATATGCATCAGCTAGACATCTGTGCATCATATGATATACTTTGCTTCTATATCTACGCTTATGTCTTTCAACATATGTGACTATTGGTATGATGTTTGTAACATCGTCCTTCAAAACATAATGCACCTATGCATACTTCAATATTTCTTCCTTCTAGAACTTGTGGATCTATCACAGATCTATGGAATCATTCTACACACCATCAATACTTCATTAAGATGCATGTGTGCATTTGGCTCCTCGCTAGATCATTATGTTCTATCCATGATCCCTTTTATGCCCTGAAAATCAAACGTCAATAAACATTTGAAGCTCTTATGCTGTCGCCATCAAGCTTACATCTAATATCCAACTTGCACCTCTATTTATACAAGTCCTGCATGGATTGTATGTCCACAAGTCGTCCATGGCATCACTTGTTCCAAACTTTACGGATTGTGCATTTGCCACATGTCATCTTCTGCACTATTTGATGTGTCATCCTTTGTGTGTCAAGTTCCTTCATGGTCCACAACTTAGTGGGACTTTACACCTTGGTGGTGTACTCCTGCGCCCTTGTTACAACGTAATTTTCCACCTTGTGAGCATCAGCATTCTTTGGCCTACAAGATCCATTTCACTGACGCAGATCCACTTTATATCCTTCAGACACTATTTTTTCCCTTGTATGCTAGCTGCATCATTACAGTGGGCGTACCCGCGAGTTGCATCACTATAGCCCATGGGTAGCATGTAAAATGGTAAAAATCACTAGTTTAATACTTTTTACTCCCAAAACATGGTCATAGGGTGACCTTTGGCCCTCCATTTTTCCCAAAACATCTTGATGTGTCCTTTCACCTACCTTTGAGAGGACTATATATTGAGCACATACGGCTTATGGATGAGAGGAGAAAATAAGAGCAAGAGAACTCTAGTGGATTTTTTTCCTATCTTGAGTCTACACTCATTAATCCTTGTAGTTGTGAACCCTTATGTTCACCTTCCAAACTCCTATCATAGTTTGAGTCTCCCATTCCATGGAGGATTGAAGTGGTGGAGGCGCAAGTGGATTAACCCAGATCTTGGTTTAGATTGGTTTCCGGCAAGAGGTCATATCACATTGTACTTCATCTTGTTTATTAATAGAAATACTCATATTCTCGTCCATTAATGTTGTGAATTTTGTTTATTCTACATTGGGTTGCATTTACTTATAATATCATGGACCATTGCTATTGATAATGTTAATGTCATTTATATATTATATGTACTTGTTGTATATTGGCTGTCAAGACTAATTTCCAGATTCAAGTGCATGGATTGAAATCTCCAACGAGGATCTACATCAAACGTTTGGATCGAGGTTGGTTATATTCTTCATTATCTTAGCATTGTCATTTATATAGCATAGCATTGAGAATTGAGTTAATTTCTGGTAGCCAGCTATCTATTGTGGTCTACCCCAAGCCATATTGAGTTTTCTCCAAAACAGAAATGGTGACTCCGCTGGGGAAAACATCCATGTTTGGGGATTTTTTTAGCATTAGTCCTTAATTAGAGTTGTTGTTTGTCGAAGCTCTGTGTCACTAATTGTTCATTGAGATACACTATAGAAAACTTGTTTTTTCTGAGCCATTGGACTCTTTGTTTTCCCATTTTCCTTTCCTTACCCACGGGCTATCTTAGCTCTGCCCGTGTACACCCGCCTTTGTTTACTCTACTTCTCGTGGGTACCCGCAGGTTTTCCTTCGACAGTAGCATACAACTCTAGCTTTGGTTTATTTATGACTTTTGGCTATTTCTGGTTTGGCTTTGGATGATCCTGAGTCTTTGTTGGCTTGTTTCTTGATTGTTCCATGCCTTGGTTGTGACTAGAACTCTTCTTTTCTCTTGGTTGAGCCTTGTTGGTTTTTTACCCATCTTTGGATTTAGCCGTGTTGGTTTCTTCCTTTTGAGCTCATTCCTTTGGCTGAGTATTACTGTTTGGTATATGCTAGGTTGTCTTAGTGATATCCTTGGCATATCAGTGACTAGATAGTAGTATTTTGCTTGCATTTTTCATTTCCTTATATTGAAAGATACAAAAAAAAATACATATAGTTTTGCATTTTCCTTTTGCGTATAAGAGAAAATACAAAAAAAAAAATTGCTTTTATGTACTGCATCTTGCATTGAGTACTTGTTTCTTTCATTTAGGTTCTACTTGTGCATTGAAAATATAAAAGGATTGCATTTTTTATTTCAAAACCGTTGGGTTGATTTTGCATGCTAGTGACATTGTTTTATTGGATAGAAGAGACCAGGATTTGACGATTTTGCATACTTTGAGTCATACACATCACTAGTTTCATGACCATATCCCTTGAGTAATCATAGCCATTCGAATTAACACTTAATATTAAAATTGATTAGACCAATTTTATTTATAGGGTACACCAACTAGCATAGGTTTAGAGTCTTGGAATAGATCATTGTGAGTTAACAATCCAAGACTACTAGACGAAACATTAGATGTCTGACCAGGGAGTGGAGGAATCCATGGTATACATTGGTGTTCTCAGAAAGCTCTACTCAAACTAGAGTCAAGCATGAGGTCACGGGATGTTGGTTGAGGAGATATCCCTCTGATACCGGCTAAATGTGGGAGATATTTCCAGGATTTGTTCATATCTGGGGACTCTTGGGGGATTTGACCCTCATTGAGTTTTGAGCTCAGCTACCCTGCCCATACGATGGATCCCACTTGCGACTATCCCCCTGAGCATTGGTTATATTGAGGTGACCCTAGTTTCCTTACCTAAGTATCGCATAGGGTAATTTCAGTGGTTATGCTGTTTGTGTCCTGATTCATATAGGGATTGGACAACATAGTTGTTTGTTGCCGATCATTACAGCCATTTGCACAGAGTGAAGCCTGGGTGTCTCTATAACTGATTTTGTTACCTCCGGCTATAGTTTGGGAGTCTCAAGACTCTCCTAGGTGAGACATAACAGCTCTAGTGTCAAGAGGTCATTTAGCCACATTGTTTGTCTGATCTTGGCTGTAGTTTCTCTAGGTGTGTGCTTTTGATTTACTATTTTTGATCGATAGTTGGAATTTAGGGGACGTTTTTATTTTATATTCTCTTCAGAGATATCGTGGCGCTGAGTCCTACTCTCCACCGATCCTGTCGGTTGGTTGGTTTGCATCCTACGGAACTTTCACGTCGCATTGCTAGAGGACATCGGCGGGCTCCCTCTGAGTCTTTGGATTCTTATGAGACTTACATCCTAGACATCATGACCGCTGCACACTCTGACACGAGAGAAATCCCTACGATTCCATTGGGTAGAGTTGAGCACACTTCAGACACCCCTACTCCTGGTGAGGCATGAGGGGGTGATCCACCTGAGACCCAACCTAGTTTGTTTGGTCCAGATCCACCTGAGGACGACCCATTCTATCCTTCGTTTCCACATAATTATTTATACAGGATGCCAAAGGTCCATGATGATTTAGGCCCTACGGTCAACCCTACCACATTCTATAATGGTTTGTCGAATTACACCATAGTTGATCCTTCCAATGATTTTGGTAGTCATGCTGGCGCCATTCATGGTGTTAGAAACAGTACACCCACTAGGGGCAATACCCTCATCAGGGACACCACGTTGTCCACTCACACACATAGTATGGGGATCGGTCGCATTCCTCCTAACAATGCTAATGTTGGAAGACAACCACCTCCTAGGGATACCTAACCTAATAGGAACATTGTTCACAACATGACTCACCATCCACCACCTAACACGCATATCGCTACCCGGTAACCCAAGACCACTTTCATGAATGTTAATGCTCCTCCTAACCACTGGGGTGGACATATACCGCATACTTTTGCGTCCACTACCGCTACTAGTAATACTAATGTAGGAGGTGGGAATATATCTTATCCTCATGGTCATAACGCCACCATTCCTGCTACTAGTAACACCAACCTTGGGGTTGGGAATACTTCTCATACTTTTGGTCACCACACGACTGCTCATGCTAATCCTAATGCTTGGGGTGGGAACATACCTCACCATTATGGTCATTACAACTCGGTTCCTGCTATGAATAGTACGTATATGCCCCATACTTACGGTGGAAACCCTTACTACAACACAGTTGGTGCTAGCCACCAGTTTAACCCACCTCAATATGGTGCCAAAAATACTTATATACCTGCTTACTCTCATATGGGTCAGGTTGGAGGAGGTTATCAACCTTATGGCCATGGTCAAGCTTATGGTCCATCATGTCCTCATTATCAGCAATTTAATGCTCATGGTCAAGCTTTTGGTCCACCTTAAAATTCGGTTCCGTTCAACCAACTTTTTATGGGAGCTTATAATCAAGCTTTCCAGCCACAACTCCCATTCCTTGCACGCTTGAATCTTCCAGATCTTTCAAAGCACACGAATGATCCAATGTGTCATGACCCTAATTGGCCTCCAATCCCTACCAATATCCCTTCGGAAATTCCTAAGTTTGAGGGGAAAGGTGGTGAGGACTCGGGTGATCATGTCACAACGTTTCACCTTTGGTGCTCCTCCAACTCATTGAATCACGATTCCGTTAGATTAAGACTATTTCAACGCACCTTCACAGGGGCAGCTGCGAAGTGGTATTTTGAGTTTCCTAAGAACACTTATAGGGGATTCGGTGAGATCGCTTTGGTTTTCTTAGACCATTTCCAGTTTCCGGTTCGCTATGATACTGGTACTGAACTTTTCTCTACCTTTCATCAGAATAAGGCCAAACATATTTCTGACCACGTTCAAGAGTGGTGTCGACGGAAGAGGTTAGTGAAAGCCAACATTCCTCCAAAGTTTCTATTGGAATGGGTCCTCAAGTCTCTACTCCCATACATTGCTAAGGATGTTTCGATGTCTGACATTGTGATTTAGGAACAAGCCATCTTGAAAGTCTAGCAATTAGACTTACTATACTCTCAGTCTCGAATTTTATATGACATCATTCTTGACGCACCGTGAACATGCCATGAGCCCAAGTCAGTTCTTGGACCACATGCCGATGGCATCATGGGATCCACAAGTACTCACCCTGTATGTTTGGTGGCTAATCAAATGCAAAATTTGTTGCTAAACCAGTCTACTCCCGAACAGGTTCACACCTTGTCCACTTCCACCCCATCGTTTGATGTACACAATGTGCAATCAACGAAACTGTCAGGTAACCAACAACCTAGCGGTAAGAAAAAGGGGAGAAACAACCATAGGGGTGGAAACAATGGGAATAACCATAATATCAATCGCAATACCCCTCGTAAAGATAATTCCAACCCTCCTCGGGAAGGAAAAAATGCTGGTGAGGACTGTAAACCTAGGCATAAGGTGAAGTTTCCTTGCTTGCTCTGTGGGGAAGAAAACCTTACTCACTTATGTCCTCAAATTGAAGAAGCATCGAAGCATTTGGCATAGAGCCCAGCTGTGTTAAAGGATCCCCTTCCTCATCATCAAAACATGGCTTCACATGCTCCCACCACTGGTTATGGACCTACTGAGACGGCAACGTCTTCTTCCAATACTAGTGGTTATGGATGTGAGAATATGGTTCAATCGGAGGTTAGTGTTGCCACACGTCAACACGATTATGGTGCACCACAACCTAATATGGGGAGTGAGCCTCCCCCTCCTCTTGACAATTCCTTGCATATCGAGAAGCCCTTTAATATGCCGTGGATACCGAAAGGTGTTCTTAAGCACTCTACGCATAATCCTAATGCTCGAGTCGCCCCTAACTACTCAATTGTGGAAGATTTGGGCCAAACTCCGTGTGCCATGTCGGCTCTTGAAGTTTTGCAGGCCTGCCCTTCTCAAAAGCATGCCCTTTTGAGTGCGTTAGGAGTTCAGGATGGGGGAAGTCCTAGTGTTATCAAGTTCAACACTACTGATGTTCAACCTCTCTTACCTTACCATGTGGGTTTTCAAATCTAGGTGGCGTGCCTTCATAATTTTGTCAAACATACGATGGTTGACGAAGGTGCTTCCATGTCAGTAATGTCATTAACTTGTTGGAAAGATCTCGGCTCTCCTCCTCTACTCCCATCTAGAACCATGCTCACTGCGTTCGACGGTCGGTCATTTAAGCCACATGGAATTATCCCTTCCCTTCTTGTCTGCTTGGGAGGTAAATATGTGCCTATTAAAGCCGAGGTAGTTGATGTGCCCATCGACTACAACCTTTTACTGGGTCAGAATTGGATGTACGCTATGAATACTATTGTGTCTACTGTATTCGGAGTTATCTTCTTTCCTCATGAAGGAAATATTGTGACCATCGATCAGCTGGATTTCGTTAATACTCCTTCCACAACATCCACGGGATCCATGGTCCAGCAGGTTACTGATTCTCGGCCGGAAACTGGGAACATAGGTGTTGGTATGTACCCTTCATTAATGGAAACTTATAGTTTTCGTGCACCTGTGAATTTTATCAAAACCATTTCCAACGATGCGTCTGCTCCTTTGCATAATATGCCATTCCGGAATTCCTATTGTAATGATCCATGGACTTTATCGTCCATGAGTTCTACGTCTGAAGACATTATGCATGTCGGGATGCCTATGCCACTGTCTGTAGCTGAGCTTGCCTACCAGCATATTCAACAAGCCACTGCAGAACCAGATCTCTCTTCTTCTCATATAGTCGAGGAAGATCCCGTTACGTTGCCGATTTGGGTAGCCAACTCATCTTGTTCACGCGACTACCTTGATGATACTTTGCCTTCAGATGAAGCTATTATCAACGCCATGTGTGGTAGTGAGAGGCCTTGGGAGGAATGCACCATCACTCTTATTTCCTTCCCAACCTTGTGCTCACCGAACAGGAAGAGTTTAGGATGACTCTGGCAGAGATGGTTGGTCACCCTATGACTCTTTTAGGGTCACATGATATTTTTGCGAAGGGGAATATGGATAATATTTCCTCGACTACGTTGATCAACATCTCTCATACTCCCAGAAAGGTTGAGAATGTCTACATCGGTGATGATTGCACTCCTAAGGAGATTGATATCTACACTGAATTGTTTACAGAACTCTGGGAAGATTTCACCTAGTCATATGAGGAGATGCCACGAATAGACCCCCGCATTGTTGAACATGAGATTAGAATGTATCCCAACGCTAAACCGATTCGATAATGCTTACGTGCCGTGAATCCTAGGAAGGAAGCCGCTATCAAGGTAGAGGTGGAGAAACTGCTCAAAGTTGGTTTCATCTATCCTATTCCCCGTACGGAATGGGTGTCAAATCCTATTCCTGTGGATAAGAAGCAGGGAACGATCCATGTATGCACTGATTTTAGAGATTTGAACCGTGCATGTCCAAAAGGCAACTTCCCCATGCCATTCATCGATCAGATCTTGGATACCTATGTAGGAAGTGAGATTTTTTCATTCATGGACGGATTTTCAGGGTATAACCAGATTCAAATCAAACTCGAGGACCAACGTAAGATATCTTTCATTTGTCCTTAGGGAACATTTGCATATTGGAAAATTCCCTTCGGCCTTAAAAATGCCAGAGCTACATTTAAGCGTGCCATGACCTACGCCTTTCACTATCTTAAAAAGATTATGGAGGTTTTCTTGGATGATCTTGCCGACCATTCTCACAAGAGAGTGGACCACCCCAAGCACCTCTGCCCGATTCTCGAATGATGTATATGCTACAAGATTCAATTGAATCCTAACAAATGCATCTTTTCTGTAAGGACTGGTCGCCTTTTGGGATTCATAGTTTCAAAAGAGCGTATTAGAGTCGATCCTCTTAAAGTTGAGGCAATACTTCGGTTGCCTCCTCCACACAACTTGTTACAACTTCAGAGCCTCCAAGGGAGAGCTACTTTTCTGCGTCAATTTGTATTCAATTATGCTAATCTTACCAAAGGTTTCACGCGCTTATTGAAGAAAGACACACCTTTTATCTAGGATGAGTGAGCCCAGCAATCTTTCAATGCCCTTAAGAAAGATTTGGTATCGGCCCCTGTGCTTAGTCCACCAGACTTCGCATGATATTCTATCCTTTATGTGGCCACATCTCAAGAGACGATTGGCATGGTCTTGGTTCAAGTTGATGATGCGCTCGTCAAGCATGTTATCTATTACCTCAGTCGAAATCTAGTAGACGTTCAGCTAAGATATACTCACGTGGAAAAGATGGTGCTTGCGACTGTCCATGCAGTGTAGTGGTTACAACATTACATTTTGCTTAGAACAACCACAATTGTAGCGCATATCAATCTATTTCAGTTCGTGCTATCATGGCGCCTTATGGGGGGAAGTACAATAAATGGATTGTGATCCTTTAGGAGTTCGATCTCGATTTTTCTTCAACAAAATCGATGAAATCATTGGTGTTCACTGAGCTTATGTCGTACCTTCCAAGACTTCATGAGGATTTCATCCATGAAGATTCCTTTGTGGATGAGCACTTTCTTATCTCGTCCGAGGACCCTTGGTATGTGGATGTCATTGTATATCTCCAAACTTTGAAGTTTCCTCTGCATTATTCATGAGACAAGCGACAGCGTGTGAAACATCATGCTAAAGATTATACTATTGTCGGTGATACTTTGTATCGCTGAGGAAAGGATTCTATTCTTTGTCGTTGCTTAACTCGCGAAGAAGCAGAGCGGGTGCTTAATGATTTCCATGCTATGGTGTGTGGCGGTCACTTATCCGAGATTGCTACAGCCCAATGCATTATGTGAGCTAGTTACTTTTGGTCTTCAATCTTTAAAGATTGTATTAATGCTGTGAAGAGATGCCACCCTTGCCAGGTGTTCTCTCAGAATATACACTCGCATCCAATGCCCCTTCATCCGGTCATCACCATTGGTCCCTTCACCGAGTGGGGGGTGGATTTCATGGATTGCAAACCAGCTTTGGCTGGGGGGCATCACCATATCATAGTGGTCGTGGACTACTTTTCCAAATGGGCTGAGGCCACGCCTACCGTAAAAGCCGACAGTACTACTGTAGCCCATTTCGTGTTCAATCAGATCATTACTCAGTTCGGTATTCTGAAAGAGATTGTCACTGACCATGGCAGTCACTTTCAGAACAAGATGATGGAGGATTTGTCTCTCAAGATTGGGTTTCATTAAGAGCACTCATCTTCTTATTATCCCCAAGCGAATGGTCAAGTTGAAGCAGTTAATAAGTCTTTGAAGACCATTCTCCATCGTACCATCCAACAAATCAAGAACAACTGGCACATCATGTTATATCCTACTTTGTGGGCGTATTGAACCATAGTCAAGACTGCTACCCGGGTTCTCACCATTTCAGTTAGTACATGGTGTGGAGTCAATTTTACCGATTGAATGCGAAATCCCTTCGCTTAAATTGGCCATAGAGCCCCTCCCTGATACGACATGTATTGAGCAATGTTCAATCCACCTTGAGCAACTTGACGAGCAACGTCGAGATGCCGTTGTGGCTATAGATGCCAACAAATGTCGTGTAAAGGTTTAGTATGATAGGTCTATTTGTCCCTGGCAGTATGTTGAAGGTGACTTGGTCCTCTTATATGACCAAGCTAAAGAACCCCTGGGGGCAGGCAAGTTTAACCCCATGTGGCATGGTCCTTACATTGTGAGGCATGTCTTAGAAAAAGGAGCCTATGAATTAGTGGATTATGCGGGGAATGTATTGAAAGAGCCTAGGAATGGGATCTACCTCAAGCAGTATTATGCTTGAACCTTTAGTTCGAACTAGTGCGCTTTGTATACTATTGTATAGTTATTTTTGTACATAGTTTAGTTTGCTTTTAGTTTTCGGGTCTGCTGATTCGCTTCAATTTGATTGACAGATGCCAGTGGAATCTCCTACATTGTTAGGTTTCACGGATGGTGCTAGCCATCATACGCAACAGCTTGCTTCTACTTCCTGGGTTATTTTTTCACCAAACCATTTAGTTGTGTCTTCAGGAGGTGCTTTTCTTGGTCCTACATCTAATAATGTGGCTAGGTATAGTGCAGTGATTGAGCTACTTCAGGATGCTATTTCATATGGAATCTAGTCTTTAGAAGTCCACCTGCATTCACAACTAGTTGTGTCTCAGTTGAATGGGTAGTACAGTGTGCGAGATCCTACACTACTACGAAATTCCTAAGGGTAGGACTCTAGGAACGACATTTTGTTGCAATTACATACATACATGTTCCGAGAAGTGTTAATCATATCTCTTATGCATATGCTAACTATGTATTAGATTGGCATTTATCAAATTCATATTGAAGCACACAAATAAAAGAATACATTCACACATTTGTACATACACACATAGTAGAACCGGAGAACCAAAGCTTTTTATAAATAATATGTCCAAAATGGTAGTGCCATGATATAAAACTGGAGCCCGTAGCCCTCAAAAATATACATATCGATACAAAAATGACATCCTGATATATCTACTCCCTACGAGGAGGCCTAGCTGCCGCCTTGATAGGATGTGTCTCATAGAAGTATTGTACTGCATTTTCTATCCACTGCAGCAGTCATACCCAGTTACCCGGCACCCCCCACTACCTGGCGCTGCATAGCCTCTGGAAGCTGTGCTACCTCTGCCTATGGTACCCTGGAATTCATCCATGATATGTTGGAATGCAGAGTCTATAGTGTCCGCTCTGCTGCAGCACCTACCATTTCATCACCCCTGCTCCGGTGATGATGTCTCGGGAAGACATCGGGTCTCACTGGGCCTTTGTCTATGAGAAAACAGTCAAACATTAATACATGCTACTACCCCCAAAAATATTTTTGCATTTACATCTATAATAAAAAATCCATAAAATTTAATACACAAAAAAACTAAAAAGAGTACTCACCGATGTCTCCGAACGCTGCAACTAATGGGAGCGGCATGTCTCGGTCCTACCGGAAGTTTATCCCTACATAGGGGTCGTCATCTATCGCTATGACCTATCGATCCCACCAATGAAAGAACTTCTCTGTATAGGGTGATGCCTGACGGCATCCACCCTATCGCATCAATACCTCATCCCACTGGGTCATGGCTGGGTCACAGAGACTATGAGGAGGGACCTCAACCCTCGGACTGAGCCTCGAAACCCACTAGAAGAAGAAGCTGCAAAAAATATTGCCATATCCAAATTTTTTCGCATCCCCCTACTTGCACTCTGTCAGATGGGTCTTCATGGACCCCAGTAGCGTAGTACACCAGTCAAATATCATAGGGTGCATACATTGTGATTCGTAGAACATAACTAGCCTGGATGCCTGGTGAAGAGCTTTCGAACCAGTAATCCGCACTAAAGTTGCCACGACAACCTTCATGCTCAGGTTGACTATGGCTCGGATGGCCACCTAAATCCCCATTGCCCGAGTATTTGGAACACAATACCGCTCTATGTAGTTGGGGATGGTGATCCCACCACCCAGAGTTCGAGATCGAAGGATTTCCACCTCACCTCAGTGGGACAAACCTGTAATGAATTAGATATCTTCCACTTCCAGTGTAAGTATTTTCTCGTCAAGGTTGAAGTTCTATGCATCAACATCCGAATAGTCTATCAAACGGTGGAGCAATAGGTTTTGGGCCCTCAAATTCCCTATGCTCCAAATTTTGTATAAACCACATGCTTGTAGCGCTTGTTGTGCTTGCACATCATTTCGAACAACCTCATCCACTAGGTCATGTTCTCTCTCTCTCCACTCTAGAACCATCCTGGAAAGAGAAAAACCCAAGGATTTAGTCAATTTCGCTTAAAAAACTAGCTTCACGGCTGTACCCGTGGGTAGTTGTGCTCATAGAAGCGGGTACCCGCAGTCAACGTGTGCATTGACTGCACGTACCCAAGCCTACCCGCGACCCGCATAGTTATAGCCTGTGGGTAACACCGTGACCATGTAGGGCATGGCCAAACAAAAATTTTAACCAATGAAATTTGAAATAAAAACATTGAAATGGAAGGGGGCGACAAGATTACCGACCTGCTCCAGACAGTTCGATGATCGGACGTTGTAGCTCTCGGAATCAACAACTGAACTTTGAGGTGAAAACTAACCACAAAACTCCAAATGGGTGAACAATAAAAATGAATTGTAAATTGTAAATTTTTGTTACTATTTATAATTTTCAAGACCCACTTGTCTATAGTTTTCATCGTTATACGTTGTTTTGAACTAATATAACATCTTGGAGTAGCATTTTTTACCAAATCTCTTCGGCAGAAGTTGTTTCCAAGCATTTCACACCTACGGTAGGTACGTTTCATACCTGGCATATAGGTTAGATGTCATTTTCGCATGCATTATGCATTTGACCTTTTGACCAACTTTCATAAACCCTAGGTGTGACCCCGCTTCTTAACTGACACAAAACCTTCACACTGCTATAGATGTGTCGTTATGTGGCAATAGGGCTTTTCTGAACATGGGTACCCTAGTTAGAACCCCTTTGTGCATTCTAGTTCCCATGCTGTTGTTTGTCCTTAAGATTGGGAGTCCTTTATAGTTACGCCATGACGTTGATATAAAGACTCATACTCTACTTTGTCTTATGCTGGCCATCTCCCTTAAGAACTCCCCTCAGTTATATCATGTTGTGATTGAATTGCATCATCCTGCTTGCTGCTTGAGCCTTGTGCAGGCTCCCGCTTACTCAGTTGTTAGATTGGTGCCTGAGCACTTTTTTCTATAGAGCCTTGCATATCTTCCATTTTTCCTTCACAATTTGATGACCTTTTGACCTTGAGGGAACACACCCCCGAGTGTCCACATCCTGCATACGCTTCCTTGCATTGATCATATGTATGTTCCACTGCTTGGGACTAGTCTGCTTACTATTTGACACTCGTTCCCTCACTTGTTGTACTATAAGCAATTTTATTCTTTTTCAAGATTTTCCCCAAATATGAAAAAGACCAAAAAAATCAAATATTCCAAAATCCGGACAGGATTATGGTTACTACTTCTAGTTGGCAGCTATTGTGTCGCCTTTGAACAAAGCATTCATTCCAGTCCATACATTATGAGTTAGGACTATAGTTGGACCTTAGTTGTTGTACTTGTTTCTTAGTTTACTCCACCGATTGGTTAAGCTTCCAATCATTATGGAGCCCTTTGTGGTGCCTCCTGCATCACAGAGTATATCTTCAGTCTATGCTGCCTGAGTCTATCCATCTACTCATGCTCTTGTTCAAAGGAAGTCCTGAAACCAGAGTCAGCCACTCCATAGATTTATTGACTATTGCATGTTGGCCATCCCTATTGAATCAGTCTGTTTCACCTAAGATCTCCCAAATATTTCAACGTAGCTGGTACCTCGTGCTAGTTGATGGGGGATGCCTTAATGCCCTCCTTCCAGCATGTCTCGTTCCGTCGACTTCAACCCATTTATTCTGGGACTTGAGGATTAGAGTTTGGTTGAGTACCTTGAGGCTTGCAGTAATTAGTGGCAGGCTCTCTCGCTATCGACAATGTTGGGAATACATCAATGTCCCCTGATCGATGGATTCATCCTAGTGTTCGACTTCAACTCATCTATTCACACTCCGATGATTGGGCTCTATTCCTTGATTCCCATTTTCATTATTGGTGGGTTATCTCGCGTCTGTTAACTGTATACATCAGTGATCGGTAATCAGACGATGTCACATCAGGTTCGACCCCAACTCCTTTATTCACTTGATGGGACTTGTACCATCGAAGACTTGTGTAGAAGACCCCAGGTGATAGTGGCATTCAGTATGCTACTTATGGTTATGACTTTACATCTGAGATATCACCTCTTAGATATCAGCAGTTTGTACCTCCAGTTTGCACCAGTTTTTTCCTTTTCAGCAGGAGACCATATCTTACTGTAGAGGGATCATGGCTATGATCACTTATGACATGCATTCATTATGTACTGCCTATTCATGGCCATTGTATCATATTGTTGTACTATACCAACATGTATTCAAGGACACTATTGTATTATGACGAGTGAGTTTCTCCTTCCACTTGTGTCTCCATCACTCCACTTCTAAGATTTATAATGTATTTCGGCCATCGTAGCATTAGTCTCTGACCTCACACATTAGGGGGCATCTGTTACAACGTAATTTTCCACCTTATGAGCATCAACATTATTTGGCTGTAGGCTCCATTTCACTGACTCAGATCCACTTTATATCCTTCATAAACTATTTTTTCCTATTTTTTCCCTTGTACACTAGCTGCATCATTACAGTGGGCGTACCCACGAGTTGCATCACTATAGCCCGCATGTAGCATGTAAAATGGTAAAAATCACTATTTTATTACTTTTTACTCCCAAAAAGCGGTCATAGGGTGACCTTTGGCCCTCCATTTGCCCCGAAATGTCTCGATGTGTCCTTTCACCTACCTTTCAAAGGACTATATATTGAGCACATATGGCTTATGGACAGGAGGAGAAAAGAAGAGCAAGAGAACTCTAGTGGATTTTTTCCCTATCTTGAGTCTACACTCATTGATCCTTGTGGTTGTGAACCCTTATGTTCACCTTCCAAACTCCTATCATAGTTTGAGTTTGCCATTCCATGGAGGATTGAAGTGGTGGAGGCGCAAGTGGATTGACCTAGATCTTGGTTCAGATTGGTTGCCGGCAAGAGGTCATATCACATTGTACTTCTTCTTTTTTATTAATAGAAATACACATATTCTTGTCCATTAATGTTGTGAATGTTATTTATTCTACATTGGGTTGCATTTACTTATAATATCATGGACCATTTCTATTGATAATGTTAATGTCATTTATATATTATATGTACTTGTTGTATATTGGTTGTCAAGACTAATTTGTAGATTCAAGTGCATGGATTGAAAGCTCCAACGAGGATTTACATCAAACATTTGGACCGGGGTTGGTTATATTCTTCATTATCTTAACATTTCCATTTATATAGAATAGCATTGATAATTGAGTTAATTTCTGGTAGTTAGCTGTCTATTGTGGTCTACCCCAAGCCATAGTGAGTTTTCTCCAAAACAACCCTTGATGTATCATTGTTTGAGATATGTGTGCATCCCTTTTTTTCAACTAGGTGTATCTTCAACCTTTGTTGTACCATTCCTTATGGGTAATGTGCCCTTGATGTATTGTTTCTTTGCCGAATATGCACATACTCCAACTTCTAATTGGTGTAACTTTGAACTTTTCCTTGTCATCACTTGTGGGACTTGCGCACATGCAATGCCATCGGCTGTCGAATTTTCTCATAGATGTTCTTCAACTGTTGTACCCTTCTAGGAACTTGTGTGCATTCCACTAACTGAAATCATCTACTAATTGGCTAGGATTGCATGCTTTCAGTATTGTCCGACCATAGGTTGTTTATTACTTCTTACGCACTTCCAACCTTTCACCAAGCAATGCTTGCACATACCAGAGACTTCTTTCATCAAGCTTTCGCACTTGTGTTAGTTTCTCAACCAACTCATTGGTTTCTTGTGCACAAGTACCTTTTTCCAACCAGTCTTTTGGTTGTTATTATGAAGGTATATGACATGGTGGACTTGTCTTCTACGTAGGTAAAACATGTAGTGGGATACATTACTTGTGTTCTTCTTTGAACCGAATCTACATGATGTACCCTTAGACACACACCTTTAGACTGAATACACCTTCTAGATATACTTCTTCACACAGGAATCCATCTCCTTCACCATATTGGGCAAACACTCCTTCAAATTGGTTTCCATATACTTCTTCACACTGGCATAGGAATGTTGCATCCACTTTGACATCAGTTGATATCAATGACTCACACTGAAGCAGTTGACATCCTCTTTAACATTAGTTGACATCAATGACAACCAAATTTCAATAGTGTTTTTTAATTGTAAAATTTCAAAAGGGAAAAAAATGTGGGTCTAGGGGGCCAAATTAGTCATGGGAATGCTCATTTTTGAACCTAGAGCCCCCACTTGACCCCTAAACCCAATTTTGGGAGTCAAATTAGTGATTTTCAATTAGTAATTTTGATTTTCTCTCAAAAATGACAAAAAAGGGTTAAATAACTGGGAAATATGGAGAAAATCCAATTCCTAAATCAAAGGGAGATTATCTGGGACATGTCTCTCAGGTGTCAAGGTAGTTGAGGATCTTGTCTAGGTAATTAATGGAGGTGTCTGAGCATCTAAATCCACTCTTTATTGAAGAATCAACTTGTCACCAAAGAGGTGGGGCACAATCTCTCCATGGAGGGCACATTTCTCCATATGAAATCCTTGTTTGAGTTGGTTGGAAGGGGTGGAGGCCTCCCAAGAGGGGTTTTGACAACTCATGAGAGGCATCACCCTCCCCTTCCATGCAAACAAACAACAATCCACCAATCTCTAAACCTCCAAGCCACCTTATCTCTTGGGAATTGCACCCCCTTAGGGTTTCTAGCTCATCTTTTCTATAAAGAAAGATCTTTCCTCTTGTCTGAGATGGAAGGATTGAAGCTCTACCAAAAATTTGTATGATTTTTTTTTAATTTATTATGAATAAAGAAGGATTTGGAGGCATATCTATGGTGTAATTCTCTTCATGTGTGGATGCTAATTGTCAAGGGTTTCTGAGGTATAATCTTTCATGTTTTTTCTTTCTTTTCATTGGTTAGTTGTCTGCCTATAGGGCGAGATACCTCTCAGTAGGATAAGAGCTTACTCTTCATTGATTTATGCTCTTGTTGATTTCTTGTAGTATATCTATTGGAGATGCATGCACATTTTTTTTAATTGTATGCTTTCTAGTTTTTTGCTTTGAGAAACACCTCTTTTTAACGATTTGTTTATGCGAGGATTTTCAAGTTTCAAGTAAATTCACTTGGAGAAGTGTTGTTGCTTGCTTGCATCATCCTCATCTTCAATATCTATCAAGGACATAGTCCCTCGGTGTTCCAACAAACAAAACTTCAAAGTCTGTTCTTTCTAGTTTCTTGGCTATTTCTCCTTCTTTCTCTTAAATTCAGACTATCTTCTTTGGTTTATTTCTAAGCTTATGTTCTAGATCTCTTCTTCTCAAAGTTTAAATCATTTTCAAATAGAATTTATATGTTTAGTTTTCCTTACATCTCAAAGTATCAAAAAGTTTCTTCTTTCAAGTAGATCTAGCATAAGAAACTCTTACTTTTCCAAGTCAGTTTTAGCTAAATCTTAAGACATGTTAAGTAGTTGATAGTTTCTTTGAGCTTAAAATTTAAATGAAGCAAATTAGTGCTTTATATTGACTTCCCTTTAAAGGCATGACAAGATCCTAAGAAAGTCAGTCTCACAAGCCTACTTCTTGTAGTTATTTCTTTCTTAGGTCTAGATTAACTTAGAATAATTTTTGGTTTATTTTTCTAACTTTCCCAAAACACTTTCAAGTGATTTTGGGCACTTTTCTACTAAATTAGTTTGTTGGCTTTTGTTTTCTTATAGACAGGTAGAGAGGATTTCGTGCCAATTTTGGGACAAATTTGAGTAATCGAAAGCTCCATAAGGCCTCTTCTATATTCTCTTCTTCTTTTCTTCCAAACATTGTAACCTCTTTCATCCCAACTTATAAGGATAAATAGGCCTTCTTTAATCAATGTAAAATCCATAAATAAAGAGAGCAAGTGGGATACCCAGTGCCCACACCCTTTTCCCCCGGGGATTCTTGCGTCATTTTCATGGTGTGATTGTTTTTTCCTTTTTGTTTGGATTTAATAACGTTAGATTAATTTCAGTTTAGTTAGCTTTACTTTCAAGTTATTTTATTGTGTAAATAAAATGAATCATTTAGATACTATTCTTTGTATGCTCTTGTGAACACTGCAGGCCTATGGGATAGAATGGTGGGACAATTAGAAAGAGGATTTTAGCACTTTAGAATTCACTCCACAATAAAAGTAAGCTTCTTCAAAGGAGAAAATCCAGTGCCTCGATTCTTTATCTGTTGTGGGTAAATTCGGTAGTGAAGCGGGAACGACTAGATAGTGACCACAGAGATCCATGAGGATACATCCTCATTTGGTGTAGTCTTGGACACACCCCCGCGACTCCAATATAGCCCACATTTCATGGGTAGAACCATAATGGGTAAATCCATCCACATTCCTCGTACCTCACGGTATATCAAGAATCCTATTTCCCATAATCCACTCATCATAATAATTTAAAATTGACAAAGATACACTTGCAAAACATTTCTTATTTTTAACAACACTATTTTGTCTCCATTGGAACCAATCTATTTGCAACAATACTATTTGCTTAAATTCATTTCTTCTTGTGAATGATTTATCTTTATATGTTGTTGAATTAACTTGTACTTTGAATTTATCTTGTTTGAGTATTATATCTCAAAACTCATAAAAACTCACTCCCATTTTAATATCTAAGAACCAAATCCTTAACAGTTTTATTAGGGTCTATGACCCTTGGCTTCGTTGGGACTTATCCTATATGGAGGATTCAATACCAAGTGACAACACTTCACTCAAGACTTTCCCCCAAGGAGAAACCAAGTGGCTTGAATATTTATGCCATGTTACCTAGATGTGTATCAGGCGGCAACAGGGTGCACCGATCAATAGAGAACAACACCCCCACTGAAAATTCATCCTTCCAAAATTTGCACACCAATTTTCCTACCAACCCTTGTGTTTTGAACTAAACCTCGAGATCCATGATGGACAAGATGTGCACGCCTTTGGTACCCTTATGCATCCCATACTTTTGACAGGACTCAACTACTTGGAGGCTGTTCACTCTGATAGATCCACTTGTGTATTCTCCTATGTTTGGAAGACCACTTACTTTATGAATTAGGCCCTCATCAATGGTGTAGGGATGGTCCAACCATAAGAAACCTCCATGTATCATGCTCAGTAAAAACTTGATGCAATGTGTAATCTCATCCGGGACTCAAACTGAGGCACCTCCAATATCATTATGATTCCTAATATGAATAGTTTCTTTGCCCTTTTCTTCGTAACGCATGTTTATGTGTCCTCTAGTTCTTGTCTGATCACTGTGTATTCAAATAGTCAAAGGTTGGGAAAGTTCTTCTGATCTTGTAGATTAAAGTCCATGAATGTCATCAATGGTACTTTTCCCAGCAGTGGCCCTCTGATATCCACTCTAGTCTCGATTTCAACCACCAACATGTCTACTTCCTTCACTTCCTTATGTTAGGATAATTAATACTCCATCCTTGTCCTACCTAGCATTATTTATTTTTTCCTAGTAGTTGATGATTTCATTTCCCCCCTAGTGGTATGCAGATGTCACCTAGGATCCATCAACCACCTAATGCACACTGTATGCATCACTTTAGGACCATCTGAGTCAGTTCCCTACATTTTAGGATCCAAATCAGTGTTCTAGATCAGTCCACCTGAGTTAGCTGACTATTGTGGGGGTTTTATGCTCCGATTGCCACTGATTGTGGTATCATGTGCCCTTTTTTGAGTGATTTGCGTGCCAAACTCACCAATGTTCCCATTTTGGTCAGTTAACTAATTGTGTCTTCAGTTAACTGAGATTTGGTTGAGTTTAACTGAGTTTGATATATGTGGAGCATTGATAGAGGTGACAATCCCTATGCTAGACAGGATGAGACTCGAATTCTCCTAGGTGATTCAAATTCTCTCCATTGTAACATCATTGTTGACTATATTAATTATTGGATCATGTGACATTATTCTATTCTTATCTGAGTTCTCATGCATGATTAATTGTCTACTCATTTTTACTGCAATTTTCACTGTAATTCATCTTTTATTCTCATTCTTTCTCTATGAGGTATACTCATCTCCATGATCTGTTGTGATTTAGAATTTCACATGGTATCAAATATTTGTTGAGAAAGTTAATCTTCTGAAAATTTCTTTAGATCCTTTTTTGTGGAGGTATTCTACAACAGCTTCCATGAATCTAAAAGTAGTTCCTCCTCTCCCTCTCCATTCAACTATGATGAGTGGAAACCAAATATGATAGGGTTGGTGCAAGGTAATGATACCCAATTATGACACGTTCGTTGCAATGACATGCTGGAAAAACATAAATATTATCATTAAAATGAATTATTATAGGTACCTACAAAACTTTTTCGAATTAGGTGTAAGAAGATGAAATGTAGAATGATGGATGACCTTCCGGAATATATAACTTTTATTTATGTAAACGTCGTATAACCACTCCAAAATGTCATTATTTTAAGATTGGTATGTTATTTTTTCTTTAAAACATAATGCACACGTTTTAGTTGGGCCACCTATTTGTTATGTAAATTGTCAATTTATGAGGAAAAAAATATGTAGAGGCATAGGCAAAGGACGAATCTTGTGCAGGGCTATTTTTCCAAAATTTTAAAAGTTAATTTTATATTTTTTTTAAATTACAAAAGTCAGTGAAGCCTTAAAACGACATGGTAGAGTGTTGGTCCACCATATCATGGCTTGAAAATAATCAAAAAACATTTTTTTTAATCTTATAGGTATTCTTGTACTCTTGTGCGGGTTTTTTTCCATTCTCAAAATAGGTAAGCGAATCAAAAGTTATAGGCCAAATAAATGACCTATGTTTTTTACAAATTTGACATGAGTGCAGTTAAAAATGATTTAAAAATATAAAACAACAACAGATCTATTCAAAAAATATATAGTTAGAATACAACTCGACAAGTGTGTGCAATTTCATCTGCAGTGCACCAGTGGAGCATATGCAGAACTAGGTGTGAAAAACACAAAGTTACATCATTTGATGTGTTCTGCCATAAATCAGACCAATCCTCAAGGTTTGGCAATCTGAAGAAAATTCCAAGCCTGCAAGGGCACCAAAAACAATTAGAATACAGAGACGCGTGCAAGCAAATACGAGCATGCATAGTTGCACACATGCATGTCTAAGAGCACGCACACGCGGATGCGTGCACGCGTGTCTAAGAGCGCGCATGCGTTGTTTAATTTCCTTTGTCAAGGGGATACATAAAGTTGACAAAGGAAATTAAAGAAAACATACAAAGGGATACGTAAAGTTGACAAATGAAATTAAAGAAAACAACGAAAAATAATATGGTGGTAATAAACTACAATTTTGTCGTCCATTACCAACTACACTTCAAGCTTGAAGGTGGTAACCTTGGGACTAGACATAGGCTGCAAGTTCGAATCTCCTCAGTTCAGTTCGATGATGAACAATATGATGATGGTGATGGAGATGTTGATGAGGAAGGGGGAGATGAAAATGATGATGAAGAGGAGGACGATGATGATGATGAGGATGAGGATGAGGATGAGGATGAGGATGAGGATGAGGATGATGATGGTGGTGATGATGATGATGGTGATGATAGTGATGATGGTGATGATGATGATGGGGATGATGGTGATGGTGACAAGGATGATGATGGTGATGGTGATGATGATGAAGATGTTGATGATGATGATGATCATGGTGATGCAGATGATGATGATGATGAAGATGATGATGATGATGGAGATGCTGATGAGGAAGGGGGATATGACAAAGATGATGAAGAGGAGAATGATGCTGATGATGATGAGGATGATGATGATCATGGTGAGGATGATGATGATGATGGTAATGATGATGAAGAGGAGGACAATGATGTTGATTATGAGGATGATTATGAGGATGATGGTGATGAGGTTGATGACGATGATGGTGATGATGATGATGATGATGATGATGATGATGATGGTCATGAAGATGTTGATGATGATGACGATGGTGATGATGATGATGATGATGATGATGATGAATATGATGATCACGATGATGATGATGATCATCATCATCTTCATCATAATCACCATAATCACCATCATCCTCATCATCATCATCATC